>PVIW01001134.1:0-123093 GCA_004026585.1 Noctilio leporinus
AAAAAAAAAAAAAAAAAAAAAAGATACCTCCAAACAAATGAATAGGAGAGCACAACAACCCCAAATCTGTGGGACACAGGGAAAGCAGTCCTAAGAGAGAAATTCATCTGAAGAAACAAGAAAAAGCTCAACTAAATAATCTAGGCATAGTTTTAATAGAATCAAGTTTACCACCACTAAGATTAGCAAAAAGTTGGAGCAAAATCCAACTAAAAGAAGTTTAAAATAAAAGATAATAAAAGAGAAACAGAAAGACAGAAGGAAGGGAAGGATTGAAGGAAGAATGGAAGAAATAAATAAAGGAAAGGAGGATGAAGGGATAGAAGGAGAGAGGAGCAAAGGAAGGAAAACATTCATCCACCTATGGCTCCCTGTATAAATATCTGAAAATCCAATATCATAGTTGGTGATAGATTTGTAAATGGTAATTCTAATCTCTTATTACCTTTGAAGATTGCTAACATTAAACTAAAATAGAATAAAACAAAACAACATCTTTAAGAGCTTTGGCCAAATGAAGGACAAAGTTTGCTTTTTATTTATTTTTTGCCACTACAGTGGGTTTTTGTTTATTATTTAAATTATCAACATTTAAAACTTGAAAAAATCAATTAAAATTTAAAAATTCAAAATTATCTTAAAAATGAGAAATTCTAGCAAATATGGGTCCAACTTCTTACAGGGTGCAATTGTCTGGGGATCCTAAGAAGCTGAACCTGCAATGAAGTACATTCTCTGCTGGGCACCAGTCCTTACCATTCCTTAGCCTAACATGGCATTCATTTCAGTGACTTGCTCAGTCACCGCAGGCATTTGAATACATAAACAATGTTTTAAAAGTATTTCCAGGTAAAGTATGGGAATAAATTTTCTTCACTCAGAAAAGCTTTATTATAAAGTTATACAATAAAAGTCATTATCTACCCTATTACAAAAGTGTTCACTTTTTTTTTTTTTTCCCACATCAGGGGGGTAATGTGCCAAAAGCGTTGGAGGGAGGCACACATCACACAAGTGTGTGAACACCCAATCATCACACTTATGAATTACAAAAGGATCCAGCCTTCACTTTTATTAAGACATTATGCCACCAAGTAGTCATTTCTTTTGTAGACAAAGTAAGAGTATTTCTCTTTAATAATTATTTTCTAGAGTTTAATCATTTTCACTGTTTTTCAACGAAACTTGAGTGAATTCAAAATCTACTGACAGTCAAATTTTTAAAGTTTAAAAACCACATACATACAACTTTCTCAGTTTACATTAAGAAAGGGATTGGGAGAAGAGTACTTGTTAGCAACTCCTTAGTGCTCAGTGGCTTTAACACATCTCTGATTAGAGTTAAGTTTTTTATATAAGATGTTTTGGAATAAAAAAAAATTTGACTAAAATTCATAGTTGCTTTCAATTCTCTTTGGAGTCCACCTGCATCCATCCATTCACTCACTCCACCTATCGGTCTATATCTATCTACCTATCATCTATCTGTTTATCATCAATCATCTACCTATCATCTATCTGTCATCTATCAATCATCTATCTATCTTTATCATCTTATCTATCATTTACCCGCCTATCCGTATGTGGCCAAAAGTAAAAATTGAGATAATTAATTTCAATATATAGGGGAGCAGGTTCCTTCTCTTCCTCATTATTATTAGATTCATTCTTTCACTTTTCCACTTATTTTATTTTATTTTATTTTTTTAGTTCTTTTTTTTTCTTCTAATTTTATTGTTGTTGTATTACATCCATCCCCTTTTTGCTCCCCTCTGTCCCCCTCCCCATCCACCCATTCCCCCCAAAGTCAATCCCACCTGTTGTCCATGTCCATGGTTCCTTTATACTAGGTTCTTGTCTAAGCTGCTCCCCTTCTTTGCCTCTACCTCCCCCTCCCTATTTTATTTTTTAATTTATTTAAAGATTTTTATTTATTAGTTTTAGAGAGAGGGGAGGAGAGAGAGGCAGAAGGGAGAGAGACATCAATGTATGGTTGTCTTTCACCTGCCTCCAGCCACAGATCTTGTTGGAGACCTGGCTTGCAACCTGGTTATATGCCCTGGCTGGGGAATCAAACCAGTCAAAAAGCGAACCTTTGGGTTCGCAGGCCGGCACCTTATCCACTGTGCCACCAGCCAGGTCACTTATCCATTTAACAAAATTTATTAATGGAGTCTATTTTATACCACACACTATGCTGAAAGTACTAAAGAAATGATTAAGCATGAGTTATAATTTCAGATTTCATCATAAATGATGAAACCTTTTTATTTTAACCTCACTGGAGGGTTTGTTTATTGATTTTAGAGGGAGGGAGAGAGAGAGAAAGAGAGAGAGGGACAGAGACAGAGACATGTGAGAGAGAAACATTGATTGATTGCCTCTGGTATGCATCCCAACTGGGGATCAAACCTTCAGTCTAGGTATGTGCCCCAACCAGGTACTAAATGTCAACTTTTTAGTGTAGAGAACAATGCTCCAACAAACTAATCTGCCTAGGCATGGCTTTATTGGTTACTCTGAAGTAAAAGTAAATACAATGTTCACTTTAATTCATAGCACAATTCAATTCAGAAATCAGAATTCCAGGTGCATAAACCCAGTAATCATTTCTGTTTCCCAAGGGACATAATATTAAAACCAAGAGAAAAACACCTTGATATTAAAAGAAGGAGACCATAGGAAAAACAAAAAAATTGTGTTTTTGTAACTCCAATGGCACTCTTTTTCAGCTTTAAACCAGGGGCTCTGCCTTTCTATTTTTCATTGGTTCCTACAAAGGAAGTAGCTTACCTTGTGTTGAGACTACAGAGTGGCCAAGGTGGAAGCTGTGAGGCCATTAGCAGGCACAGTATTAAGTCAGGTCCTACATAGGAGTGTCTTGAACCAAGGTGAAAGCAGCAGAATTATTGACAATAGGATATATATATATATATTTACACACACACACACACACACACAAACACAAACACACAAACACACACAGTAAGTCTTCCTTACTGATCATCCACAGGTTCTACAACTTCAAGCAAAACAACATAGAACCAATTTTATCACAGGTTAATAGATATAAACAGGAGTTAAGTTTCCACAGCATCTTACTATCAACATTATAACAAAATGACATTGAATGAAACAATATCATTTGAAACTTTGTATGGGTGTATATATTTATTTATTTTGAAAATATAAATATATATAGGGTGTACTGGCAACATTTTCTTGCACACACACACACACACACACACACATATATATATATATATATATATATATATATATATATATATATATCAATTTAGGTAATCCTTAATTTGTAGAAGACATTTTTTAGTTTTGGATAAATTGGATAGAACAGGTATAACCAATTTAAATGTAAAAATATTCCCTGAAAACAATTTTTCTGCTAAAGCAAAGTAAAAATTACACTTAGGAGGTACCCCTTATTGAGCAAATCATTAATGTCATACTTTGTTATGATTGGTAGTGGCATTTTTTAAATTTAATTTTATTGTTGTTTTATTATATCCATCCCATTTTTCCTTCCCTCTGTTCCCTTCCCTGCCCACCTACTCACCGTCAAACTCAATCCCACTTGTTGTCCATGTCCATGGTTCTTCCATACTAGTTTCTTGACTAAACAGCTCCCCTTTTTTGCCTCCTCCTCTCCTGTCCCTCCTCTTCCCTCCTCTCTGCCCACTGGAGATCTATTCATTGTATTCATGTATCTGGTTCTGTTTTGCTCATTTGTTTTGTTCATTATTGTCCTGAAATAGGTGAGATCATTTGGTATTTGTCTTTCACTGACTGGCTTATTTCACTAAGCTTAATACTTTCTAGTTCCATCCTTGTTGTTGCAAAGGTTAGGAGTTCCTTCTTTCTTTCTGCTGTGTAGTATTCCATTTTGTAAATGTACCAAAGTTTTTTGATCCAATCATCCACTGATGGGCACTTAGGCTGTTTCTAGCACTTGGCTATTGCAAATAGCACTGTTATGAACATAGGGGTACGTAGGCTCTTAAGAACTGATGTTTCAGAGTTCTTCAGGTATAGTCCTAGTAGTGGAATTGCTGCATCAAAAGGCAGTTCCATTTTTAGTTTTTTAAGGAAACTCCATACTGTTTTCCATAGTGGCTGCACCAGACTACATTCCCACCAACAGTGCACCAGGGTTCCCTTTGCCCCACATCCTCGCCAACACTTGTTGTTTGTTGATTTGTTGATGATTGCCATTCTGACAGGTATGAGATGATATCTTATTGTGGTTTTAATTTGCATCTCTCTGATGGCTAATGATGTTGAGCATTCTTTCACATGCCTTTGGGCCCTTTGTATGTCTCCCTCAGTGAATTGTCTGTACAGTCCTTTGCCCATTTTTTAATTGGTCTGTCTGGTATTGAGTCACATTACTTCTCTATATATTTTGGATATCAAACCCTTGTCTGAGGTATCATTGGCAAATATGTTTTCCCATACAGTTGGTTCCCTTTGAATTTTTCTGGTGTTTCCTTTAGCTGAACAGAAACTTTTCAATTTGATATAGTCCCATTTGTTGATTTGTTCTTTTATTTCCTTTGTCCTTGGAGAAGTATCAGTAAACATGTTTTTGCATAAGGTATCTAAAATTTTACTGCCTATCTTTTTCTCCAGGACCTTTATGGTGGCACTGCTTATGTGTTTATTCTGGTGTATGGTGTAAGTTGGTGGTCTAATTTTATTTTATTGCATGTCACTGTCCAGTTCTGTCAATGCCATTTGTTGAAGAGACTGTTTTTACTCCATTTTATGTTCCTTCCCCCTTTGTTGAATATTAATTGAGCATAGAGTCCTGGGTTTATTTCTGGGCTCTCTATTATATTCCATTGATCTATATGTCTATTCTTTTGCCAGTAGCAGACTGTTTTAATGACAGTAGCCTTGTAGTATAGTTTGATGTCCGATATTGTGATTCCTCCTACCTTGTTCTTCTTTCTCAAGATTGCTGTGGCTATTCATTGGCATTTTTGGCTCCATATAAATTTTTGAAGTATTTTTTCTATCTTTGTGAAGTATATCATTGGTATTTTAATTGGAATTGCATTGAATCTATAGATTTCTTTGGATAGTATGGACATTTTAATGATGTTAATTCTTCCCATTCATGAACATGATATATGCTTCCGTTTATTTGTATCTTCCTTAATTTCTTTCATCAATGCTCTGTAGTTTTCTGAATACAGATCTTTGTTTGGTTAAGTTGATTCCTAAGTACTTTATTTTTCTTGTTGCCATGGTGAATGGAATTTGTTTTCTAGCTTCTAACTCTGATGTTTCATTATTGGTATACAAAAATGCTTTTTATGTACAGCTATTTTGCTAAATTTGCTTATTAGGTAGAGTAAGTTTTTGGTGGAGCCTATCAGGTTTTGTATGTCCACTATCATATCATCTGCAAATAATGACAATCTGAATAGCTTCTTTCCAACTTGGATACCTTTGGTTCCTTTTTCTTCTCTGATAGCTATGGCTAGAACTTCCAAAACAATGTTGAACAGAAGTGGATAAAGTGGACAACCTTGTATTATTCCTGATTGGAGAGGGAAAGCTTTTAGTTTTTGCCCATTGAGTATGGTGTTAGCTTCAGGTTTCTCATAGATGGCCTTCATGATGTTGAGGTATGCTCCCTCTATTCCCATTTTGCTGAGGCTTTTTATCATAAATGGTTCTGTACTTTATCAAATGCATTTTCAGCATCTATTGATATGATCATATGGTTTTTGTCTTTCATTTTGTTGATGTGGCATATTACATTTACTGACTTGCAAATGTTGTACCATCCTTGCATCCCTGGGATAAAACCCACTTGATCATGGTATATGATCTTTTGAATGTACTGCTGAATCTGGTTGGCCAATATTTTGTTGAGAATCTAAGCATCTATATTCATTAGAGATATTGGCCTATAGCTTTCTTTCTTAGTTCTACCTTGACCTGGTTTTGGGATTAGAATGATATTGGCCTCATAGAAAGAGTTTGGAAATCTTCCCTCTTGTTGGATTTTTTGGAATAGGTTCAGAAGGATAGGAGTTAGTTCTTCTCTAAATGTTTGGTAGAATTCACCTGTGTAGCCATCTGGCCCAGGCCTCTTGTGCTTTGGGAGATTTTGGGTTACTTCTTCAATTTCACTAGTTGTCATTGGCCTATTCAGGATTTCTGCTTCTTCTGGATTCAATTTTGGTAGCTTCTACATTTCCAGAAATTTGTCCATTTCACCCAGGTTGTCATATTTCTTGTCATATAGTTGTTTGTAGTAATTTCTTACAATTCTTTGTATTTCTGAAGTATCAGTTGTGATTTCTCCTCTGTCATTTCTGATTCTATTTATTTGGGTCCTCTCTCTCTTTTTCTTGATAAGTCTGGTTAAAGGCTTGTCAGTTTTGTTTATTTTTTCAAAGAACCAGCTCCTGGACTTGTTGATTCTTGGAATTATAGTTTGAGTCTCTAAGTTATTTAATTCTGCTCTGACCTTGGTGATTTCCTTCCTTCTACTTGCTCTGGGCTTTGTTTGTTGTTGCTCCTCTAGTTCTTGCAGCTTTATGGTTATGTGGTTTGTATAAGCTTCTTCTGACCTTTTTAGGTAGGCCTGTATTGCTATCAATTTCCTCCTGAGGACAGCCTTTGCTGTGTCCCATAGGTTTTGGACTGTTGTTTCCAGAAACTTTTTGATTTCATCTTTGATCTCATTGTTAACCTATTCATTACTTCAAAGCATGTTATTCAGTCTCCATGAGTTAGAGTGTTTTTGGTTTTTTCCCTTGAGATTGGTTTCTAGTTTCAAGCCATTGTGATCTGAGAAGGTGGTATGATTTCAATTTTCCTGTATTTGTGGAGGCTTGTTTTGTGACCTACCATGTGGTCTATCTTAGAGAATGATCCATGTGCATTTGAAAAGAATGTGTATTTTGCTTCTTTGGGGTGAAAGGTTCTGTATATATCAGTTAGGTCCGTTTCCTCTAGAGGGTTGTTGAATGCCACAACCTCCTTGGTGATTTTGTGTTTGGAAGATCTGTCCATTGTTGATAGTGGGGTATCAAAATCCCCTACTATGTGTGTTGCTGTCTATGTCCTTCTTGAAGTCTTCCAAGATTTTCCTTATATATTTCAGAGTTCCTACATTGAGTGCATATATGTTTACCAGAGTTATTCCTTCTTGATGGATTGTTCCTGTAAGTATTATGAAATGTCCTTCTTTATCTCTTTCTATGGCCTTCATTGTAAAATCTATTTTGTCTGAAATAAGTATTGCTACTCCAGCCTTTTTTTCATGTCCATTTGCTTGATATATATTTTTCCATCCCTTCACTTTCAGTCTGTGTTGATCTTTTGTTCTGAGGTGGGTCTCTTAAGACAGCATATATGTGAGTCATGTTTTCTTATCCATTTAGCTACCCTATGTCTTTTGATTGGTGCATTTAATCCATTTACATTTAAGGTTATTATTGATTGATACTTATTTATTGCCATTCCCCCCACCCCCCTTTGTACGTGTATTCTTCTCTGTCTCTCTCTGTTTCTTCATTTTTTTTTTTTTTTTTTAAAGCAGACTAGCGTTTCTTGCTATGCTGTTTTGGTAGAGATGTATTCTTTTGGTCTTCTTTTGTCTGAGAAACTCTTAATTTCTCCTTCCATTTTGAATGAGAGCCTTGCTGGGTAGAGTATTCTTGGTTGCAGCCCTTTGTTTCCCATTACTTGGAATATTTTTTGCCATTCCCTTCTGACTTGTATTGTTCCTGTTGAATAATCATTTGATAAACTTATGGGAGCCCTCTTATATGTTATTTGCTGTTTCTCTCTTTATGCTTTTAGGATTCTTTCTTTGTCTTTGAAATTTACCATTTTAATTATAATGTGTCTTGAAGTGGGTCTGTTTGGATTCATCTTCATTGGAACTGTCTGTTCTTCCCAAACTTAATATTTTCACTCATCATGTTAGGGAAATTTTCTATCATTTTGAATAGGTTTTCCATTCCTTGTTTCTCTTCTGCTTCTGGTATCCCTATGATATGGATATTATTGTGTTGCATGTTGTCCTGCAGCTCTCTTAAAACCTCTTCATTCTTGTTCAGCCTTTTTTCATTCTGTTGTACTGCCTTGGAATATTTGTCTAGGTTGTCCTCCAGCTTGCTGCTCCGATCCTCCGCTTCCTCTAGCCTACTGTTGATTTCTTCTACTGTATTCTTCAATTCAGAAATTGTATTCTTCATTTCCTCCTGGCTATTACTAATAGCTTCTATTTCCTTTTAATGCTGGTGTCGTTCTCAGTAAGTTCCTTGTAGCTTCCCTGGAATTCTTTATAGTTCCCCTGGAGTTGTTTATAGTTTTCTTTGAGCTGGTTGAGCTTGTTGAGCTTCTCTATCATCATTATTTTGAATCCACATCTTTGTGGGTATTCCTCCTTTCCTTTTGGTGATGGACTGATTCTTTTTTCCCCCACTTTGGGTGTCTGTTGTTGCTTGTTTTTGTCTTGCATTAATCTGCTTTGATTCCTTGCTTTCATGGAGCACCCTCTGTGTTAGCAGATTTGTGGAGTTCAGTGTTGCAGTCTTCAAACTTCCTCAACTTGTTGTTCTTGGGGTGGCCTTTATGATGTTAACTTGGGCTGTCTGGTTGTATTTCGGATTGGTTGTATGTGTTGCTCCTTTTCCTCCAGCTGATTGAGAGACACTCCTTCTATCCTATCTCATACACTATTTTTGAGCTACTCCTAAAACAGAACCACCAGTCCAGGCAAAATAACCACACCTTCAGAGATATCTTTCTGCTTTAGTCTCCCTATTGACTGCCTATGAACCTAGCTATATACCCATACCCTCCAAGGTTACCCCCACTTTTAATCACACCCCCAGCTGCAACTGAGTGAGTCTTAATAGGGATGTAGATATGATAAGACTGCTATATGAGGGGGAAATGATTAAGTTGATTAAAGTACAGATAATTTTGAAGGTTGCAAAGGAGTAGCAAAGATAGTGGGGATATAAGAGAGAAAGGCAACTTATCATTTATATAGAAATGGGGAGGGGGAAATCAGAATGCCTCAAGTGTGAGTAAACAATATAAGCATATATATATAGTTGCCACATCTACCTCCCTGTCCACACTCAATGAGTATTGATTGGTCCAGGTGGAGCCAGGACCTGTGTGCTTTTAGCAGAAATAAAGAATGTGTAGTCCCTAGTAGCCTATCCCACAAAAAGGGTTTAAGAGGTTGGGAAGGGGAGAAATACTTAGATTGAGGACTAGAGAATGAGAAGCAAGAGTAGGAGGAGGGTCTTGGGTAGTTAGATGGATTAAGATAAGGGAGGAGTAAAAATATGGGAATTGGGATACACTATGATATAAACAGTATTTACTTAAAATGCACTAATTGTGAGGCTTGGAAGTAACTTTTGAAAAGGATATGTTAGGGATTAATAGTTCATGTAGCTCTCAGTATAATTCAGGTGCTTGATATTAGCAGTGATCCATTTCCTAAGTCTGCCTGTTTTTCTTGATCAAGTATCTGCAGTCTACAATGAAGCCATCTTTCTCTGGTAGTGGCAGTTCTTTATAACAGATGGTAAATGCATATAACTATATAAATAGATTGGGCATGCATGTGAATAACTCACAGGTACAACACAAACTATCATGAACTAAATGTTGTGTGTATTTTTTGTTGTTACTTTAGTTGCATCATTAAGAAGATGTAAAGTATTTACAGTTTTTAGAGAAGCTGATTATTTGACTGGAAAGGAACCAAATTGCCACCATTTTCTGTGCACTGCTGCAAACCTAAACATTGTTAAGTCTTTTAAAAAGCTAGAAAGAAACACCTTGGATTTCTTTCTCTTATTCCTGAGAAGTCATGATTTATCCCAGGCTGGTTTGGGATGTGGGCTTGGGAGTTCCTCACCAGGATGCTCCCATGGGATTTATTCCCTGGGGCAGCAGGTCAGTGAGAACTATCAGAAGACAATTGCAATTAAAAGAGAGGGAACGTGCTGGAAAGGTAGTGAAATAAAAGCTGGGGTTAAGCAGATTGCCCCCAAGCAAAGTGATTGTGTCCCTGCATTTTGGCTGGATCAAGAATTGCAGCTGTGGTAATTAGCAGTGCGTTTTTGTATTATGATATGCCAGGCCCAATGATTTTCTTTTTTCTTTTCCTTTTTCTTTCTGTTTTCATTTTTTTCTTCTCTGAAACTTGCCCAAGGAGAAAGCCAGGGGGTTAAAACGATGTGAGAATTAGATTAAAGCTGCCTTGCACTGCAGAATGCTGAGCCTACATGAGCTGCTGGATCAAGGGGCCAGCCCTGGAAAAGCTTTACTACAGTTGTTAAAAGTAAGCACAGAAGCAGAATTTTGTCCTTCTCCAGTGCTTTTTGTAAGGGTCACTGGTGGTGGGAGGCCCTCCCTGAAATATCAAGGATAAAGAATAAATAACTGTAAGCCTTAGTGGCTCAAACAAATTATTTTCCGTTTGGCATTCAGAGCGCTAAGTGAGAGGTAGAGAGCTTGTACCTGAGAGACTTGATTGATGATCAGTACCTGCCCTTCTCTGCGTCTGAAAAATTTCCAGCTAAGAAACACATGATCAAGTTTGGTAAAACTCCCCATGTACACAGAAAGGCCCATAGGAAAGATAATTAAGCACCAAAGGGTGAGGGGGAAAATATTTTGTTGTCTGATATTTTGTGTGTTCTTAATTTAGGACTTAAAAGATGCATCTTTGGTGACTTTGTTACTTTATATTCTGAAGAAATATTGTATTATAACTCAGCTATAAATCAAGAATTTCTTCTCATTAGTGGGGTAGGATTTGATGTCTTTTATTTACCACATATTTTTGAAAGTTGGCCAATTTTAGACTGTCAACCTCAGAAAACATTTCTTTCTTTTTCACTGGAATTGCTTTTATTACCCTTGTCATGCAAATATTTGAACCATTTTATTGAAGCACTAGGTGTCTACGGAGAGCTTCATATCTCAAAGTGGCTATTATCCTTACACATATCAAATTCAAGGATGGTAAATCACTGCCCTGTAGCTGAATTTCCATTTGCTGAATGGCAACTCGAAGAAACAAAATGCCTGTTCCTGGGGCTGCTGGAGGCCACAGCAGACACATCAAGGGAACACTTTGGATTCTTTCTGGTTTTCTAGTGGGGGGTGCTGAAAACTTACAATCTCTTTGGGAATTTCACTTTTCTTCATGAAGATATAATGGAAGCCATTTTATGTACTTTTAATTATAAGTTATTTTGGATGTTGAAAGTTCTTACCTGAAACGTAAAATTAGAGAAGACTCTGAAAACAATCTCTAGTTACTTTAATTACACTGGAATTTTATTTGCTAAAAAAGCAAGTGAAAACTGAGCTACTTAAAATGTTGGAATAATAGCATCAGTAATACTAATATCACTTACTTATTGAGTATTTAAGTTTGGGTAATGTTTTAGAGCTTATATGTATTAAAGTTACGTTTAATTTTATCTCTATGGCCCTAAGAGGAAAATAATACTATCATTTTCAATCTGAAGCACAGAAAGTTTAAGAAATTGGTTATTTCTTAAATTTTGCTGGTATTTTAGTTTGTTTGGACTACTATAACAAAATATTATAAACCACATAGCTTATGAACTACAGAAATGTGTTTCTCTCAGTACCAGAGCCAGAGAGTCCAAGATCAATGCACAGGCAGGTTTGGTGTCTCAGAGGGCCAGCTTCCTGGTTCATGCACAGTGATCTTCTTACTGTAACCCCCCATAGAATAAGGAGCCAGGAGCTTGTTAAGAACTCTTTTGTAAGGACACTAAGAAATCCCAAAGGTCTCCCCAAAAGCCTCATTTCCTAATAGCATCACATTGGGGGTTCGATTTGCTGTGTTCCTCCAAAATTTAGCTAATGTGTGACAGTACATACATGAATCCTAGATCCACATACTTAAGCATTAGGCAACATGTTATATATTTTATTACAAATTATTAATTTTCTTTTTAAAACATAAAAAATCTAAAAATACATAGTAGAATAATAGATGCTACATTTGCAAAAAATAAAGGCACCTAAGTTCCTCTACAACTCTATGGAGAATATTATAATTTATTGAGACTAATTTAGGTTCTGAGTTCAACATTGCCTTTAAAATAAAAATGAACGAGAACTTTAATAAGACATAAGTGAGGCATCATGTGTTTAAGGTGATAAAAACCTAAACATTAAGATAATGCCCATAAACCAAAAAATGGTTCTAAACAGTAGCATACAAATACCATGAAATATTATGCATCCATTAAAAATGAGCTGATTTGGAGGAATCTCCAGACTACATTAACTCTGAAAGCAAAATTTAGAAACATTTACAATGTGATCTCATTTTGTAAACCTAACAATCTTAAATTCTCTTATATGTGTGTAGGTGTGCTTGGGTGAATGAGTGGATGCATGCACACATTTGTCATATTTATATCAACCTGGTAAAATGTGTGGAAAGATATACTATTATATATGTTAAAAGCATATAAAGGGGTTAAGTGTTAATGGAAAAAAAAAACAAGACAAAATTTAAAAGCTTATTTCTCTAGGAATAGTGGGTGGGTATAAGGTTGTGCTTATGTGTGTATGGGTGTGTATATATGAATGGAATAAATAAGAGAGAAAAAAAGAGTATATGCCTAAGATACATGCATAAATAATAATTGTATTAATAATAGTAACAACAGGAGCACAGTACTAACTATTAAAAATCACAAGTCTTGATGCTTGTTTTGACAATGGCTCAATGTGGTACTATAAATACTTTTTATATGGCTCAGTTTTCTCATGTATAAAGTTGATATAGTTATAGTTCTTTGACCCATTTTGCAGGGTTATTATGATGATAAATGATAGATATTAGGGTGTTTTGAAAAATCTAAAGTGCTACATGTATATTTATAGCACTGAGTACTGTATATCCATTTTTGACAGTAGAAATTTAAAGAATAGATTTTGCACTTAGATATTGTGGTTACTAATTTTCTCCCTAGTTTTCCCTTGTATTGATTTGTATTAAAACTAACTATGTTTTACTCTGGGAAATACAATACTGTCTTGTGTAGGAATTGTGCTTATTATTTAATAAGAAAATAGGAGTTGAAAATTTAAAAAGTCCAAATGTATCTAACCAGAAAAAGTTATCTATAAATATTACTATTCTTTTAAATTTAATATTATAGTTAGAATAATAGTTAATTGTAATAAAACCCACTTCCAAAAATTAAAAAGTATCCATTTATATAATAAGAAATTATGTCTTTCAACACTTTAAAAATGATCAAAAGTTAACCCACTAAGTATCAAAATGATAGACAATTTTATAGATAAACTCATTCTTGTTATTGTCATGTTTACCCATAAAAGGTATAATATGGTATCTATATATCTGTATCTATAGCTATTTATATCTTTGCATCATCTGTGTATTTTAAGGTATGATATAGGAAACAGAAACTGCAATTCAAGACAGAGATGAAAGGTCATAGTTATAAGCCATGTGTCCAGAACATTGGGTTAAACAAAACAAAACGAACCCTTGTAGACAGATAACAGTGTGGTGATTACCAGAGGGAAATGGAAGTGGGAGGAGGTAGGAGAGGGGAAAGAGGGAAGAAATAGTGATGGAAGAAGACATGACTTGGGGTGGTGAACACGTAATACAGTGTATGGCTGATATATTATAGAATTGTATACTTTAAACCTATGTCATTTAATTAAACAATGTAACTCCAATAAATTGAATAAAAAAGAACATTTGGTCTAGACTGGGGAAGGCCTGAAAAGGGAAGGATTTCTTTAAGGAGATGAATATAAAAGGGGAGGATAAATGGTGATGAATGGGGACTTTTGAGGTGGTGAACACACAGTACAGTGTACAGATATTATTGTAGAATTGTGCACCTGAAACCTATAGAATTTTGTTAATCAATGTTACCCTGAAAATTAAATAAAAAGGAAGAAGGATATAATACAAACATTTGCTAGTTGACAGAAAGTTTGGATTTATTTTTTAGTTTTTTATTTGTAACTGGAAATTTGTACATTTTGTCCCCCTTCTTCTGTTTTCCTACCCACATGAATTTTAATTAATAAAAAGTACCAAGAAAAGTGGATAAGTTTAAAAATAAGATAATCATGAACTCCAGGGAAGATAGAATATTGTTCAGATAATTAAACAACATCATAGTGTTCAAATGCGTCAGCTGTAGACATAGTTTTACAGAGTCACAATGCAAACACAGCATAGTTGTCCAGCCCTAACCATAGCATGAAATATTGAGATAATGGAACACGTGTTAGGTGGGGAGGAGGAATTGGTAGTAAGAATGAGGTAGATTATAATCTCCAAAATGGAAAATCAGTAGAATAGATGAAGTCTGTAACTGTAAAACAAAGTAAGAAGAGAACATTACTTAGAGATAAGAAGGTATTTGTCAAAAAAATCAAGTTAAAGAGTTAAAAAGGATTCCCACTGGAATGTAGAAATTGAAGGAGAGCAAGAGGTGTTTTTTTTTTTTTTTTCTTTTAGTACTGTTTGACACTTTCTATTGTAAAACTCTTTTAAAAATTAGATAATGTTAATTTCGACCATATTACAGTATAAATGGTATAGTAAAGTTTTAAATTAAATTTTCCATGTTCTTTTTGCAACTTCTGATGTCTAAAAATGATCTATGTTGGTCTTCAGGGACATATATACTATAAAGAGCATTTGGAAACATACATGCAGAAATAAATATTTGGAATGTAAGCAAGTAGGAATTCATTGAACTTGGTCCTCTCTTCTCATAATCATGAAACTTTAGAGCAGGAGGAGACCTTAAAATATTACCTCACCTAATTTCTTCTTTTAACAGATAAAAAGCATGAAGCTCCGTTTAAGCAAGGTGGCCAAATGAAGCATGCTCTTTAGTTTCATAAGAACAAGTATGTTTTGCTGACAAATATTTTAATAACATAATAGTTTTGAGGTTAGATGTACATTAAAATATAGATTGAGCCCTGGCTGGTAGCACAGTGGATAAGGCGCCGGTCTGGGAACCCAAAGGTCGCAGATTCAATTCCCCAGCAGGGCACATAACAAGGTTGCAAACCTGGTCTCCAGTCAGATCTGTGGCTGGAGTCAGGTGAAAGACAACCATACATTGATGTCTCTCTCTTTCTCTGCCTCTCTCCCTTCCCTTCTTTCTAGAGATAATAAAAATAAATAAGTAAATAAATAAAATATAGATTGACAAGGAACTAGCATGGAAGACCCATGGACATGGACAACAAGTGGGATTGACTTTGGAGGGTGATGGGTGGGTGGGGAAGGGGAGAGAAGGGAGGGAAAATGGGATGAATGTAATACAACAATAAAATTAAATTTAAAAATGAACAAAATATAGATTGACAGCTATGTTTATGGTATCAAAAATAGACAAAATAGACATGTTTTTATTACCAAATATTTCCAAGTATTCCCTTTTACAATGAATCATTTTAAAAATCATCTTTATGCTTGAATCTAAATAATGAAATAAGGGGGAAAGTTTTAGGATATTTTCAAGCACTAGTCAGGAAAAAAATGTGAAGATGGGTCATCTTAATTCCCAATAAATGAAAGTCAACCTGATAAAATCCTGACAAAATGTTCTGTTTTAGAAATACCAGAGCCATCTTGATCAGATGAATTTAATATATGGCTCTGATGGAAATCATCTTGATGCAGATTTGAAATAGTATCTCTCTCTTTGGTCAGTTTGTTTCTGATTAACTTACATTTCAACATCAATATTTCTTCCATTGCTTATATTTAACTAGTGGTCCATTATAGACATACATTAAATTATAGATGACAAAGAATAAGTATAATTTAAGGCTTTATAATGTTCCAAACCAGCACAGTGGCTGGCAGTGTTCAGCTGAGTGATAAACTGAGTGACTAAACCTTGAACATGTGCATCTGGTCTTCCAGTGTCTGCACATGCACAGTCTCTCAATACTCTCCGTTTTGAAGGGATAAAATATTAAATCATTGTTTAATTAATTTAGTGAAAAATGGAAACCATAAATAGATACCCTAGTTCCCTGTAATGGTGTGAACCCTGTGAAAACATGCCTATCAACTGCTAGGGTTGTTGCGTCACCACAACTGCACCATGTTCTGGGTCTCTAAGTGAATGAGTGTGTGTGTGTGTGAAGCACAGTTAAAATCATTCTCTGCCTTTTTGGGTTGTAACATAAGTATTTAATAATTATAAATATTGTTTTTTGGCAGCATGCTATTTTTTCTATAAATATTTCCAGTATATGAATGTTTCTGGTTTGTATCCTTCTTAGAAACTGTTTGATTACAAGGAACAGAGATATACTCAAGCTAGGGGGAGAAAGGAGGATTTCTGGTAAGGATACGTGGGAATTTTATGGAGCACTCTTCAGAATGTAGAGTTGAGTGAAAGCTGACTTTATTGTTTTTTGCACTCTCTCTTTCTCATTCTAGTTGAATATCCTGGTGTTAGATTTTGGTTGAACATCTTCCTCTTTACCTTCCCCATAGTCTTGCCAGGGACCCAACCCTCCTCTTAGCTCTGTCCTTCCTACAAGCAGACCTTCCTAGTCTCATTGTGTGTGTATGTGTGTGGGCATGCGCACACACATGTGGTATGACTTTATACTTTGGAGAATGAATCTGTTTGAAAGTTAGAAGCCATGCATCCGGTGCTTTAAAATAACTCCTGGTGGATTAGCTGTGGAGTTGAGTGGTGTGTGGGTCTGGATCATGGAGCCCTCTCTCCATTGAGCTTGGTCTCTCAAGAAAATTCTCTAAAAATGAGTCTTGGACAGGGCAGGCATACTGATTCACTCAGCTTCTCCATAGCCCCAGACAACCTCCGTCTTCCCAAATCTTCATCTTTAAACACTATTCATGCCATTGCATTTATCTGCCCCTCTGTTTCAGTAGTTTCCTTTCTCTCCCTATTAAGATACTCTGTTTTTCAGAGTGTGGTGATGTTTGTCTACAGTGAAGGTAAATGGATATATATATTCTACAGATAGGCTGTCCAGAAAGTATCCAGCCATACATCCAGCCACATAATATGAAAAATTGAGACATTTATTAAAGAAGATACAAGATACAAGAAACATTGTACATAGGACAACAATACCTCAGTCCCCTTCAGGCATCTTGAGACCTCACACAGTTCTACCAGTGTTTCTTCTACTGTTCAAAAGACTGCAAAATCCTTTGTTGAAATTGCCTTCAGCTCCCCATTGTATTTTCATGAATCTCATTGACAGGCTGAAGTCTCTTCCCTTTCAAAGGTGATTTTAGTTTTAGGAAAAGCCAGAAGTTGCAGAGTGCCAAATCTGGGCTGTAAGCGGGCTGAGTCACCTGGGTGATTTGGTGTTTCACCAAAAAATCTCTGCATGAGACAGATTGCGTGAGTGGGTGCAATGTCATGATGAAGCTGCCAAGTGCCAGTTGCCCACAGCTGTTTTCATTGTATCACATCTCTCAATTGACAAAGAACATTGAGCTGGTACTCCTTATTCATTGTTTGGCCTGGGATTGTGTACTTAGGATGGACAACACCTTCTTAATCAGAAAAAGAAAAAAAAAAAAACCCACAATTAACATGGTGTTGATGTCTTGATCTTGCTGCAACTTTGCCGAACGTTCCTTGGGTGTGGAGAACCAGGTGACTTCCATTGGGACAACTGGGCCTTTGCTTCTGGATCATAGCTATAGACACACAATTCATCTCTAGTTATGACCTTGAGGAAATCTGGTTAATGGGTAGTAGTTTGAATCAAGTCATTAGCAACTGCAGCATGATGTTCCATTTACCCTGGTAGCAGAAGTCATGGAACAAATTTTGTCACAACACATTTCATGCCAAGATCCTGGATCTAAATCTCAGTCACAGTTGTTTTTGGGATCCCCTGATCAGCATCCAGTTCTTGCGCTGTTAGTTGCTGATTGTTGTTGACTGCAGCCCATACACATTCAGTTCAGCATTCTCAGCTGTTCTGCTTGTTGCAGGCCTTCCAGAACATGGACCACTTTCAACAGATTCTTGACTGTCTTTGGAGTGCCTGTGCCACACTTTTATTTGTGCTACACTCATTGCATCATACTCAAAAGCATTCCAAATAATCCAAATATTTTTGAGGAGGAATGTTCAAGCTTAATGCAAAAATTTGGTGCTGATTTGTTGTCGTATTTGCTCAGTCATTTTGAATGCGATGGCCACACAGTACACATGCTAACTCAATGGCTTCTATCACCCCCATTGCCTAGTACAGTGAAGTCATCATTGTTTACACATGCACATTCCAGTCCACTCTCTTTGGCTGCCAGGTTACATTGATGCTGTGTAAACCATTCTTGTTATGTTAGCAATGGCTGGACTTTTTCCCTGACAGACTATATAAATATATATAATTTCAGTGAACTGAGTTAAAATGGAGTCTTTTAATTTCAAAGCTCATTTTGATATGCTCTTTAATGATGTATCTAAGAAAAGAAAAGTTATTCCACCTTAGTCTTATCTCTCCTATGCATCAATCAAGGTCACATTATTTCATTATCTATATCCCTTCTTATGTTTAGTATCCCTAATGTCATGTCTAGCTATAATTCACTGTATTAATTTTAAATTAAGTTTTTAAACATTTAAGCTGTCCCCACAAGCACTTGAAATAAACAAACAACAATAACAACAAAGCAAAACAATTTTTGCAAACTTCCCAAGGCCCACCACAGGAATAACTATTTGAGACCTTAAGTGTAGAAGCTGGAGAGAGAATAGTAAGGATAGATTAAAACTGGGAAGAAGATAGAACTGTGGGGAAGGAAATTAAGCACCACTGAGAAAGAACCATGAGGATATAGTGTGAAGTGAGGAGGAGCTTGCAAGTTTGGAGGACAAAAAAGATCAACGAAGAGATCAAGTAGAGTTAGGACTGAGAAAAGCTCACTGGAAAAATATGGTGAAACAATTATGCCCACATTTTAATTGTTTGCAACAAAAATTGCTAGTAACTTTTATAATGCACTCCGACAGTATATTTTTAAGAACAATAAATATATTCATTTCCTCAGATCTGATATTCCTAGTCTTAGAATTTTTTTTTTTTTTTTAAGGTTTTATTTATTATTTTCAGAGAGAGGGAAAGGGAGAGAGGCAGAGAGGAAGAGATATCCTTTCACCTGCCTCCAGCTCAGGACCTGGCTGGAGATCTGGCTTGCAACCTGGTTAAGTTGCCCTGGCTGGGAATTGAACCAGTGAGTGACCTTTGGGTTTGCAGGCCCGGCGCCCTATCCACTGTGTCACTAGCTAGGGCTAGACTGTTTTTAAAGGATAAAATTTAAAATATAGAAGATATTCTTCCCAATTTTAAAAAATGGTTAGAAAATTAATACTTATGTAAATCTAATTATGACAGAATAGTCTAATTGTTGCACATCAACATGTGGACATCCTTGTACATTAAAGTATTTATATAATGTGTTAACTTTGAATACTGAAGTATACCCAGTCATCATTGGGTACAACTATATGAATGGATGTATAAAAACTGAAAGTAAAAAAAAAAAACACATGGAAAAAGTTGATTCCTAATATGGTAAGATTCTGTGTGATTTCTATTACAGAAAAGGCTATTTGGTTTGGAAATTACAATAAATAATTAAAATTTGAGGCTAATTTTTTTTACACATGAAGTAGATAGGAAAGTTTAAAGGAGCAAGTTGTGAATGGATAAATTAAAAATAGAAACTTTTAGAAAATATTATTTGTTGTAGAAACATGGCTTGAAAGAAGTGGCACTCTAACAAACTGGTAGGTTGTAATGAAAACAAGAGTCGGTCTATAGTAAGAGGATGATAAAGTGGAGGAAACCGCATCCTGGGAAGTTGAGAGGAAAAACCCACTGCAGAAAGGGTGAAGATGCCAGAGAGGGGCAGGGGAGGACATTTAGAGAAAAAGATGTAGTCAAGACAAGAAGGTGTTCATTCATTGAGTCATGCGACACATTTATTCAGCATGCTAAGCACTAAAAATGTGGTAATAAACAAGGCAGTATAGCTGTCAAAGATTTCCAGTATCCAGAAAGTTCTATCAGACAGAGCTGGTCTGGAGAGTGTTCACTGTTTTTTGTTGTTTTTTTTTTTTCTTACACATATAAGATTGCTGTCACCTGATTAACTACAGTGATTAGTCTAAATTCTTAAATGATATTTTTGCAAGTTATTGGTATATTTATAATGGTTATACATTTTTATGACAATGTCCCATTACCTTGTTAAAAGTAGTTAAGCCAAGAGATATTTTAATAATACAATATCCAGTGTATTTTTAATTACATATTTGACAGCAAAGAAAACCCTAAAACTAACAATAATAATTAAACAACAATTAACATCTATTGCTGTGCATTGTTCTGAGTATTTTACATTAACTTATTTGACCTCCAAAACAACTCTACATTTAACTTTAAGAAATAAGAATTCCTTTCTTTCTCAGATGAGAAAACCAGGGAACAAATATACTTTCTTAAAGGGATTTTCACGTTAACTCCAAATCTCAATTTTTTCAAAAAATTTCTTAACTGCTAATTTTATACAGTGTATATATAAGTCAGCCCATGTTAGGCCATAATACAGTAACAAAGAAACCCTAAACTTCAATGAGTTACAGTAGAGGTTCATTTCTTACTGCCTTTGCATGTTGACTCTCATATTTTCTCATTCTGGAGTCTATGTGAAAGGAGCTGGGATTTGGCTTCACTGTAGAGGAAAAGAGAGCTGGAGGAACATACTGTGCTTCCTACAGCTTTTTAGAACTGGCATTTTACCACACTGTTATGTTACTGGCCTGAGCAAGTCACATGGCCAACCTTGACGTCCATGTGTCAGGGAACCGTATGATCTCTTGCAAGAAGATACTTGTAGTGTCATAGCAATAAACTGAGGTGCAGAATCCTCTTAGGGATTTACGTTTGGTAATTTTGACTGTATTGATTCCATAAAAGACTATATGAGGACCATTGCGGAAGTAATTTGTCAGCCTCTAGGTAATTACTTCTTTATACTTTTTAAAAACATGTTTGTTTTATTTCAGGGCACTTTTGTATTTCTGAAATTATTGATGGATGTTATTATTACTGTCATTAAATGGAGTGCAGGTATTTTTGTTTTTATTTATTTTTATTTTATTTTTTAAAAGATTTTATTAATTACTTTTAGAGAAAGGGGAAGGGAGGGAGGAAGAAAGGGAGAGAAATATTACTATATGGTTGCCTTTCACCTGCTTCCAGCTGGGGACTTGGCTAGAGACCTGGCTTGCAACCTGTGCTGGTATATTCTTGGTTAAAAAATATAGTGACAGGTTTTTGTTGTGTAGCATGTTCTTTAAAAAAAATAAAGATACTTATATACTTTTTGATATAAATTTTGTACTAATTCTAACCATTTTCATGGCTCCATTAGAAAAATATCATCTGATCCAAGCATTTCTTAATCTTAAATGTTTAAAAATATTGGCAAAATGATATATCCCTTAGGGCAAGGGAAATAAAGGAACAAAAAAAATGTGACTACATCAAATTAAAAACCTTCTGCACAGCTAAAGAAAATATCATCAAAATGAAAAGGGAATTGACTGTATGGGAGAACATATTTGCCAATGATCCATCAGATGAGGGTTTAATCTTCAAAATACATAAAGAATTCGTATTACTCAATACCAGGAAAACAAACAATCCAATTAAAAAAATGGGCAAAGAATCTGAATAGACATTTCTCCATAGAGGACATATAAATGGTCCATAGACATATGAAAAGGTGCTTAACATCACTAGCCATCAGAGGGATACAAATTAAAACACAGAGAGATATTACCTCACACTTGTAAGAGTGGACATCAATATAAATCAATACATTTATTGTATTGATTATTGTATTGTATTAACAAGTGCTGGTGAGGACGTGGACAAAAGGGAACCTTCATGTACTGTTGGTGAGAATGTAAAATGGTGCAGCCACTGTGGAAAACTATGGAATTTCTTCAAAAAACTGAAAACGGAACTGCTTTTTGACCCAGCGATTCCACTGCTGGGAATATGCCCTATGAATCCCAAAACAATAATTCAAAAGAACCTATTCACCCCTTTGTTCATAGCAGCACTATTTACAATAGCCAAGTGTTGGATACAGCCTAAGTGCCCATCGCTACATCTGTGGATCAAAAAACAGTAGCACATTTGCCTAATGGAATATGCAGAAAGAAGGAAGAAACTCCAATCTCTTGCAACAGCATGACTAGAACTGGAGAGTATTATACTAGTGAAACAAGTCAGTCAGTGAAAGACAAATACCATATGATGTGATCTATGAGAGGAACCTAATGGATAAAAAATAAATTATCAAGCAAAATAGAACCAGAGGTAGAGCAACATGGAACAAAGTTGACAGTGCCCAGAGGGGAGTTGGGAGGGGGATAATGGTGGAAAGAAGGGGAAGGGACTAGTTAAACAACATGTATGAATGACATATGGACCTGGACAACAGTGTGGGGATTGACTGTGGGAGTAGGGTCTGAGCTGGTCCAAGGAAGGCAAAGGGGAAAAAAAGGGACAACTGTGATGGGATAGTAACAAAAGATTAAAAATAAAAATAAAAATACTCACCAAAGAACTATCATCATTTTAGAATTAAAACACACAAAATGAATAAATGATTCCTGTAAATATTTCACTATTTTGTATGGCCAGCCTTAATTTCTCATGGCACATATTTTCCCTCCACCGTAATCCAGTCAAACTGAGATATTTTGAGTCTCACAAACTTCTTAGCCGAATCTCTTGGCATCACAAAGTGTCTGTTAACTTTTACTCCTAATCGGCTCATTTATTTAAAGATGACAAAACAAAAATGTTGTAACTTGCTAATATTTTGCCTTCAACTATTATTGTTCTTTCGTAAACATTAGAATATAGTGTTCAGGAGTATTTTTTGCAAGCCTGTCTCTGAAGATAATTCCCTAAGGCAATATTCAGTTTCAAATTACAGTGATGATTTTGATGAAAAAAAAACTGATACTATGTTTGTCAGTCAATGGGCCATTCTGTGAATAGCATTTGTTTCTCAATGCCTCAGCAGTTCTGTGGGAAAAGTAAATGAAAGAAAAAAAGTATAAGTAAACTAGAGGCAATGTATTAATGTACCAATTCATAGTATATTTTGTTTTCCCATATAGTTTGATAGTTGAAGTTAAAATAAGAATAGTTTCTGTAATAGTAAATTTCTGAATATTTTTGTAAAGATCCATTTCTTAAAACATTTATAATTTTAAGTACAGTAATATTATTCTTTAGAGTTCAGATGCATGAAAGAAGAGTTTGGTGAGAGGATCCCACAGTGACTAGTTAAAAAATGAAAATTCTGTGAACCCATTATTTGGGTTAGATATAGCTTTAATCATGGCTCATCTCATTGAGACCTTTTACTAAAAAACAGATACCTCTTTCTTTGGTTTTGAGTGTTAGATAGCCGTCCATTATTTCAGACACCTAGCAGCAGTCTTCACCCAGTTTCTTCTCTTCATCTCATTACACAAACTCTTTGAAAGTGGAGGTGATGGAGGAGGCCAATGGAATAGAAAGAAAATAAAGGCAATTAAAGAGGAGAACACAATGGTTTAACTTATTACAGAACTCTGAATGTATTTTTCATCTCTCTCTACTATCTAGCTATTCTGTAACTATCAAATCCATTTATCTGTCAATCATACTTTAAAAACTTATCTTTTAATTCTGCTTCAGTTGGAATGATTCTGCCTCCTATTGATAGATGGTAATGTTTCAGGGCCTGTTGTAATTGTAACCAGGCTCAGTCATGTTGAATACTGTAATTGCTTCTATCTGAAACTGATTGGGCTCACTAACTATTTCTCTCCTAATACCTCATTTTCTGAAAAGATTTTTAAAAGGATATTTTAAGTTGACATATGGAATTGCAATAATTTTAAAGCACTTAATCTATTTATACCTTTCCATGCTAGTCATTATTTTAAATCTAAAATAATTTTGCTAGCACCTTTTAAATATTGAAACATTGTCCTTAATGTTCATTAAGGGCAAATTTTATCATATGCTGAAGAGTCATTTAAATTGCATAGTAGATATTTTCCTAAGAAGAATACAGTGTTTAATATTCAAAACATCTATGAAGGAAGGTATTTTCATCAAAATATTAGATATAGTGGAATAAAAATAGGCAATATTAGGAAATAATTAATCATAATGATGTTACACAAATTTCTTAGCTTATAAATATTTCCTTTATTCTTATAAAAAGTATGTTATCATCAGGTTTGAAAATGAATGGTTTAATTAGTTAAGCTTTAGAGATATTTATTGTAATCATTTTGGGTCTGATGAAATTTTGACTTTAATCAGGAATAACATCCCTCTAAAGGTTTTCCTAAATCTAAATTTCTTAAATCTATTGAGTATCTATTCTTTTATTATTTTTTTAATAAATGTCAATTTATCTGATGCTTGATATTTTGGTTAAAAAATTAAAAAGTGCCATCTCATTCTCTTCTGTAAAGTGCATTTTGCTCCCTTTGCTTGTATTGTACAAACAAGAAAACAGGCATATTTTAAAGATAAAAATGTATTTATTCTTCAGAAAAACCTGTTGTAATTGCTCACTTAATTGTTGCCGAGTTGTTGCTCAGTTTCTCACAGCTGTTGTCCAGTATTCAGAGACACACAAATTTTACCATATCTTTAGCATAGCCTACATCACTCTCTTTTTTAAAATTTAATTTTATTGTTTTTTTAATAACATCCATCCCCTTTTTCCTTTCCTCTGTCACCTTCCCCACCCATTTGCTCCCCCACCAAAGTCAACCCCACTTGTCCATATCCATGGTTCTTTTGTGTTAGATCCTTGATTAAAGTGCTCCCCTTCTTTGCCTCCTCCTCCATCCTCCCTCCCCCCTCCTCTCTGCCCACTGAAGGTCTATTCATTGTATTCTACACCAATCTTAAAGAGTGGTTCAGAACAAAACTGAACAGTTCTGATATGACTTAGAACAAGACTGCTACCAAAATGATAAATAGTTTTCTCTGTTGAGAAAGGATATATTAGTTGGTCCTCAGCTAGAAACATAGAAGGAAGTACACTTAATAACATGACTTATATTATACAATTTAATGATGCTGGTTCAAATAAGGGCATTTGAAATAAATAACTTTTCTGAGAAATAACTTCTTTATAGATATTATGTTTATTTTGAAAACTTTTGAAAGCCATTTGGAAGTATTTTATCCTTATACCTTTCAATAAATATCAAACATATACATTACATAATTACAAACTATTTGAAATGGCTTTGTTTTATAAAGAGCACATGTATCTTTTCAAAATATTAATTTTTAAATGTTCTTAAATTGGTTGCTAGGTATTTGAGGCCAGTGCTTTTTAAAAATTGTAAAATTAACAAATTAAGTAAAATTCATCTTATCTTTAGAGCTGCTCTTTTTAAAACTTTCTCTGCTGGTATACCAAGGAATAAATAACTTGTTCACCAAATTATTAAAGTGTTTTTGAGCTTCAACCTGAAATACCCAATCTTTGCAGGTTCTGGCAGGAAGGCATGGAGATAGATATCTGCTTGCAGGTTCTGGATATTTTATTTTTCCCGTTGGTTCATGTATGTACTTCATAAAATTCAGACATTCTCAGGAACAAAACTCTTAAGAGAGCCCAGGGCCTTCAGTATTAATTTTGAGCATTCTAGAATGCTATATTGTAGAAAAACAGTCATGGCAAATGTATACAGAAACAAAGATGAAAATCAAAACACATCAAAATTGGTGGTGTCCCTAATATATTATTTATTTTAAAAATGAGCACTAAACTCCTTGGTTTTCTCTCACATGCAATCTAATCAGACTTTTTAAGATCCATATATTAAAAAGGAAAATCCTTGGATGATCATTAACTGGTCAAATTTGTTTTATTACATTTATCCCACTTTAAGCATTTTCCAACTATGTTACATATTTCTTACTATTCAAAGATTGAAGATAATCTGCATGTGTATGCCTAGCTATTAGGATGATAAATAAATATACTTAGAGGATGTAAATTGTTGATTTATGTGTCTAAAATAGAATTGATTTATTATTATAAAATTAATGTACAAGATAAAATCTCACATAAAAATTTACATTTTTAACATTTATATGACTTATAGAGTTTGTGATTTCTTAGTAAATATGTAATGCTTATTTTACATTCGGCAAAATACTCTGTTACTTGTAGGGATTGCTTAGATTGTGATGGAATGTTGAGGTGGGATAGTGCTGAAATCAAGGAAACTAGACCAAAAGAATACTAGGAATGATTTCAAATGGTATGAATTGTTTTCTAACTTTGAAATGTGCCACCTTTAATACGTGTGTTTGTCTTATATTGTCTTTATGGGGTATTATACTTGGACTAAGTGGTTACTGCCAAATCCATCTCTCTCTCTCTCTCTTTTTCTGAGATGATTTAACTGTAATAAGAGACTTGTTTTTCTTTTCTCCCTTTTACACTTTTTCGGCACAATTTTCCTTTATTCTTTTTCTCCTACCCAAATCCAAATAAAGTATTATGACTTAGACTTCAAAGCAATTTTTTAAAGTCCAGCTATTTGAAAGAAGGGGTAACTCATTTCTATGCTATATATGATTTTACTTCTAAAATAAAATACGTTAGCATTTTAAATTTATTTCTAAAATGGGAGTGAAAAGCTAGTTTAAAATACTTTAAAAATGAACTATGCACTAAAAATGTATTTTATTCTCATTTATCTAGATGGTATAAGAACCTGGAAAAAAAAAAAAAACTTGGATTTTAAGATGTATATTTGTTATAAAAATAAAGCTCTAAAAGTTTTTGGACTTATTTCTGAAATATAAAAAGTTTTCCAAGTTTGTTATCAAAGTATCATTTAAAGAACTGATAATTATAGGGTATAGGAGATAGGTGTGTAAGTTAAAATACGAGCTCATATGGGTAAACTCCAGGAAAACACAATTTGTGTATGCGTACTTGCCTAATTGCCTAGCTCAGTATTAGGCAGCAATACTGATGATGGTAGAGCAAGGTCTCGGTCACTGCAAACAATTCCCACATCTTAAGACTTGTTTTTCTTATAATAAAGAAGACATAACAAGGAAGCTAAAGTTTGAAATTTATTTGCCATTAATTTTTCAATAAAATTATATTTTTTATTCAATAATACTCGAGATGATCACTAACTGTTAATAAATGAAACATAATGCTTGTTTTGGCAGTAAACCACAAAGATGTTTAGTGCGATTTGGATGTTTTTATCTTAATTTTGCTCTCCCAATATGCAGTTTTCTTTCCAAATTTAATAAGAGAAGAAACAAAATTGAAGACAAAGCTTTCCACTAGTCGTTTTGCACTTACTACCTGATGGATAAGGACATCTTTTTATTTGTTTGGGACTCAACAATGGTCTTCAAAATGAAAACAGATTTTTTTTTTGCAAAAAGTTATTTATAATTTAGCATTTTCTAATAGCAAATTTATAAACATATTAAATACCATATTATTAAAAATCACTGATAATTATATTTTATCTCTATAATGACCAGTGCTTGTTTCTTTAGTGTTAACAAAATGCCTTGTACACAGTAAGAATTTAATGTTTGTTGTGGTAAGAGGAATACAAACTACCTTGTATCTGTTAGGCGTGGACAATTACTCCACTGTAAAGCCTGAAAAAAATTTCACATATTCCTTCACTGGAGGTACTGTAACAACATACATTAAAAAATCAGTAAATTGTTTAAACATCTCTAAAATAAACTAAGGAAATCCAGCTGGTTTGTAAGTGTTCTTATTTATGTTAAAGTTGCCTCTTTAGGTATGTATGTATGTATGTTTGTATATACACACTTAACACATACACATAAATATATGAATACCCACATGTTTGATGTGTGTACATAGAAAGTACATGCATGCATATGAAGTTAATCATATTTTCTGTTTCATATGCTGGTTCCATGGATGCTTTATTATATTTGATTGATCTCCAATTGGCAGTGTCTCCCAGCACTTAAGATCTAAGTCTTTCTGCTCCCAAAGCCTCTTTGTCAAGTAGCTAATGATCTGTAAACAAACACTTAAATAAGGAACTCCCTATATACAGGAAGCCATCTGTGAATTCTTTTGTGATGTGAATAATTACATCCTAATTTATCTGTTTTCCAAGCTATTCAGCTTTGATAACATTGGTTGATCTCTCAGGTACTCCTGGTCTTTGAAAATCTTGAAGAAATTTCTACAAGATTTGACAACACATTTGATGAAGTAAGGAACATGCAATTAATAGAAACACAATCCTCACTTAGGACCTTACAGATCAAGGCCAACGAGGAAATCCAAAGCTAAGAACTGGTTACTATGCAACAATGTATAGCAATTCTTGTGATTCATGATAATTTGTTATGGAGATATAGATAAAGGGTAATACTCCATTTTCTGAGTAAAATAAAATCAGTATTATTTGAGGAATTTATTTCTCTTCTTTCTCCCCATCTTTTTGTCTTTATATAAATATCATTATTCTTAAAAATAATGTATAATTAAATCATAAATATGTGTATTTAGTGTAATTTACCTTAGCATTAAGTTTAGGGAAGAAAAAACACTAGTCTGGCTTACAAAAGCCTTTATAAATACCAATAGTTAGAGTAATAATAGCTTAGAAATACCTGAGGTGATTTCTATGGAAACCGTGAAAATTAAGCAATAAGATAATTTTAGATAATATTAAATAGTTGTATTTATTTCCTCTATAATAAAAATAGCAACCTAAACTCTTCATGTAATTATATATTTTTCCAAAAGTACTGTATTTAAAAAAATTTTAATTATATAGATAGAAATATGAATTAAAACAACAAAGTATGGTATCTATACAGAAAAGGGAGCACACTTTCTGTCTCTGTCTCTCTCCCTCTCTTTCTCTCTCTCATATATATATATATATATATATATTTATTTATTTATGTATGTGTGTGTTTGTTTATAAAGGCAAAATATTTAAAAATGTGAATTAGTTAAAACATGTTTGATTTAGCATCTCTAAATTTAGTTTAAAATTGAAAGCAAATGCTTCATCAAAATATTCAACTGTCCTTAAAATACTATAAAAGTGCTTAAAGTAAAAAATTTAAGGTATATTTAATGCAGTAGTACTATTTAAGTAATGTGTACTTTCTCTACATCTTTTCTGTGCAACTGTAAATTTCATAAACAAGTGTTTGAATTTTAGATATGCTCTCAGAAATTGCTCTTCTACCCATATAATATCAAGGGTCCCGCAAGGACCTGAAAAATAGGATTTAGTTGGAGATAATCCACTGTAATCCCAATGCAGATATCAAGAGCAAAAATGATGACAACAATAAATTATTCTTTCATTCATTCTAGTTACCTTAATTCCACCAATTTTTTTCAAATCCCTTGATTAAGATCACTGGCCCTTGCTCCATTGAAAAAATGTCTTTTAACTAAAAAACAATTTTGATTTGGTTTTTGGGTTGTATAAATAGATCATTAACAATTGTTATTTTGTAGGATTTTAAGTATTCAAAAGTGAATTTTCTGTTTAGGGATATAATACAAAATGCTTTGTAGTTTAATTTTGCCATGCCCTGCTGTGTTAGTGTAGCTACTTTTGATAGAAAAGTTTATCAAAGTTTAAAAAATGTTAAGGTATTGCACCTGGTGTGTGGTCTTAAACTATCGTTCTTAGCAGTCAAAAAAGTTTCAGAAACAATGACAAGGACAGTATCACTAGGGAAATCCTACACTAGAGTGCAGTGGCTTTAATGATAATATCAATCCGTACATTTTAAAGATTAAAACTGAATCTGTTGTGTTAAGCATATTGGAAGTTATAAAAAATTACCATTTTACTGTTGCTGCATATGACAACAGCAAATTAATGTTTTTTCTGGTCCTGTATAAACACCTTGTTTCTATTTATCCTGAACATACAGCATACAGGCTTATTGCCTCATGACTTTATTTTCTATGATGTTTGATCCTGACGCACAAGAATGTACAGTGAGGTGTACCGGTGAAGGTCACCAAATATGAGACCATCCATTTAGTATGTTTAGTATATTTTTCCTTTATAGATTCTTTAGAAGCTTGTGGTTCCTGGATCCAATTAAGCTTTATTTCATTATACTTAATATATTTGTTTTCTCTCATGAAAATTAATGCTTTAAAATTTTATATAATTTCTCAAAAAGAAACTAAATAATTTCATGAAAAGTATTATTTCTTATTGTGATGGATTCATAGATTACCAAGGGCTTTCATGTGTGTTAGCAGTGTTTCGACTTGTTTAAAATGAAATTATTTAATAATATGAATTCTTACTGCTAACAATGCAATGTGATAATTGTATGTCTAATCCAATATACAAAACAAAAGCTTTGCTTATTTATTTGATTAAATTGCATAAGAGCAAGTGCAGACAGGTTTGTGTTGTATAGAACAGAACTTATTTTATCAGTCACCTTCATAACCTTTAAAGAGCCTTAAATAGTACATATGAAAGAACACATTCATATCAAGTTCCTCTTGGGGATTTTTTCTTTGGTTTACAAAAACTTTATTAAAAATTGGCATTGCAAATAACATTTTTCATAACTATATGTAGACCTGTTAAAATTTTTATTAAAAATGGAGTTCGGCCTGTTCTTTTTCATCATTCTATCAGATATTAAACTCCTGCAGCAGCTGTAGGAAATAGAGAAAGGGATTTTCAAAGGGATTTGAGTCTCCCTGTCTCTGTGCCTTTGGTGATCATATTATCATAACTATCACACATAACAAAGCTCTAAATCTGTAATTCAGATAAAATAGCCAGGACTCCGAAATACAAAAATCCAAACATATGCCGTAACTTTTTTTTTCAATGCTGGCTCCTTTAACAAGGATTTTATAAACTTGGAGAGGCATTCAAGAGATTTTGCATATGAACACAAACTAAACAACATGGTTAGTAGTATGTTCGACAGAGATTTAATTAAAGGTATTTTCATACCTCCAAACATTTCCATTAAAAGTCCATGCCTGCCTGTTTCACAAAATTAGGATCAAACCTCTACAGGTTAATAAGAATGAAACCAGAAGCTTGTTTTAAAGCCAGGTTTGTACTATGAATCGAAGTCAAACTCCTCAACAGGGTCTGCATTCTCTCAAGAGCATCAATCCTTCCATGCAGTGTTCAAGATGGTGTGTGACCTCATTAATTCTTTTACGAATTAAGTTAAAAGTGAGGGTACTAACATTGTTAATGGGCTGAAATATAAAAGAAAATTATACAAAAATAATTACAGGACTTTTCTTCACATTTAAGGACACATTTATAACAATGTTTATATGAAAAAGATTTCTTCTATAAAAAGTTAGTAAACCTAGCATTAGAATTTTCAACCAGTTTGTAAATGAGCAGCTGTATGTATGTATATATTTATTGTAACAGTGCCTTCTGCTGGTCACACCTTATTTATGATGTTAGTGAGTGCACTGAATAGTCATGAAAACTTGTTTTTATCCTGATGTATTATCGGGTGTATTTATTGCCATGGTAAAAGTATTTTTGTGAATCACAACTTAACATGCATAAAAATATAGGGTGTTAGAGATTAACACATTTTATTTTGTTATAATTTAGCAGCCATTAGACTTTTTAAAAAGTTCTCTTAGGGAGAAAAGTATTTCTGAAATAATACAACTTGAAATGTGGAATATTTCCACCTGTTTATTTTTACTGTTTTTCTGATTTTTTGAAATTGATCTTGTACTTACCAGCGTTTTTCTTTTTAGCTTTTCAGACACACTGTAGCTAAGGAAAACTAGAAAAGTCCTCATATATTATCAATATCTATAAAACATGTGGATCATAAAACTTACGTGTGAGTTGAGAAATACTGCAGAATTTAAAATGTAATTTAACTGACAAAATATTTAACAATGTTTAGTAAATATTATATATGGTTCTTTTCGGTATGGAGGCATGACAAAGATGGTTGGTTTTAAATTTGCTTTGAAAATGAAACAAATAATCAAAAAGAAAAGCATATATAATCATGAAGAAAATATATATTTTTAGAAAAATATGGCTAGTGTAATATTAGTATTTAATTAAGTTTAAGCATATAGAATAGATGCCAATAAAATCTATTTGTGAAAGTATATTATTTCAGTTTTAATTTTAAATACTATTTAACAAAGAATGTACACAGACAACTATAGAATAATTGGTTCTCTACCAAAATTTCATGAATTAATTTTATATAAGGATAATTTACACTGACTGGGCTATCTTGCTGAAATAATTGCTGAAATAACCTTTTGAAGAAATTCTGAACAGGAAAATTTGACTATCTCTAATAAAATTAAAATCTACACTGTGAAAAAAATATTTTACTTTGATTTCTTAAGTCATTAAATCCTGCTTTTATTGCCTGAAGAAACATTTTTAAGAAGCTTTATTACATGCAAAGTAAAACCTTGAGTATGTGATAAAATTAATTCTTATTTCATTAGAAAGAATTACTTCAGTAGTGACAACTCTACTAGAAATAATGTAAACATATGCACGAGTGCTCACTTGTGCTAATAACTAAAATTGGAAAAACTTTCTAAAGTTTACATGCCAACAGGGACAAGTTGTTAGGATGTTGAATTCAGATTTTGAAATAACCCACATGACTATAACATTCAATAGAAAAAAACACTGTATTTTTATTCCCTCAAAACTATTTATTTCAAATAATGATCTTCTTTAGGGATGAATTATCATTGTATGTTAACATGGATACAAGAGAGTGGAGTGTTAGAAAAGGTACAAAATTTTAGAATCAAAATTTTGGCCCTGGCTGAGTGGATAGGCACCAGGCTGCAAACCCAAAGGTCGCTGGTTGGATTCCCAGTCAGAGCACATAACCAGGTTGAGGCCAAGTCTCCAGCCAGGTCCATGGCTGGAGGCAGGTGAAAGGCAACCATACACTGATGTCTCTCTCCCTCTCTGCCTCTCTCCCTTCCCCTCTCTAAAAATAATAAATAAAATCTTTAAAAAAATGTATTGGGGAAAGACAGGGAAGAAGAGCTGTCAAAGATGAAGGGACTCTTTCAGGTTTATAGATCAGCATCATCATCCCTTCATGTGTGAAAAAATTGCTCATTTTTTTTTATATTGCTGGCATCTGTTTTGCTTACCATGTAGCACCCATAACAAGGGTAGAAGTTTTCTTTGTAAAATTTTGGTTTTTTTGAAATGAAGTACACATGTCTTCACAACCAACTGGCTAGTTGCCATTTATCCATGGGTGACTATTTCCATATTATATGTGCACATTTATACTTGCATTGATGCATCCATGAATAATAAACTGGAGATGTGTGCACAAGGACATACAAAGAGACAATACATGACAGTGGGCACTTAATGCACTTTCATTTCCATGAGTTAGGGATAATTGCATAATTCATGAATGGCAGAGAAAAGTCACAAGTGTGAATTGCATATGGGCAACTTATTATATGTTTAATGGTATCCCTACCATGCTAGTTAAAGAACATATATTTAAACTTACAGCAATTGTAGTTTGGAATTAAACCATTTTCAGTGGAATATCAATAGGAATGCAAAATCTGTTCAGCATAATATAATTCTTTTGTAAAGGGATAGAATGTTTATAGTCAGTATATTCTGCTTTTGCTTAATTTGCCAGCACACTGGTTTTTTTATGTCTTTGTGTTAACTATGATTCATTTATATTTTATTTCAGTCAAGGCATCAATATAAACAAAATTGTATTCTATTTTTTAAGTATCTAGTGCCATCAGTTAAATTGTTAAATTCACTGAAGATATTTAGATCACATTTATACCATGTTTAACATATACATTGTAATGATAATGTACATTTCAGAGAAAATTGTGATTATTGGCTAGAACTTCATGCATCTCCATATTTCTTGAGATATGTAATAAATAAAATTTCCTATGCTTTTGTTTTTCTTGGTTGGTAGGATTTAAAACATAGTACTCAGCAATTAAATGTCATTAAGAAATACTTTCTAGTAGTATTTACATAGTATGGACAAATGAAGTAAAGATGCTTCCATGAGAAAAGCAGTGGATTAGCAATTTGGAAAGATTTCAGAAACAAAGTGCTCTCTTGTCCAATAACAACACAGTGTTGTTATGGGAAATTTGTATTTGTATATTTGCACACTTTTCTATACTGTATATGAATATTAAATCCATATGCCAGGTCACAGACCTAAAATTGTTCTGAGGAGTTACAAATTTTCATCACCAATCTGAAGAGTCAAATTTAACCTTCTGCCTTTGTAATTAAACTCCAATATGCAAGGAGATTTCAAGGCACTGCTCTATTATCCCCATTTCTGGGCCACTTTGTAAATACAAATTTGTTTAGTTGTTCACATCAGTGCCCTGTGCTCCTATTGCATCCGGTGCGTCACTGTATGCCTGGAAGGAGGTGAAAACATTGAGCCTGATATGTCAAAGACAAAAGCATTCAGTTTTGATAGAAACCACTAGATGCTGATTTTCTAAGATCCGTGAAACTTAATGAAATAATATATTTCCTCATGTAGGAAAAAAGTACTTGAGATTCAAAGCTATATTAACTTACATTACATAATTGTAAAATGTACTAATATAAAGTATTACAAGAAGGATAATATTTGAGGTACACAATGAATACAAACAATACTGTGCCATTCATGAAATACAGCACCAATTTCCTATCATTAAAATGCCTACAATTTGTCAACATTGTAAAGCATACTTTTCCTCTTCTATTAACTGGAACTGACTAATTGTACATTTACAGGGTGATTGTTTGGAGATTCCATAGTCAATAATATTATAATCATTCCCGGGCAGCAGATGGGTATCTAACAGTTTGGTTCAGGTTGTCTAGGACACCAGGAATGTTGCTATGCTGCATCTCCCAGCCTCTGGGGTGAAATCAGTTGTGACAAAGCAGTGAAGATTCAATTTGTAACAGATACAACACCTTTGAAGTACTAGCTTATGATTTCACAGTGGCATTATAAGTCTCACTGCAGTATTTAAGCAGTTAGAAAGAATGCTGGTTATTAGCAGTTGAATTTTGTTAAATAGGATTTCTATTTTCTTTAAATAGCCATAGCAGCAGTTTGTATTATCCCAGTACAACATTTTTACTGCCGTGTATTAGGGTTGGTATTTTTTTCATGCTCCTCTTTTTCCAGGTAAATTCTTTTGTCTACAAGGTCCTGTGTTATATAAATATATGAATATATATCTATAAACATATGCACATATGCTAAGTAATCTATTTATACATATAATGTATTTTAAAATTTAATAGTATTTTATAGAAGACTAAAGGAAGAAACTCTTTGTTTTATTCCTTCCAAATAACATTTTAATGGTCAGATATCAAAGTAATGCAGACCTCACAGAACACTATATATAAGGTAATTAAAAATATATAGTACCAGAAAGCTCAACCATTTCCTTAATAATCTTGAAAGTATAGCATTAGCAATGCATAAAGCAATTTTGCTGTGTTACTAAATCTGATCACATCTAAATTTCCTGTCTTATCATATATCAGAAAGAGTCTGGTTCCTAAAAATAATGTCTAGAAATTTCGAGGTATGCAGTAAACTGCTTCTTGGTTGGGGGAATGTGATCCCCACAGATGTTTTATTAGGGAAGCGGCTAAGGTTTGGGCATACAAATTTGAATACCAAAATTTTATGTAAGTTACTTAATATTAAACTTGGGTAATACCACTTTGTTTTAATGACTCTATAGGCTTCAATGGGTTAACTTTGTAGGAGGGTCAGGTTTTATATGTTTATATTTTCTTAGCCTTGGTCAGGAGAAGTGGTTTTGCTTGCCCTTGTATGGTGCCAGAGTGGTAGGGTTTCACTTCGTTTGAAAACCTAGCACATCCCAAGAGGTTACCTTGGTGTAGATTTCTTTCTTTCTATATTAAATCGCTCATTGTTGCAAAGTGACTGGTGCTGCTGGGCTTTGAAAAGAACTTCTAAGAGGTTAAAAAAAGCTTCTATATGAAAGGATTTTTTTACTTCTGCAGACAGAATACAGTTTGCAGCTGTTTGACATGCGACAGTGATATGGATCTGATTGTATACAGTATAGCAGGAGCCATGGATGCAGCTGGGATAGAGGTTATAAATTTTAAAAGCAATGCAGATTTTTGCCATTAATTGGCTGCTAATAAAAGCAAACTCAATGGCTTCTAACTGTGGGAGCCTGTGGCTCTGTATCTGATATCAGGAATTCATACACATTACACAGTTTTAGTGATTCAGACCACGACTAATTGAAATATAAGGCATACTGATCAAATTTAGCATTACCAGCCTGCACTATGGTTTGGGACTGTATGGCGACAAGGTAGCATTTATTACTTATTCTCCATAACACTGCTTGATTGAAATATCTAGCTATGTTGTCAGCAGAGGCCCAGCTGGGCTTTAGTACAGCTAATTAAGTCATTAAAAGAGGGGTCAAGCAATTTAATTCTTGCATACTAAAGTACGAAAAGTCTTTTATTATATTTTTTAATAAGTTAAGATTTAAATTTTTAAAGAAATTTCTTTTTAATAATAAATACATTTATAGGTTTATTTATTGTAGCCTTAATTTAAATATATAGAGATAAGAAATTAGGAACTTGTCAATTCACAATTACCGAAGTAGTTTATATGGTTATGTTCTTTACTGAGTACATTGTGCATGTGATTTCTGAAAGTTGTCTGATAAATTTAATACTGATTTAAGGGGTGCAGCTTCTGATACTTTTCAACTGATTATTTCAGTATGCTAATCGCTTTTTGGAAAAAAATTTTAAAGATAAACATATTGCCTACATTATGCATCCTGCAGATCAAAGTAAATATAAGTGTACTATGATGTTCCTTGTCTTGAGGGCTTTTGGGTAAAAGTGTGAGGTTCCAATTGTAATTTATTTCTTTGTAATTTATCATGTGCCTTGTAAAATTTCTTTCTATTTCTCTTTTTGAGAGACCATGTGAACTTACTTCTGCTGAATGAATCAGTAGGGCACAGACGCATTAATTTATTTAAGGGGACATGTATTAACACTGTTCCAAAATATTTACAAAGTTGTGGGGATTACTACCATATTACCAAAAACACTGATTATTTCAAAGTGCATGAATGGTATAATAATAACCTAATATAATATTTTAAAGGATGACTATTTTGCTTCTCTTTATTATTTTAATAATTACAAAAATTCCAATTTATATTTTCTCACCATAGTCTCTTATGGTAAACATTGAACATAATAGGTGCTCCAGAAGTGGTCAAACAAAGGATGAATGTCTTGAATTCACATTATCATTTTCCTGAATACTTTGAAGAACAATTTATTAATTTTTCTGTCTTTTTTTTCCTGCACATTAACTTACAATCAGTCAGAATCTCCAAAGGCAGGTTAGAAGATAGGGCACAAGGCTCAAAAGTATTCATTTTATTACTGTATGTATAGGAATGAATCTGGGAACACTTTGGGGGAAGAAATATGTTTAAATTGTATGTTGATATAATATAAAAAATTAAACTTCTACTTGTTCTGGAATTATTGGAAGGCATCTAATAATGAGCAGAATCAGTAGACATCACTGGTTTCGATCTTTTAGAGTATTTATTGCATTGTTAAGAAAATTCAAAAGTCAAGCAGGTTATAAGAATAGAATGATTGGAAAAGCTTATAAAAGGATGAGCAAAATTATACAAAATAGTTCAAATTACAAATGCTGTCTTAGTTAGAAATGCTTTGAAATACTAAATGAGATCTGGTTTATGAAACTCTTAGAAGTAAACCATAAGAGATGTAGGTCTTACTCTATTTTTCATATCTGCTAAGGATCCATTTTCAGCATGAGATTGACATGGGACAACTGCTACTAATTTTTACACTTTTATTAGAGTACAGGTCTAAATGAGCTACTGATATTTGTCAGGAACTGTACATTTCCAAGTAAAATATACACTGGTATCAAATATTTCTATGACAGTGGCTTTCGAGAGATTGAGAAACTTTGTACTATGAAATATAGCTAGTTGTTCTCTAGCAGTCACTGCTTAAAAAGTTTTTGGAAGTAAAATTGTGTTTATGATAAATTGTATATTTCCTTTGTAAGATCCAAGACACAGCTCTCCTTCCTAATATATTTAAATCTGATGGAGATTAACTGCTATTCATACCTACTAGAGAGCCACATGTAATAAATACAGTAGAGATTGTACATTGGACTTCCTGTTGTGGATGTAGAATATAGGAAACCATCTATTCATAAACTTAGTCATGAAAACAGTCTTGTCTGTGATTACTGTGTAAATTCTACTGAAAAGAGATTCTTGTGGTGACTATACTAAAATCATTCTGTGTCTATTTTATTACTGGCTATTCAGTTCATATCTCAGTTCTTCCTTTCCAGAGAAGAATAAAACCATGACCTATTCCGAAGCATATTAACAAACCCATGTATAGATTATTGTGGTTCAAAGGTAACATCAGAAATCTATTTTTTGTACCAAAAAGATAACTTTTTGACCTTTTGTGAAAGCAATTTTTTATCATAGATTGTCAGTAGTAATAATTCTTACATAAGCCATTTGAAAGGCACATTTAATTAGATGAAAGAATGATAATATACTTTGAAGGGTTATTCTCACTGTGTTCAGTTAAAAGGAGCTCCTGCAAATGAGAGTGACGCACATATTCCTTGCCAACTATTCCAGACTGACTCTTTGGTATAGCAGACCTCCTGCCTGTGTCTTGAGTAACACTCACTGGGGTCGTACATGAGGATTCACACTGATCAAAGACCTATTAATCATCCTTCACAGATACATTAGAACACACATGAAGGTTTCTGTCCCCCAAAACATTTTCAACAGCTTTGTTGTTAACTAGATTCAAATAATTAAAAAAAATGTTTTTAAGAAACTTCTGTCTTTCCTAAAAAATATACTGTTTAAAGTTGTCTTCAAAGCTTTAAAACATGTTACTTGTTATCAATCTAAAATATGTACCTCATTTTCCTGGGTCCCAAAAGTTTACAGTTTCTTATCATGCATTGTGTGTAGGGAATATGAGTAAGGAATATAACTGAAGACCAGAAATCTAGTCTCAAAGGAATTCTAGCTCAATTTTAAAATCAGAAGTTATGGAAGGTTTTGCGTAAGCCTGCGAATCTCTGGGCACCTGTCCAAAATGAACCTCTAAGTCTTTTGAAGTCTACCCATCACTAATATACACAGTACAGTCTAATCCAGCTGTCTGCCCCTTTTCCTGTTTCCCTTTCTTCAATCTGTCCTGAGGTACCAGTAGCTCCATTCTGTGGGAGATGTTTGGTAGAATGAATGTTGCCTCTTGGAAATGTTCCCATACAGTGTATCTAGAGTTCTGTTTGGGGGAGTTGGTGGGGGAGCAGAGAACAGGTAATACTTTAGTCATTTGTCTTTTTGGCTGACATACATTTGCACCATAATAATTCCTACCCAACTTTCAAATTACAAACTATTTTAGTTATCAGTAATAACAATAATATCTTTGCAAGATATGTTTTCTATTTCAACAAAAGATCACACAATTTTAAAGAGAAGTACAGATTCACAGATGAAAGTAAACAAATATAATTTTAGAAAATTAAATGAGCACCTTTCACTACCACAAGCATCTATATTATATACTATTAAAATATTTGCATGGCTTAAGTCAGTAAAATTTTTATTTATTTACTTATTATGATTTTTAAATTTATTATTTCCAGAGAGAGGGAAAGAGAGAGAGGCAGAGAGGGGAAGAAACATCAACATATGTTTACCTTTTACCTGCCTCCAGCCACAGACCTGGTTGGAGACTTGGTTTGCAACCTGGTTATGTGCCCTGGTTGGGGAATTGAACCAGTGACCTTTGGGTTTGCAGGCCAGCACCTTATCCACTGTGCCACCAGCCAGGGCCAAAGTTTTATTTACTTTTTTAACACTTTACAACTGATAGGTTGGTTATTGACCTTACTATTTTAATATATAGTTATTTCAAATATTTTGTATTAAAATAATTTTTGGATAGGTATAAATTTTGGATAAAGGTAAAAAATTAAGTTATGGCAAACTAAAATCTGAACATGATTTCTAAGAAATCATTGTGATATACACATTGAAAATTCAGATTGTGCTTAGAAGACATCTGAACTTACTAATATACTTAAAATAGTCTGTCTTTCGAGAATATCTCATTTCTGGGTCATTTTAAGTATATAACTTCATAATTGGATATTTAATTTTGGGGGACTTATTCTATTGAACTGGTTCTAAAACGGAAATTCTTTAAATATTTCTACACATGTCTTCCAAAAACCGTAGCAGAGTCAATATTAAGTATTTTATGTTATCACAGAGCTCCACAGAAGTTAACTAAAAACACAAGAGTGAGAACTGAGAAGCCAGTTTCATTACTGCTTTGACCTTTTAATAAAACCCCATTTTATGTAAATAAAAGGTGGATGAGCTGGAAGGAACAAGGAGCGTGACTGGGGAATGGACTGGTAAAGTCCAGGTAAAGAAAATATTGTAGCCTTTTGTTTTTTCTATGTTCACGATGTCTTTCTTCTTGCTTTTCTTTTCCTGTTTGAGATAAAAATCCCAAACCACTGTGCAAGACCTTTGTGCAGATCATCATCCCAAGCATTATAAAGTGTTATAGATGGAAAAAGTGTATTTACAATCTTAAAAAAAATAAATGAACAAATTGAACACACACACACTTACATGCATGTGAAAGCATTGTTTAGAAATCTGGGATCAGAAATATAGTCAATAATAGTGTAATAACTATGTATGTTCTCTTATAGGTACTAGAAATATCAGAGGGACCACTCTGTAAAGTATGTGGTGTCTATAATCATTATGTTGTACACCTGAAACTAACACAAAATAATATTGAATGTAATTGAAAAAAACTTTTAAATTAGAAAATTGAAATTTGGGTTCTAATCTCAATTCTACCCTATGATACCAAGCAAGTTACAAAATTTTCTAATATATGCATTTTACCTCTAAGATGGAATATTAGCCCAAATACCTTTGGGTTCATTAGGAAACTTAGATGGTAAAATGTCTGCTAAGAAACTCTGAAGATTCAATTTCACTGAAAATTGCAACAGGGGTTTGTTGCAAGCTGATCTTACAAATGAATACGGAAAAGAAAAGACAAAGAAAGACAAAGACATTTTTCTAAAGATTATGAATAAGGAAGTACTGGTGCTATTTGGTACAGTAATCAAAATGAAGTGTTACTGTAATAGGGGTAAACAAACAGACCCCTTCCAAGAGGAGAATTGGAACAGAGACTGCTTCATGGGTCTGTAGGGAAATGAAACATTACTAAGGAGAAAAAAAAAAAAAATAGACACTAAGTCAGGTAGTTTAACCACATGGAAAAATAAAGCAATGTAAACATTTAGATAACTATTTAAAGTAAAAAGAAAAAGTTTAAATCTTTTAGAGGAAACTATTGTGAAAAAATGTAATATCACATAAGAAATGAATTTCTTAAGGACTAAAATAAATCATAAGGCAAAAGTTGGTAAACTTGAATATATATAACTCATAAAAGTTTTCGTATACTGAAGTATTCTATAAAATAGGGAAAGATAAAGCAAATGTGATACAAGATATTTGTGATGTATGTATGGGATAACCAATTAACATACAACATATATAATTTCTACAAATCAAGAATAAAAAGACATACACTCAATAAAAAATGGGTAAAGAATGGGTGGGTGGGGAGGGGAACAGAGGGGCACAGAGGGGAGTAAAAAGGGGATGGATGTAATACGACAACAATAAAATTTTTAAAAAATGGGTAAAGAATATGAACAAGAACTTTTCAGTGGACTAATACAGCGAAAAAGAAAAAAGAAAAAAAAAATGAGAAGATGCTGAGAGCCATGAAATGTGGATTATAGGAAATATTAACATAAATTGGGTTGGTAGAAATTAAAAAGGTGCAAAATAGCGAGTATTGATAAGGATGTGAGACAAAACTTAAGTACTAGTGCTTAATATAATTTTGAATCTTATAGAATATTTATCATTCTAGCAGATTGGACAATGTTCATACATTCAGTAAAGGTTAGTAAATGCATATGGTGATAGAAGAATAAGTGATATATTCTTCCATTTATATACAAGGTGATATAAAAGATGCTTACTTCAGCATGTTTGTAATAAGAAAAATAAACATTAAATTTTCCTTTATGATCACTGGTAAAAAAATCATGGTGTAATCACATAATAGAAAACTATAGGAAGGTATGTTCAGAAAGTATTGGCTGTGCAAATTATTTTAATTATATTGACCAACATTGGCTCAATACTTTTGGGATGTACATCATAAATCAGTTCAAATAAATTAATTGGAGGTAGATGTATCAAATGGGATAAAATTAGAAAATCTAATATTAAGTGAACATGTAGTTTGCAGAATCACACACTGTAACATTTTATAAAGTTTAAAAAACAAAGTATTTCCCTGACTTGTGGCTCATTGGATAAGGTACTGGCCTTCGAACCCAAAGGTTGCTGGTTCAATTCCCCAGCCAGGGCACATAACCAGGTTGCAAGCTAGGTCTCCAGCCAGGTCCGTAGCTGGAGTCAGGTGAAAGGCCACCATACATTGATGTTTCTCTCCTTCTCTGCCTCTCTCCCTTCCCCTCTCTCTGAAAATAATAAATAAAATCTTAAAAAGGAAACAAAAAACTGAAGTGTTATGTATGGTTTTGATCCCTCACTTTCTTCCTCCTTTCCCCCCTCTCTAAAAATACAGAAAGAAAATCTTTAAAAAAATGCAAATATAGCAATATTTTAGGAATTCTTTACACTCATATGCATTTTCTCTTTGATCAAAATATTTAAATTTTCAGTTAATTTTTGGGCAATTGTTACATATTGCTGCTTATTTAAAATAATTACTAAAAATTAAATGAATTATACTAAGAAATTGGTATTATTATACTTTAGAAACTTGGAAGAAGAGCCATGCAAAGGTAGAACCAGATCTCAAGTAAGAGGCTGGCCAGCTGTAGGTGGTGTTTCTTAAGGAGGTCAAAACTAGGAGGATGGGAAGACTACAAACTGGAGGCACACCTTGATACTGAACTCAATTGCCACTGCCAAGTTGAAGAATCATTGTTGACGTCATGCTAGTGAAAACATACTGGTCTAGTCCCTTCCCTCTTTTCCAGCCTTGCAGTCTTCCTCTGATGCTCTCTAATGTCAGAGCTTAACAGGGACCAACTTCAAAGCTGAAATGCAATTTGCAGAGTCCCAGCCCCCAGAATTACAAAACAGAGCACAGAAGGGTGGTTTTAAAACTAAGAGACAGTAAGTTGATATTGGTCATATTATTCAACCTACTTCTTGTCTTCATTCAAAACTAAGCTATCACTTTATTTATAATACTAAAAATGGGGGCTACATAGTTTTCCAGGGTTCATTTTGTACATATAGCCCAGCAAGAAGTCAGGATTATTCCAGGTTCTCCCTGCTGCTTTCTCTCTGGCAATCCTATTTCCATTCTCCTGTGAACCCTCATCCATGAATAAGTCCTCTGTTTCCCCTGTTGGGTCTTCCACAGGTTTCATTCCCACACACTTTGGCAAGTGACTCAGCCTTTTTCTGTACCTGAACTCTTGCCACAATCTTGAAGGATAAAAGTGTTTATATGAAAATCCATAAGAGACCAATACCTTGGAGTACTTCCATCTCATGGATTTCAAACTGTTCATTTTGATTTCACTGAACACCCAGCTCTACCCTTCCATCTTAGATTTTGTGATTTTCTGAATACCCTCTCATTATCAAATCTTGATTTCTAGTTTTAAGAATAAACACATAATCATCTCTCTCACCCAGAATCTCCCATCCATTTTGCTTGTTTTTTCACTTCATGAAATCACTCTATCTTTTTCTTCTTCTTCTTCTTCTTTTATTCATTATTTTTAGAGAGAAGGGCAGGGAGGGAGGAAGAAAGGGAGAGAAATATCAATGTATGATTGCCTTTCACCTGCCTCCAGCTATAGAGTTGGCTGGAGACCTGGCTTGCAACCTGGTTATGTGCCCTGGCTGGGAATCGAACCAGTGACCTTTAGGGTCCTCAGGCTGGAACCTATCCACTGAACCACAGCCAGGGCCTTCTATCTTCTTTTAACTCTTTCCTCCTTGTTGGTAACTGCCTTCTCACTTTTCAACTTACCACTAAGAGTGGGTTTACTTTTTATCTTATTTGTCTTAGACCTTGAGAACAACACTTTAACAATATTTTTATAATCATGTTTTACTATCCTCTCCAGATTTATTCTATGACTGTAGGCACCTTGCAGGCTACCAATCCTGGATTAATGCAGGGATCTAGGCTTTTTCTTCCTATACCAGGTTCTGATTGGGACTATTCCACATTCCTCCCTTTCAGTCAAGATTCTTGAAAGTATAGTCTATTCTTGCTGTTTCTGTGTCTTTATCTCTACCCACTGCAGTATTTCCACTACTTCAATGAATCTTCTCTTGTTTAAAGGAAGAATTACATTATAATCATATAATCAGTGAAAACTTTTCAATCATTTTACTTGGTCTTTCAACCTATTATTATTATTTTTACTTTTAAACACTTTAAAAAATCTTTATGGGTTCTTTTTTTGGGTGGTTGGCAATCTGAGAAGACAGCAGGTTTGCACCCTAACAGATTATCTTTCAATTTATTTAATGCTACTGAATATTTTCCTTTTTTTAAAAATCTGTGCACCTTTAGTTTCTGTTATTATTTTCTTTAGATCTTCTTCTACCATTTTACTCTTCTTTCTGAGTACACTTTTTGAGCTTTTATTTTTCAGCCTGAATCTTAAATATTGGTGTTCTATATAGCTTTTTCTCATTTTATGTGTTTTCCTACTGAGTGATGCCTTTTATTCCTGTGTAGTTTCTATGATCACAAACACACACTTGATACCTTACCTCTTCTGGTTCCAACTTTGCATATCTACATTTCTACCAATGTGCAAACTATCCCACTCTGTTTCTTATTCTACCCACTCAATTTATCAAGCTAGGAATCTGAACATTGGATTAAATCCCATTCCTTAAAAAAAAATTCTGCATACTTAAATAATACAATGTCTTAAATAGTCTGCTTTCTGAAAAGCTTTCAAGTAAGATCCTTTATTTAAAGCCAATGGGCCTTCCTTCTAAGACATTTTCCTTCCTCATTCTGGTTCTCTTCTAATGCATTTTCCACACCGATATAAAAGTATTATTTTAAAATATTATTTTAATCTTTTTTGCCTAACATCTTGCAATTTCTCACCACCTACAGAATGTCTTGCATGGTATACAAGTCTCTTTGGAATCTGGCACCTGCCTTATCACCTTTCTTCCCCATTCAAGTCCTGTGTAGCAGCTACTCTGGACTTTTTGCCTTTCCCTAAATACATACTTCATTTCCACATTTCTTTGTTTGCAATGATGTTCCCTTCATCTGGAACAACTTTTCCTTCCTCCCTCTGAATCCTTATTTAGTCTTCTTGGAAACTTTCAACCTCTGCTGAAGTCTTTGGATTTTCTCCTCTGAAGCCTGAGGAGACATCATATTTAACCATAAGAATGTGGGACTTAATGTCATCCATATATAGGTTTTAAGCCTGGAGCTGCCCTGATATAGTTCTTAAGTGATCTTGATGAGCCTTTAAAGTTCAATGATGATATAAACTTCACTGATTTATTAGGTAAGATTACATATGATAAATGATAATAGAGATGAATGAGTTAAAAAACTTAGCCAGCATTGGGTATCTAGAAGACACTTAATCAGTACTTATCATTATTATGATGGTGAATATTGATGATAAGAGGGACAATTATTAGCAGTAACATTCCAGATACTGTCATGCAGCATTAGATACTCTATATTATATGTTCTATATAGACCTATATAATCATCTAAATGTTGTCTGTTTCTTTTGTTCAAAATCAGTGGTCTCTGTTAAGGTGCCAGCCTGTGAACCCAAAGGTCGCTGGTTCAATTCCCCAGCCAGGGCACATAACCAGGTTGCAAGCCAGGTCCATGGCTGGAGGCAGGTGAAAGGCAACCACACATTGATGTCTCTCTCCCTCTCTGCCTCTCTCCCTTCCCCTCTCTCTGAAAATAATAAATAAAATATTAAAAAATATATCAGTGGTCTCCTTATTATGAGTTCATTTAATTATGCCAAATTTCATTGCTGAGAGGATTTGAATGAAGCAGTTTACAAAGGGAGATATATAACAATGAAATAAAATGTGGAAAATATGAGTAGGAAAGTATAGTAAAGCCAGAGTAAAGTAGTTCATACAAATGTGTGCCATATACCCATGTGCAGTTCTCAGGAAACAGAAGAGATTTATCTCTGAGCTTCCAAGTGGCTGAAGAAAAGAGGGAAACAAAATTTATAATATCTACCAGGGAAAAATACACAAGTTATTGAGGACAAGCATAGCTTTCCCTGGAACTGAGAAATTTCTTCAATGCATTCATAATAAGTGACACTGGTGTACTGTGCACACTTACTAGTTAAATTGTTGTTCGTGGTCAAATGTTAAACATATGGTATCTAAGGTCCCACCCAAACCTACTAAAGTTAAATCCACATTGTAACAAGATCCCCAGGAAATTTATATGTACGTTGAAACTTCAGAGGTACTGCTACAGGGTACAATATTTTCAACAACTTCCCTTTAATAAAGTAGGGAGTTTGGTGTTGTGGTTTCTTTCGATTGTTGAGTTTTAGGTTCAAAATATATAAAAAAGACACTATAGAACATGTAACCTAGTGCACAGATTGACATATTTTTCATATACTTCCTAATACGTGTTTGATCTCTTTAATGAAGAAATAAAACACATTTATTTTTATTCACTTTCCCCTGCCTTCCTCCTTGCAGGTAATCAATATTGTGAGTTTTGGGAGCATCATTCCCATGCAGACTTTTATAGTTTACCACTTGTGTATGTCTCCAGAAATTATTATTAAAGTAACTACTTCTTTTGAAGATTTTCAAAGGAAACCCAGGACAGAGCATGCAGGCATTAATTCAGTAAGAACAATTAGCACAAAATATAGAATCTGTATGAGGGAAGTACTTTGGGGAGAACGGGTGGGAAAAATCATTGGGCAGAATATTGTTTTTGGTAACAGAGAAGACTTGGACATAAAGAATTCAATTTATTGGCGACAGTGCCGGAGCAAAATGACAGTATTTCTGTGTTAGTATTCAATTCCAATTCTCCTTTTTCCTTTCAATTTAAGGAAGATATGTTTATCAACTTTTACTATATTTTATTTAGATGCTGCTTCTCCTGAGAGGCAAGTGCTAGGTGTGAAGGACCATTGAATCGGGGGAAACAGGTTCTAATTAAAATATACCATCCTAGCCCTGGCTGGTACCACAATGGATAAGGCATCGGCCTGCAAACCCAAAGGTCACTGGTTCAATTCCCAGACAGGGCATAACCAAGTTGCAAGTCAGGTCTCCAGCCAGGTCTGTAGCTGGAGGCAGGTGAAAGGCAATCATACATTGATGTTTCTCTCCCTCTCTGCCTCCCTCCCTTCCCCTCTTTTTGGAAATAATAAATAAAATCTTAAAAAAAATACTATCCTAGAGTAAAGTGGCAGAGCCTGGAGGAATGGGAGCTGGTCCTGAGAGAAGAAAAAAGAAGACAAAAAAATATAGATCAGGGGAAGGGCAGGAAACTGGCCTGGCTAATACCCTACTCATTCTTTCTTCCACACTCATCACTGAATTTTCCTATCCTGCTAGTCTCCCATTCTCTGGAAAATTCTTCCTCCCTTCCTCCAATTCTATAATGATTATGTCAAAATCTTCTTCTGGAAGTTGCCCAAACCAATTCTGGAGAAAATACTAAAGACTAAAGTCAATGCTGAAATGTAGTGAATGTAGAAAACAGGTCCAAATTGACTAGTAAGCCAAGAAAAGATAGTTAATATGACCACAAAATACCTTGGGAGAGTTTTAAACATAAGGGGAAGTGGTCATAATACTTTTAAAATGAGTGCAACTTCCTTCAATTCTAAGCAGCTTTAATTCTCTAGCTGTATGTTACATATAAATTATCCTGAGCTCAAGCAATTTAAAAATACCCATGGTAGCAATACTGCACACATACACAAAAGCATTTGGCACTTCAAAACAAAACAGAATCCCAATTTGTGAAAACTGGTGATGCAATCCCTAATTACAGTCTCTGGATGAAAATTGGATGCAGATATTTGTAGTACATCCAAAGGCAGAATCAGTAGTTCATATTCAGCATTTCAAAGAGCTTCATGAAAATTGTGCATTTACTCACCACAAAACTGCAGAATAACAAAAGTGTAAACATTAAAATTGGGGGACTAGGATAATCTACATTATGTATTGTGTTATTGTTTGCATAGGGTGTCCATCTCTCTTCTAGAAAAACCTCTTTTATATGGAGTCATAGTGAGAAGCTGTCTACCCCTGTGCCAAAAGTGAAAGATAAATTGCAGTAACATACGAGGTTTATTATTAATTATTATCTTACTTTTCTGAATCTTTATTTTTGACATAGTCTGAATCCCCAAAGATAAAGGTTAAACATGTCAGGATTTTACTATATTCCCTTTTTCTCCTTCTCTTAAATTACTGTTCCATAGAACCTCCCTACAAAACTGAAACTAAATACAATGAAGTGAATACAATACAAAAAATGCTTGGGGATTTTTACATTTGGGGAAATGACACTAAATTTCTCACTCAAAATACATTTCTTAAAGGAAAATAGTTCAGTGTGGCACCAATGAAGTTCTCTTTCCACCCATTTGGTGCACTGTAGTCATTCTTGATGTCATGCCTAAGTGATACTGAAAAGTCACAACTTGTCCTAAGCTGCATTTAGGCTTTAAATCTCTCTTTCAAAGCTCTGTTTATTTTCATTAAGCCCCCCTTTTTTTAAAACTCAGGTGATGTATTTGTGTTTAGAAATGTATAACTTTGGCTGCCTTGGCCATTTTCCCCTCATGCAGATTTTATGCTGGTAAATGTGCACCAAAGGGCATTTTTATAATTACTTGTTTAATCTGGAAGCACTATACACTTTGTATGCACCTCAGCGCTGTTCCCAGCTCAGGTATTAATAGTATTTTTTGATGAGCTGATGAGGTTGATATTGGTGGCGATGAAAAGAAAATGAGAATAAAATTAGCATTGTGAGACTTTGGAACAGAGCAGAAGTATGTTTTCATCTTTACATAAAGTGCTTTGCAGGGAAAGATAAGTTTTATGCTTTTAGAATATCTGTGGTATTCATGCTGTAAGCATGCTCATGGCTACTTACTAACTTAGAAAAGGATGGACTTGATTCTAAATGCTAGTTCTGTAGATATTTTTTCTTATAAGACTTGAAAGAAAATCTTTCTGTATCATTTTAAATTTAAAAATTAAATAATTATTTCTTCTAATTCAGAGTTTACAAGGAGCCACTAGTGATTTTTCAGGTCTGTTTTTAGGTGGACCATTTCTATTATTCCAAACAGAAGAGAATATATTTTGTTTTTTAAAAAGCTTATAATAAAGGTCAGTTTCTTCTATTCCAGGATACAAATGTCACCAAAAAAATTTCTTGATGTTACTGTATAGAAATTATTACAGATATTTGTGCCATTCTTTGTCTCCATACAGTTCTTTTTTATTTAAAAGATTTTATTCATTATTTTTAGAGAGAAGGGCAGGTAGGGAGGAAGAAAGGGAGAAAAATACCAATGTATCATTGCCTCTCACCTGCCTCCAGCTACAGACCTGGCTTGCATCATGGTTATGTGTCCTGATTGGGAATTGATCGAACCAGCAACCTTTGTGGTTCTCCAACTGGGGCCAATCCACTGAGTCACCAGCCAGAGCCTTCTATATGTTTCTTAAAGTACTATAATATTGCTTTTTTCCCCAAAGGTGTACAATAAAACTTTTGTTATTATCAAAGTCTGTCTGGAAAAAGTCCAGGCGTTGTTAATATAACTAGAAGTTTGTGTGATATTCATGTAACCTGGCAGCCAAGGAGAGTGACTGGAATGCCCATGTGAACAATGATGGCTTCGCTGTCCTAGTCAGTGGAGGTGGTAGATGCTGCTGAGTGAGCATGTGTACTGTGTGGCTGTTGCATTCAAAATGACTGAATGAGTAGAGCAATGAATCTGCATCAAATTTTGCATTAAGCTTGAACATTCCTCCTTGAAAATGATTCAAGTGATTCAGAAGATTCAGAAGGCTGCAGCTATGGACAACTGGTGATTGGCAGCCTCATCATGACAATGTGCCTGCTCATGTATCACATCTCCTGCAGAGTTTTTTGCTGAAACTTTAAATCACTCAGGTTACTCAGCCCCTTTACAGCCCAAATTTGGTGACCTGTGGCTTCTGGTTTTTCTAAAACTAAAACCATCTTTAAGCAAAGAGATTTCAGACTATCAATGAGATTCAAGAAAACACAACAAGGCATCTGATGGTGATTTAGAGAACTGTGTGAGGTCCCAAGATGCCTGTTTTGAAGGGGACCAAGGCCTCACTGTCCTATGTACAATGTTTCTTGTATACTGTATCTTCTTCATTAAGCATCTCTCTTTTTCACATTATGTGGCTGGATACCTTCTGGACAGACCTTGTATATTATAAGCTAGTTTTTACTTTTCTTAAGCTTGCGAAAATTACCAGTCATTTGGCCTTGCTACTTAGGCCCACATAATCTAGTTTTTTTCCTCTAGCTCTCCACTTTGTGAACTACAATTTAACCTAGAATCTAGAAATGTGGGCTAAGTATTTGGATGACTTGGCCTGGTTTCTTTCTACCTTTTACTAGCCCTTGCCCAAAAGTGAAACATCTATCTAAATCATGTAAATAGCAAGAGTATGAGGACTTGTCATGGATTGTGTGCTGGTGAGACTAGAGAACATACATTTTAACAAATTCCTAGGTGACTCCTGTCTATTCATGTGAAGAACTACTGAATTGGTAATATCTACATTGTTTTTCATAGCCTTCCATTCTGACCACAAAACTATAGATGATTATTAGTATGGCCTCATAGACTCCAGTCAATCCCTAGATGGGAAAACTTGAATAGCAATATTGTGATCAATTGGACTTCAGTTGACTAAGCTATCTTCCGACTTGAGGTTCATATCAAATGACATGTGAGATCTCTTTGCAGTGATAGGGGCTTGGAGTTAGCCGGAAAGCCTTTCTGTTGCAGTAACCTTGCCCAGCCTTTGGATATAATTTGGCTCATTCTTTACTTTTTTTTTTTTCTAACTCAAATAGAAAGGCATCAGAATATCTTGGGTTTACTCACTATCATCCTTGGAATGGAATGCAATACTTCCTCTGAAAAAGGAGATTGAAGATATTGAAGTAGTGAAAATATAAAGAATATGCAATTTCTTTAACTTTCAGCCAAGCTAGGGATTTACTATGTATATTTAAATCCACACTTTTCTTTATTCCATTTCTTAAAATGGAAATGGCACTATCTCCTCCCTCCCAGCTAGGGATTTTCCCTCTACTGTGCTCTAGGTCCCATTTTCCCTAATCTCTAAGTGACTTTGATTACCTGCATTTCCTAGATCATCAATAATTTCTTATTGGCTCCTTCCCTTTAGGTTTTTACCATGTTCATATCTTCCTCATACAAATTCAAATACAATTTTCTCCCCTCACATCTTTTATTTCTTTCTTCTCACTAATGGGCCAACCTAATGAAAGCATTATGTACATTCTTATTTCACTTCCTGATTCTTTACTCTTTTCCCTGACCCTCTATAATTTGATTTGGGGACCATCCACAGCACTAAAACTGCTTTGCCAATCTCCAAGATTTCTATGTTAAATTCAGTAAACACCTCTCAGTCTTTTTCTTATTTGTTAGCTGGGCAGCATGTGATGTCATTGATCATTTCATCTGTCCTGGAATAAATACTTCCTTTTTACTTAAGTGGCACCCTTAGCCCTTCCTCATCTGCCAACCCATTTTTCATTCCAGCCACATTATACACATTTCAGTTATTTGACTAAGACACTTACTTTTATCTGAGCGTTTTCATCTGCATGTCCCTCTACATGGAACTGTTCCTTTCCTCTTCATTTTGCTATTTCCAGCCTGTCTTTCAATTCCCTTTCCATTTTGTTTTCTCTGCTTCTTCAAGTGTGTGTAAGTTGCTTCTCTCATTCACTCCCATGTAACTTCTCACATGGAATTATTTTCACTGAATGTTAATTACCCATACTCCTCATTAGAGTACTAACTACCAAAGGCTAAGAACTGTGTCATTTGTTTTCACTGGCTTTTTTCTAGTCCCAGTATCCAACTGTAGTGACTGATGCTGGGGCCCGATAGAAGCATAATCAATATAAAGTATCTAAATTCATAGAACCGCACATGCACACACACATCTATGATTCAATGGATACTGTGGGAAGTGTGTCAACATTTCATCTCTAGGCCTCACTTTTTAATTAGTAAGATATGTTTACAAGACATTGCAATAAAGAACAGTAAATGTCCCTGCTCAGTGAGGCTCAGTTGGAGCATCATCTTATAAACTGAAGGGTAGTGGGTTCTATTCCTGGCTGGGACACATGCCTAGGTTGTGAGTTCAATTTCCAGTCAGGGCTTGCACAAAAAGCAATTGAAAGAGATTTATCTCTTGCACTGATATTTTTCTCCCTTTTTCTTTCCCTCCCTTGCTATTCTCTCTAAAATCAATAATCGTGTCCTCTAGTAAAGATTAAAAAAAAAAAAGAACAGTAAATGCTTGGAGAAAGATGGATGATATAAACAAGAAAAAGGCAATTGCATGCTTAGCTGAGGTGAGCAGTACATAGAAAAAAAAATCTTTTCACACTTAACCTCAAAAGATGACATGAGTTTTGATAGGGAGAAGTAGAAAGAAAGTGGTTCCCGACAGAGGAAACACTGAAATAGGAAAGTATAGAGCAAAACTGAGAGAGAGGGGGTGAGGGGGAGAGAGAGAGAGAGAGAGAGAGAGAGAGAGAGAGAGAGAGAGAGAGAGAGAGAGAGGGAAAAGCAAGTCAGGTATTTAGCTTGAGCAAAATAGGTTATGGGCAAAAATAAAAGACTGAGAAGTTTGCCCAGGTTGTGGAAGTTTGTAAAAGAAAAAATAATAAGTGTAAACCTCATTTTTTAGTAAGTGGGAAACAAAATATAGAACTTCATAATTTTCTCACATGCTAACCTAAGGTTTAAAATTATTAATTATATTTGTGTTCACCCTTAAATAGCATTCATTGGTGCAGTCAACCTCAGCAGGTATCTGAGCACTAATTCTAACAAAGATGGTGTATCTCCAGGTTCTCTTTCAATGTAACTGATTATATGCTGCCTCAGTATATGGACAATTTATTATTTAGCTATTTTAAAATTTCAATTAAAAATTTTAAAAAATTACCATAATGTCTAACCACTGCAGGTATCCCAGCCATAGTTTCCTTGCTTTAACTGACAACTTAATATGATGAGAATTGAATGAACATAAACCACATCATTCCAGATAATTGGAAAATTATCGAATGAGTAGTGATTTAGTTTCAATTCCTGTAACATGTACATTCTCCTTAGTTACCTCGTATTAGATCATGGATTTTTGCTGTCCCTCCATAGGCTTCTAGTTCATATTAAAGCATATTTGAATTCATTTCATAATATTGTTTATATATCAAGTGAGTGATTTACTAAACTTAGATATACCTTCCCATGGTTAGTTTCTGTGGTTTAAAAACACAAGATAAATTATTTTGCACATTTTCATTATATAATTTGATGGTGTTAATATGCTATTAATGAAGCATAGGCTCAAATATAGCCTGAATACTGTATCCCTTTCATGTTAGTCTAAAATTTACTTCCAAGAGCAGTTGATTAAAGCTATCTCCTTAGTCTTTTGGCTTTCAATCCCACAATCACGTTTCTGCACTCTTACAAAATGTACTACTTCTGCGCTACTGAGAAATTCAATGTATATGTTCTCAGAGGGCCTCCAAAAGAAATCCACAAACATGCTTCTTCTTTTTTTGTTAACATGAAAAACAGAAATACTTATTAAAGAAGATACAAGATGCAAGAAAATGTACATAGGACAATATAGCCTCCGTGCTCTTCAATGTAGGCATCTTGGGGCCTCACATAGTTCTTCCAATTACCATCAGAGCTGCCCTGTCACATTTTCCTAAATTTCATAGATGGTCTAAAATCTCTTCCTTTCATATCTGATTGTAGTTCTGGGAAAAGCCAGAAGTTGCAGGGTGCCAAATTTGGTCTGTAGTGGGGATGAGTCACCTGGGTGATTTGATGCTTTGCCAAGAAACTGCACAAGATGTGATGCGTGAGCAGGCACACTGTGATGAAGCTTCTTGAAAGACCAGCTTTTAGTTACCTACCATGGCAGTACTGGCCAGTGGTAGAAAAGAAATGTTTACAAGCTGTACCAACTAGGTGAAAATACATTGTCTCTGCTTTCTTAGTAGTTCTCCTCTTGCTACAGCCTTGGAATACTCTCAAGTGGGTAAGAGATAAAGCAAGGAAACATCAAAGAATAGCTGCCCTTTTCTTTTCCCAGAGCCATTGCTTGGGTTAGAGCTGAAGGAGGGGAGATGACTGATGATTGAGATTAGATGTTAAATTAAAATTTTAAGTTAAATTCATTTAAAATTTAAAATATTTAAAGTGAGTCAGTTTAAAAAATGACTAATTATGTTAGCTGGAAAGGCCTGGATGCTTAGAAATATACTAGTCACAGTAAGGGAGATTTGAAAGATCATTTTGAAGACAATGGAAGGAGGAAAATAAAGCTGTTTCCTATTCGTATACTATCCCGTTCAGCCATTTAGTTTAGCTGCAATGTACCTATTTTGGTGTATTTTAGAGTTATCTTTGGAATAGCTGAAAAAAGTCTGCCTCCAAATCATCTTAATATTTTCCTCCCTCTTCTAATGACTCCCTGTTTTCCTTCCTTTTTTTTCCATTTATTTCTCCCTCCTTCTTTCCTTCCTGCCCTTCATTCCCTTCCTCTCTCCCTACTTTCCTTTTCTTCTATCCTTTCTTCCTTCCTTCCTTCCTTCTGTTTCTTTCCTTAATTTTTACCCCCTTTTAGTCTTCCAAAAATGTGGAGAGCATAACCTTTGCCAGGCACTGAGTGATATGTTAAGGATACACAAGGAAAAAAGAAATAATTCTTACCTTTTTGAGATTTACATTCTAGTATCAGAAAATAAACATTATAAAAGGTTTTGAGCCAAAACTGAAAGAATTGAAGGGACATGCCATAAGAATATCTGGTAAAGAATATTTCAGATAGACAGAAAAGTAAGTATAAAGACCTTTAAGTACGAGTGTGGTCAGCAGTCTTGAGCAAGAGCATATAGAGAAATGATAGGAAATAAAATTAGGACATTAGAGTTGGGAGTAGATGATATAGGACCTTAAGCCTTAATTTTTATTCTGTGTGATAGAAAGACATTTAATGGTTCCCAAAATGATATATTTCCATTTAGGTTCTAAATATAAATAAATTATAGGGAGATAAGAAAGACAGACATAAAAGGTCCATCCCAAAAGTATCAGTAGCACAAACTGTTTAATTATATTGACATTGGCTCAATATTTTTGGTATAGACCTCATATGACCAGTGAGGAAGCTATCTTAATAGTAATCCAGAGATGAGATGACAGATGCTTTTGATAAGGAAGTAGAGGTAGATTTGATGATACATAGTTAGAGTTTGGTTATAATTTGAAAATGGAGCTGATCGAATTTGCTGATGAACTAGATGTGAGATAGCAAAAATGAAATCAAAGATGATTCTTAGGTTTGTCTTTTCCAGAATAATTGGCAGAGCCCTGGTTTTATTTACTATGACACAAAACACCACAGAAAGAGCAGAAGGAGGGGCTAAGCAAAAGTTTAATTTTTGTTAAATTGAATTTTATATACCTATCAAATATACTACTTGAGATTTATAAGTCTGGAGTTCAGAGGAGAGGTAGGGTAGGGGATTTGAATAAGGAAGTCGCTACTTTATAGATGATATTTAAAGCCAAGATTGTAAGTGACCACTTAGGAAAGAGGAGGAAGAAGCCAAGAGAAGATAGAGGTTGAAGAATAGGGCCTGGCTTACTCTAGCAGTTAGAGAATGGGAAAGAGAAGTGTCTATCGGTAGAGTTTAAAAGGGTGTATCCAGTGATTTTCTAAAAGCCAAATAAAGAAAATGTCTCACAGAAGATCAATATAATCAGTTCTGAAGTGGCACAAAAAGATTAAGTTAGATGGAGACTAACTGGATGGCATTACATTTGTAAATGTGAACATTATTGGTGACTTTGATGAAAGAGGTTTCAGTGGAATGGTAGAGTTGAAAGCTTGACTGAAGTTGGTTTAAGGGGGAAAGAAGATAGAAAGTCGGGAGTGTGGGTAGATAATTCTTCAGAGAAGGTTTGCTGGAAAGAACAGAGAAATGGAACGGTAGCTGCAGCTGAGAAAAGATCAAAAGAGGGCTTCTCTTTAGGATGGGTAATATTACAAAAGATTTCAGTGATAGAATAATCCAAGGGAGTTGGGAAAATATGATGTAGGAGAGGAAGACACAATTATGGGAACAATGTGGGTAAAATAGTGAAAGGGTGAGATACACAATGGTTAGTCTTGGCCTTTGATCTGAGCAATGACACCAGTTGTGTCTTGCATAAAAAAGAAAGAATAATACTGACTCTATACACACGCTATTGCGAGTATTACATCATGTAGGGCATGGAAAAGCCCTTTGTAAGTGGAAAACTTCTTATGAACATAAAGGCTTATATTTATTTGAGTCATTTTTACTGAATCAGATGGTTGTGTCACTTACCCCTGCCAGATCCATTAGCAAAAGGAGCTTCAACACTGCTGGGAGAAGGTGGCAGGGGCCTGGATTCCTACATATTCACTTGAACACACAGTTTTTTGTTTTTGTTTGTTTGTTTTTTAAAGATGTTATTCATTATTTTTAGAGAGAAGGGCAGGGAGGGAAGAAGAAAGGGAGAGAAGCACCAATGTATGGTTGCCTTCCCTGCCTCCAGCTACAGAGCTGGCTGGAGACCTGGTTTGCAACCTGGTTATGTGCCCTGGCTGGGGAATCAAACCAGCAACCTTTGGGTTCACAGGCTGGTGCCATTCCACTGAGCCACCAGCCAGGGCTGAACACACAGTTTTGATAGAATTAGACCAGCAACAAATATTGGAGTGTCTTTAGTGTGCCAGGTACAAATTCAGGTGCTAGAGATACAGTGATGAAAAAGACAAAGTTGCTGCCCCATAAGGAACTTCAAATCTAGTAAAGGGATAGAAAGATGAATAAATAAATAAGGCATTTTCTGGTGACACTTATTAAAAAAATCAGGGAAATGTGATAGATAGACACTGACCTCATTCCTTTGAAACTGAAGTTATTAAATATTAGGGACTGTGTGCTCCAGAAACACAAAACATATCCTGATCATTATAATAATTACCTCTCATTCTTATAAACTTGTGAGACAGAAATAATGACCACTTTTCAGGTGAAAAGTTCAGATTCTTGGAATTGGGTACAACTTATTAAAGAAAGACTCAAATACAGACATTTTGGCTTTAAGCCTATTGCTCTATGATAGCAGGAAAATGTGTGAATAAAATCATCCTACGTATTAAAAAACAAACACAATTATAAACATACAAGAATTAACATCTTTTAGATTTCAAAATGATCCAGGAAGTTTAGATTTGTACTTTTTGAGAAAAAAATGTAAAACTGTATTATTGATTAATCTTCTGTAATGACATTCTTTTACATTGTGAGAAATTGGTCTTTTATGTCATATTTTTAATTATTTTAATTTATTATTATTATTCTTTATATTTTAAACATTCATATTTACTGGGGGTAAATTCATTTATAAAGTGCTCTTTTTATGACTATGGAGACATTTTCCTAAATAAAGAGATAAATATTTTAAACAAATACCCTTTAAAATTTCACTTTGGAAACATGAAACCATTTGGGGAATATAAATGGAATATAAATGTGCTGTACAAGACTGTTGGCTAAGCAACTCTAAAGCCACAGATTCCTTGTTAACTAAATGCTAAAGCAATGGATAAAAAAAGTATGATTGCTTTAATACCCTCTTTTCCCTTGTACTTAAACTAGGCAACAATTTGGATCTGAAAGACAATTTTATCTTTTAAGCTCCTGAAAATTTTCAGTTATTGGTATTTGTGCCACTAATTAGATTCAATAGAATTTTGAAATTGATTTTTCAACCTCTGATCATGGTAAAATTGAATAAAACCTTAACTATTAAAAATGTATTGTTTCTAAAAATGACACTGTAATATTGCAGGCTGCCTTTTTTATTCCAGTGTTGTAGATGTAAGCTCTGGGTTTTTAAATGCTTTGAGAGGTTTAAATGTACAGTGTTTATGATAACAGCAATATAGTAACTTTATGAACATAAAATAACTGAGAATCAAGCAAATGGCTTTATATTGACTTTTATTTTGTAAGTTTCAGACCTTCGGTAATGTTATGCATAAAATTTGGAGAAGTCAAATATACAGGGAGTGTCTAAAGTCCTTGTCTGAAAGTCTTTTTGTTCTTAATTGTCAGACAATACAAGAAATCATTTGTGATATTTTCTGAACTATCCAATTTCAAATGTCCTTTTTTTTTTTTTTTTTTTCTTTTTTTTCTTTTTCAATGTATGGTTGCCTTTCACCTGCCTCCAGCTACAGATCTTGCTGGAGACCTGGCTTGCAACCTGGTTATGTGCCCTGGCTGCAGAATTGAACCAGCAACCTTTGGATTCACAGGCTGCTGTGCCATCAGCCAGGGCTTTCAAATGTCCTTTTATTCGGTGCTTTTATGACCAGTTGCTTGACAACATATAGGTATGGTTACTTTATGTGACTGTTCTTGTGCTATTGGTACTGGTCTATTTTTTCTAGATATATACTCATATAGAATAGTTCCTATCCTACAGATTTTAAACTGGCTTTACTCTTGCATTTTCACAAATTTTAGAGATTTTTGTTACAAAAATTTTTTTTCACTATATGTTCTTTGAAATGTATTTTGTGACAAGTAATAGTTACTAGATGTGTAATGTGTTAGGTGTGTTTAAACAGAAACTTGGTATTTATTAGACATTAAGCATGCTATGTGCAAACTTAAGCTTTTAAAAACCCTTTTTTTGTATTATTCTGAATACTTGAAAGATAATTTTTGTTGTTATAAAATGAAAGTTTCTAAACAGAGGCATTCTAAAACAGATGTTTAAAATAGAAATATACAATTTAAAAATACATATATTTTGATAATAACTGTGGCCTTTAATGTTCTCTGCTCGCTTTTATAGCCATTTGTTAGCCTAGGCAGTTAGTAATGTACATGTACACACATTTGAGTTGTTCTCTGCATTGACAAATTTCTATAAGATACTTTATAAACATAGATAAAAATATGCTTTTATGGTACGGTCATACACTATGCCCAACATTTGAAGCACTTTGGAGAAAAATGCCTATATAAGCATGTTTTATTCTATTTTGTTTGTCATTTTAATTATTGTAGGTGAAAATAGATTAATAAAATAATAGATTAAGAATGGAAAAAACATGTAGGATTAATTCAACACAAAATTTTTTGTAAATAATTGAAGTTGAAATAACCACCTATTAGCTCTTCTAGGTTTAGCAAATGCCTTAAAGTCCAATGTTTAGACTGTTAGCTTGGCAGAGAGAGTGACTTAGAAGACGGTTCCATGTTAAAGCAGACATATGTTTGAACTAAAAACAATGTGTGGTGGGGTCCTAAGCAATTCTAAGGGATTATTTTTTTCCTTTTAAGAAAAACACTGCCTTGTGGATCACCAAGTCCAGATTTGTACAAAGGAAAACTAGTTCAGGGCTGAGACTGAGAGCTGATACATTTCAAGGAGGACCGGCCGGCTGCACTTGTGAGCGGTGACAGATCTCTGTGAAATATAATCCTGATTAAAAATGCATGTGTGAAACCTCTTCGAATAAAGTGCTGTGTCCAACAGCATTTTTTGAGCTTCTGCAAGTGAGAAGGGAAGGCTAATGTAGCTATTCTTGTACTATTTACCCCATCATTTGCTGGCAGTATTTATTACATTTCTGAAATTGTCTTTATCTATGACTTGGAATGAGGTAGAATTGCATTTTTTCTGTGCAGTTAAAAAAAAGTCATTGGTACTAGTGAATTTAATTAAACGCATGCATATAGACACAGCAATTTTATAAATGTATCTAAATCAAACTAGTGCACTAAGTGATGGAACACTGTGATTTAGATGAACATCAACAACTATGATATTTAGGCCTCTACTATGGTTAAGTCATGTAAAATAAAACGAGGTCTATATGTGCAACTACTTCACACAGATTAGCAACTCCATTGTCACGACTCTATTACTCTTGCAGTGCCAAAGCTTTAACCAACTACAGAACAACTTTGAGTGTGTACCTAAAGCAATTTTCTTCATCTGGGGTCCAGATTTGAGAGAATTCAGGTACAAAGTTCAAGAGGTTTCTAAAATAGAGAGAGGTAAATCTGTCTAGTGAAAAAGTAAAACAACTTATGCAACATGGAAGGGTCTGGGGAGATCCGAGCAAGCCAAGTTACATTTGCTCCCATGTGTTCCAGCTTCTACAACCCTGTGATTCTGATCCTATGATTTTGGCCTCAAATGCTTAATTATGGCCAAGCATTTTTCTGGGATCTAAATGATGAGCATGAAACCATGCAGATACTCAATATTTAAAAAATAAAGAATTGGGGAGAAACAGCAGAATGATCCAATAAGGTAACATAAAGTGGTATAGATATTTGTCTGGGATTGCATGTGTTACCAGTTAGTTGTTTCATTGTGATACACACTGACAGGAGGACATACACAAATGCACCCATGCACATATATAAAATTATATGTACATGAATATATATGGATATATATGTAACAAATATACCAGAAACAAATATTTATTGAGCTTCTTCTATTGGCTCCATAGCTCTGTGATAGGTACAGCTTTGTAGACTGCCTATTCCTTGTTAGCATCTATTTTAAAAGATGAGTGCTTTATTTGATATCATTGAGGGAAAAATGATGATTTGAAGGTGTCTGCATTATACTCATTCCACAGTCCAGACATTTGAATGTAATTTGTCCATACAAAATGTATTCTGACAAATCTGCACTTTATAAAATGTGTGGTGAAGTAGCGGCCTATGTGAGTTTCTTTGTCCTGTCTCTCTTGCATGCATGCCTTAGTCTGGTATGTACACTCTTTCTATTTGAAGTTTACAATTATTCACAAGAAATATAAAAATATAACTCAGAAACAATGCATTTAACACATTGGTACTATCTTTCTTTTAATCATGTAATTATGTAACATATTCAAGATTTTAAGGTTCTAATTTTATACAAATGAGCAGGTGAGAGAAATATATTTGCCATGTTTTAGGCCTCAGAACCAAGAATATAAAGTGCACAGTTGCCTTCTTTTTTTATTTTTTTTTGACTTATTCAGTGAACATGTATCAAATACTTATTGGTACTGCAATTGCATTTACAGATACTCAATTTTAATTGGAGTATTAAAATGCGTGTAATTAGAAGGGTAACAACATATTTGCCTCAAATGTGAGATTTAAACTATGTCTTAAGTGTTATGTTTTTTCTTAATATTTTCAATAATATCTACTTTTACTTATAGAACTAATCCTATACAAAGGCTTTTAAAAGTGCATATACTTGTTATATATATATATATATAGTTATGCAGTTACTATACATTGTAATTAAAAAAATAAATGTAATTACCTTTTGAGGGGTATAGTATATCAAGTTTCATGTTGATAAATTGAACATGACATAGTGGACAAAGTTCCCCAACAAAATATCATGCAAGTACAAACCAATGAATAAAAATTACTATCCCTGAGAACAACAAAAAGCTTTCTAAAACCTTTAAAACCTTGATTCTTTTTTTTTTTTCCTAATCCCTTGGTACCTTTTAACAAGCAAAACTATTTTTTTTAAATAGATTTACTGGGGGCCCTACTTAAATGGGATATCTGTCCTTTGTGTTTCAACAATATACAAAGCTTTCTTGTGTATTATTTTTCTGGTACATATGCACACACATGAAAAGGCTGGCAGAGAAGTTCGTCAAAGTGACAGCCTGACCTCCATCATGTAAAATGTGATCCTCTATGTAGGGTGCAAATATAAAATGAGTGAAGCATGCATGTATTCTTTTCTTTGCAGATGTTCTCTCAGTAAGGAATGCTTAGATAGTAGAGGTGAAATGTAATTTATTCTTATCAATCTGTATATTTTACTTTATTTGCAATTAATTCTCTTGTTATATTACATCTGTGTTAATATATGTTTTCTTAGAATTCTAAGGAGAGTACAGCCTAGAGTACTCCTCTAATTTATTTCCCATCTTGCAGTTGATTTAAACAGGGGTTTAATACCAGGGATCTCCTTTCTTAGTAACAAATATACACAGTGAGTGTTCTGAGATTTATGTATGAACCTACAATTCAGAAATGGGTTTTTATTGCTCCATTTGGTTTAAAATTAATTACCAATTATCAATTTAAAAAAACTCACAATGAGAATTAGCAGTCTCAGGTTGCTATTTAGTTCATTCCTGTTATTTTAAAATTTTAAGTTGCTATTGGTATTATAGCAATGTTTTTGAGTCACTATTTCTAATATAAAAAGGTTGTCTAATATTCACAGTTAGTTCGACATCACTATGTGTATATATATATATATATATATATATAAACTATTTTATTTTTTGATATAGAAAAATTAAGAAAAATGCTGTCTAAATGTTGATAAAAATAATTGTTTCTCATGATGTTAGTTCCAGACTTCTATAAAAACAGTTACAATAAATGTATATATTTACAATGCAGTTGCTTGTAATTATAGTTTCAAAAAAATTGTTAGGATAAAAATCTCTCAATGAAGCCATTGATAACAATTATCATTAAGCATTATTAAATGTCTGATATTTCAAATATCAATTTTCATCCTCTTGAAAAAGACAATTTGTAAAAAAATATGTTTAGAAAGCAAAAGTCACAACTTTTAATTCAATTCTAGCTCAATAGAAATTTATTATTATTGTAAAACAGGTGCAGGATGACAGGGAGATGGAAGAGGTAGAGAGAGAAAATGTTTCAAACCTTGGGAAATGGTTTCAGTACTGATACCCATATACCCTCTCTCTGTTGTAGACCTGGACAGAGCGTGAATGGCCTTTCTTAAGTATAGTTTTTACACAATATATGAAACTACAGGTCTTTCTAAGGAAGCGTTTGAGGTCTCCTTTTAAAATATTCATCCAGTGATATCTTCCTTATCATACAGCACAGTTACATAATAGTGTCTTCAGCAAACGGAATGTCAAGAATTCAAGAAGCCCTAAATACGGCTGTGGGTAACCTTGTTTCTGATTGACCTGGTTGATATACATTCCAGATAAGCAGTCATGAGCCTTACAAGGCTTTCAGGGACCATAAACAAATTTAGAATCTAAAAAAAAATATATGTTTCTTCTTAGCAGTAACACACAGGTACAGTGACAGTAACGCCTTCCTGGCCCAGGGTCCTTAGTTAAATCATCAGTTTGTTAACAGCTGTTTGCAGGGTAAACCCTCCCTCTGGAATGAACTCCTTTAAGGCAAAATGAAATAAAATAAAGGTAAGTAAAAGTAAATAGATTTTCCTATTGAAAGTTATTACTTCAGGAATGAAGAAGATGGATATTGATCGGCACCATCCTTTGCCATTACTGTCAGGTTCACGTAGATGGCTAAGACACTTTATTCTAAGCAAACAGCCATTTTCTCTTCTGACATAAGATTCCAGTGAGGATTGAAAAAAGTAAAAGGTTTGTAAAAACATTTTTCTGTCCTCCTTACAGGGACAATTTATGTTGAAGTAACGGTTTCTGAGATACTTGCACCTGTTATTGATTTATTTCTTCTTTGTCATGAACAATCTCCTGTTTCGTAATTCAGTTAGCCTTGTATACTGTTCTTAGGCAGTCATTTAGAAATAATTTTCATGGCAATAATGTCCCAAGGGGATCAAAATATAAGAAGCAAATGAATCAAATACTAAATATGTGTATACATTTTTGAGATGGTCTCTGGTACATATTGATAGTTGTGATATTTGTTTTTAGCATTCATGAAGTCAGGATACGATAATGAGCTATTGTTGTAACATTGCAAATGGAATTCTAAATCTGTGAAGTCCCCATGGTTTCCATTCAAATAACCCTTCTATATGACCTTGTGAATCCATGGAGTGGAAAACAGAAAAAAGGGGTAATGTAGAGCCAATGCAATCAGGGTATAGTCTATTATCTCCCAAGATAGGCAAAGGTTTTATTGATAAGAAAGCAAATCTGAGTTAAAAAATCAGTAAATTTGGAGCAAAACTTTGTTTAAATCACTGAGAACCTTTGATATGCAACTATAAATCTGCACACCAGAATATATATATACACATCCACTTTATCTATATATACCACCATGCAGTATACAAATGTTTCCTCATAAAAAATCAATATGGCCATGATTTCTCTATGGCTCATTCACTGTTTATGGGTAGGGATTAATGTTTGACCTTTCTTTGCCTTCTTGACTTAAACCAATTACTTCAGAATAATTTTTCTGGCTTAACTTTTTATCACATCTTCTGACATTTTTGTGAATAATATTTGACATCTTTGAACATCTGCAAAACTTATTGTTATCATAACTTGAGCTCACTGGAACTACCATCAAGGATGCTCTGAAGATCATATTGCACCACAGAGTGGGAACATACATGTATAAAAAAAATCATTTGATTTCTTAGTGGAAATCTTTGCTTAGTTTGTTTTAACAAACACAGATTGTTTCAAATTAAAAAGAAAATGACACTTGGAGGTGAAAAGGACATCTGCATTCTATACAGGGGAAGCCTCAAAGTATTTATTTTTATTTAGCATTTAATCTTTTCTCTACTATATATTTTTCTTGAATGAATAAAACAAAAACTGCTGGAAATGTAGAAACTGCAAACCAGTTTTGTGCATCATAGGTTTGCAAGTAATTCCTGATAGAAGTATTTCATTTCAGTATACTGATTTCTTATTCAGTATGCACCCCGGGAAACCGGTATCTTGCATTCTCCTTGAAGAAAGACATATATAGAAAAAATGCAGTTAGTCATTTGTGTGCATATAGCAATATAAATCACAAAGATGAAAGGAAATCATTTTGGGGAGCACCACAACTTTGCAACCAAAGGCACTTAAATAATTACCTTTTTAAGCAATTTTTATTGACTATGCAGAAGGATAAAAGGTAATCTCACTTGTTTTAAATGGCATAAAGCAACCAAATACCATTAGCAGAGTGTTACATTTCTTATTTCACAAAGATTGTTGAAGCTTACCAGAAAGGGATAAAAATGTATAAATTCAGGAACACTGGCTAGTAAGATCCCAAACCATTGTCAGTGGACTCCTACTTCTTCCTGCCAAAATATGTGGAAGCATGCATGGATTGTACTAGATTAGTAAGAGGGGCCGTTTCCGGGGCATTAGCCAGGTATCTTAGCAACAAGACCATACCAGATTCTAACAGTGCTCTGTGGTGGTGCATGTAATATCCTGGACATAATCTGTCTTTTAATTTTCTTTGGATTGTAGTGATATTACAGATACATGTGTTCAGTGATAGATCTTTATTTAATGAGAAGAATGCCTTAGTTGAAGATTTGTACTATGCCAGGAGTGGGCAACTCACAATAGTGTTGCTGGAGGGTTAGCCCTGGTACTGCCTTGTCTCACATATCAGATTGACAGGAAAACTTACTCCTTCATTAAGATGTGCCTCATAGTTCATATCTTTATGCTGTGAAGATGTGGATGCTGCCGGAATTCATAATACTCAGAACGTTATTTAATGTCAGCTGGAATGCAAATTGCTCCTACAATTGAAATGTCATCTAAAACATGCCACCGTATGCAACACCACTTTATTATAAGTCACTGAGAGCAATATCTTAAATTTGGAATTGCACTAATCCTTCATCTGCTTTGTTTACCTTTCATCTATAATAGAGATGTCGAATTTCCTCCAAACTGGATTTGCATGTTTTAACTGCTTGCTCACACAGCTCAAGATGTGTGGGAGGACTATATAGGGGTACTTCCTTTGATTTTCTTGTCTTTTTGTTGTTTGTTTAATGCAAATTAACAGCAAAAGATAGCTTTCAAACACAAGACAAAATGCCATGTCAGCCCTTTTGGGGAAATATGCTGCTGATTATGGAAGAACATTTGATTATTTAAAGTACAAATTGTAATACAAACATGCTGTCAGTTTATTGTTAATTGATTTCCTTAGTAATTTAGTTTCATACAGTATTTTCTTGCATTTAATTTAAGCAACAATAGTTTTATAAGATTGATTGTGCTCACAGTAAAAATACATAGATTCTATTAAAGACTTTTGCCATTCTTGCTTGGAGAAAGTATCCAGAACAAATGCCTTTCAACATAAAGTTATTCTGATATAAAAAATTGTGTTTGTACATGAATTCTTAAAATTGGTTTCTAAATATTCATTTAAGGCAGATGGCTTATTTTTTATAGATCAGTTTTTGGTCACAAAGAAGGCCCAGGACACCTCTTTAATTAGTACACTATAAAGTTTTCCATAAAGAATTACATTTTTACAGGCAGGAAAGTTATGTGAATGAAAATAGGAAGAAGAGAGTTCTTTACTATTAATACTTATTTTACTATTTCCAATTACCATTTCGTAACTCAGTGCCCTTATCCTCTCTAACTCAATATCCCTCACCCAGCTCAGCTTTTCTCAAAGAATTTCACCTCTTCAGCAGTGTTTAGTATCTTTTGACAGGCAGCATTGGTGATTCTGTTTTGTTTTGTTTGATATTGTATATTATTTTCATTGTTCATAACAAAATGCTGCTCAATGTATGCTCTCATACTAGAACTTAAAAACTCTAACACAAAAATTATTTCTTCATGAATATTATTGATATAAAACTTATGAGACCTGGCTCTGACATTGGTGGCTCAGTGAATAGGCTCCGGACTAAGAAACCCAAAGGTCACTGGTTCGATTCCCAGCCAGGGCACATAACCAGGTTGCAAGCCAGGTCACCAGCCAGGTCCATAGCTGGAGGCAGGTGAAAGGCAACCATACATTACTGTTTCTCTCCTTTTCTTCCTCCCTCCCTGCCTTTCTCTCTAAAAATAATGAATAAAATCTTTTAAAAAAATTTGAGTCCAAGGAATTTCCAAATTAAAACTTTTAAAGCACCTATATATACACAAATATACATATATATATGTATATATACACACATACATACACACAGTATATGTATATTCACACATTATGTCATAATAAGGGTTAGTTTTATCAAATTGGGCCATGTTTGAAAAACATTATTGAAAAAGTTATACCTGTAAAACAATACATATTGGTAGTCTATTATAAAAAGTCTTTTCAGAATTGGAACAATTACTATTTCATGACTCATGTAAGCATTCATTTACAACTTTGACATTTTTCTTATACAATAATTGCATCTCTAATTTTCCTATCCTTAGATACTCTATCATCACCTCAAATTCAGCCTTTCTAAAATAAAAATTAATGTTTTCCTCTGAACACAAAGTTCTATTCCTGATTTCTCAATTTCTGTCAGTTGGGGCACCATTTCCCTTATTACTTGTATTTGAAGTCTCTCAGTAATCTGTATCAGATTCAATCCAAATGCTAAGATTTCTAGTCAGTTTGCACAATTCTAGTCAGTTTTGTTGTCACTGTGAGATAGATTTATCTCTAAAATAGCCCTCAGGTATGTTGAAAAATACCTTTAATTCAAGATGTCAAGCCAGATTTATTAACATCCCATAAAATGACACACTTTACTTCAATTCAGGTAAAGTAAGAGAATCTGAAACTTTAAGAATGCTGTTTGAGCATATAAATAAAACTAGCAGAAGGGTAAAGAACAAGTAGTTGATGTTATATCTACTTGGAACAATCAAAAGCCAATTTTCCTCTTCATAAAGAAAACGTTGCTAATTTTATTCAAATCATGTTTATTCACAAAGGAAATCAAGGTTAACTGCATATTTTTAAAAATGTGGCATGACAATCTTTTTGTTTTTCTTCCATTCTACCTCATGCTTTTCTTATGTGCAGCCCATAGCAAGGATTGGCTAATGGAAGCAGAGACTGGAGATGCGGTCCATGGTGAAGATGGGACATAATGGCACAAGGCACGTGTATCAGGAGGCTGAGGAGAATCATGGGAGATCCTGGTGAGGGGACCAAGAGGATGAGAGTGCCAGCTACCTAATTTTAAGGACCTTTGTCTTATGAGCAGGGGAGGAGGGATGGGAGAATTTGGGAACTAAAAAACACACTTAATCTGTTCTTTCTGGTTCATTTCACACTCTGTATGGGTTGGAAAGAACAGTTAAGTCCAAATAGCCATTTATATAAATATATTGTAGTTTTACATTTTCTACAGTTTTATATATGAATTTTGATACTGGGTATATTTCATTGATATGGTATAAATCTTTTCAACAGCAAAGGTTTGTAATTAAACAATCGAAAACGAGAAAAGAAATATTTGACCTAATAAGCATTTTGAGATAGTCATCTCTTCATAATTTTGAACTTTGAAGTAAAGTTTATTTGAATGTGTTTGTAGATTAGGACTTAACTGTTTTATCTATGTTTCTGGATTTTGGCTAACAGTAGTTTGGTTTAATAATAAACTATACCATTTTTCTCTTTTATATCAACAGACATGACACTGGAGATGGAATATTCTTCATGATGGAATCCTGGGGGGCTATTCCTCTATGGCCATGTCACATTTTACTATAAGTCATGTCCATTATAGAAATGTTGACACAAAAGCTCATGAAAGAGATACTTCAGAGGTATGAAGTAAGGAAGGTCCAACCCTTGACAGGACTGACATTTACCCACAGTGTCATCATTATTTGAATATTGCTCCTCTACCTTTTTCAGCTGTAATTACAAATACTGTGTCTTTATAAGGCAGAAGGGCCAGAGTATTTGAAATCAGTAAAATGGGGTAAAAATAGACATATGCACCTTTCTGGAGGCTGCTCCAGCTGGAGGGGTTCTTTCATACACATCTGCTTGTATTTTTCAGAGTGGTTTGGTTCTTTCTAGCTTATTACCCCTCTCATATATGTAGGTGTAGAAGAGAGAGTCAGAGATAATTAAAAGATTAGTGAGAGTCCTGCTGCAAGAGAATTCATTATAATCCCTCTACCAAAGGACTGAGAAATCCCAAAACCCAACTGCTGAACATCCCAGTGTATCCTGAGCACTTCTAACAGACCATGGGGTTACCAAGGGTTTGACATGACAACAATTTTCAATCCTCATCACAACTTTGTGAAGTGAGACTATTATTATCCCATTTTAAGGATAAAGGAATAGATTTGATGAGGTTCAGTAACTTTGATAAAATTTAGTCAAGTATTAATAACCATAATAATGATAATACTTATAACAATAAAGCAAAACCACTTGCATAGCACTTACTATGAGCTTGGTACTGCTAAGTGTTTAAGATTTATTAACCAATAGGAACTCACAACAACTCTATGAGGCAGGCACTGTAATCATTCTCATTTTTATAGATAACTAAATCAAGGCCCAGAAATACCAAGTTACTTTCCAGAACCAGGTTTTAAAACCAGGTGTTCTAGCCCTAGAATCTGTGCTATTACTAAGCTATTCTAACACATTACAGGGAACAATCTTTGCCTCCATTATCCAAGCTTTTACCATCAATATCTAAGTGTCATCCTTACAACATAGCTGTTTATATAAATATATTGTAGTTTTACATTTTCTACAGTTTTATATCTGAATTTAGATACTGGGTATATTTTATTGATATGGTAAACATCTTTCCAACAGCAAAGGATTGTAGTTAAACAATCAAAAATGAGAAAAGAAATATTTGACCTAATAAGCATTTTGAGATAGTCATCTCTTCATAATTTTGAACTTTGAAGTAAAGTTTATTTGAATGTGTTTATAGATTAGCAAATTAAGTGAACAGAAAATTACACTGTTGGCATCTTTTTGTGGTTTTGCTGCTTAACGAATAAGTTATCTCAAGGAAAAGCAGTGCTACGTCAAAACATATGGTATTGAGTGAATTAATATGCATTTACTATTAGTGGGCAATAATGAATATCTGGCTAATCTTTAGAAATTGCTTGTCCTTATTCCAATCAGCACTCAGCACAACACCACTGACTTCCTTCATAATTTGATCCTTACTTTTAATCTGAAATTGATTTTATATTTGTAATTATGGGTCTACTGTGTGATTTTTGACTTTAGTAGCTATGCAAACAATAGCTTGAGACTAGTAGATACTTTAATCTTACTATTTTTTTATTTCTGAATAAAAAAAAATATGTCACTACTTTTATGATGTCATTTTAAACTTGAGTAAGCTTAGACCACTTATTGTAAAATCCTGAGTAATTTTAAATTGATGTTGACATTAAAGAGGATTGCCTGTAATGATAGTGTCTTGTAGTTTTAAGTAGCAGTCTGAAATAAATCTAGTAATAATTATGGTTACATCTTGATCACTTGCCTTTTCCTGTTTATTAACCTTGTAAAGAAACATATTGTTAAAGTCATCTTTAATTCATATGAAAAATTAATCCCCTTTTCCTTCTATCCCAGACTTGAGAACAAGAATGAGAATGTAAGTTCAGTGCTTAAACATTTTTCCTGGAAGGATTCCCACATGGAAAACTGAAGCAATGCTACTAAAAGCTAAGTACCTTCATCACACATAAGCTTTAGTACCTTCTGTCACTGTCCTTTCATGGAGCCCAAACATGCACATCAGTGTTATCCTGGGATCTGCTGGAACCAGGTCAGCTAGTGGCTGAACTCTCAAGACCAGCCCATTTGAAAACAAAAACAAAAACCAAAAGCTAACCAGCAAGTCTGAATTGCCTATCCCTGGAGGGTACTCTAAGAAGTTGGAAAAGATTATGTAAAATGGGTCTCATATGTTAGCCAGGAAAAATATTTACTGCCTCTAAATAGGAAGATTGTAAACAATGCCTCCCATTTTTACAAAAAATGAAAGATCAGCCTGCATAGGACTCTGCTCTCAAACATAGCTTTCCTAAAGTGCCATCGGGTTTTGAGTTATGCACTTATGTCTAGGAGAGAAGGGGAACAGTGAGAGAGGTTCCTCTCCTTTTTTTTTTTTTTTTTTTTTCCTGAGCTCCCTTCTGTGTTGGGTAGAACCTGGAGGCTAACTAGGTAAGATCTTTTTTTCTAAAACCAACACTTCTTAGTTTTCATCCCAAACTTGAAATAAAACAGTTTGACAGTGTAGTAATCAAATAAACAGTAACATATTTTGTAAGAATTTGACATTGGAATTACAACTAAAAAAGTATTTACTACCTTTCTTTACTTATTATAAAGAATATGTAGTATATGCATCAGTTTAATTTGTGTGATTTATACTTGACATTTTTTGTAACCTAGGAACAAATCAGGCTTACAGTTATGCCAATGCCTGTATGAATTTTAACTACGTTATAAATTGACAGTTTGGATATATAAATGTTATGAAGAAAACTAATGAAATTTAAAGTATATGTGATCTCTCTGTGATAATTATGTATATTTTCATTTCATACTTTAAAAGCTGCTACATGAGCATGATAATTTGAGTTTCTGTTTCATTCTTTTAAACCCTAAGTAGCTCAAGCTCATGTGTTCCTTGTCATCAACCGTTCCTGACAACTCCAGCCTATCAAGGCCTCCTATTTATAATAAACTCAAATAACTACACAAGGAGTTAGTTTTTACCCCACTGGACACTCATTTTCCCAAATTTTATTTACCAAAAATATATTTGCTTAATGATGTCTTTCTTTACATTCTATGTATAGGTACCCTTAACCATCTGTAGACAGCAGTGGCATCATTCTGCCAATTTTGAGGAGAGGCACTGGGTCTGGGATTTTGATTGAGCAAATGTGGGCAGATCTGATATAGGTGCTTGGAGCACGCAGAGGATGCAGTCTTGGGACTCCTTACAGGAGCAGAGTGATGTGGATTAAGGGCTTGGAAAGAATTGACAAGAGAGCTGATGACTGGAATTGTGTGATTGCCAGACTACTGCACTAAGGCATAAGTGGGTCAGGAGCTGGATGACCTAATGTCAACATAGGATCTGGTTGCAAATGAGAGGCAAATAGCGCAAGCATAAGTAAATAGAGAGAAATGAAGGGGAATCACATACATACTCTATATTCCATATATCTCAAGCAGGGATCCATTCTGGGAGAGAACCCTCTCTCCCTGCTTTATACCTGGAGTAGCAGCCCTCCTGGGTCCTCAAGGGCTCCTATTCTATGTATCTGAAACAATTGCTGCTAAGTGTTTTGTGTCTGGTAAATGAACATTAGTGTTTTTTAAATATTAACAAGATTTAACATTTCTGGAGAATCACTGTACTGCCTCTCCCTGTAGGAAGACTATATATAATTCCCAGTCCCATTTTTCCTTGGCTAAGAAAAATATAAGTGGAAATTACATATAATATATCTAAACAAAGGTTGTAAGAGCATGGTTCCTCCATGCTGTCTTTTCCATTTGCCAAAAGACAAATCCCTTCAGGTAAGAAAAGAAAAAACATGGAACGGACACCATTCTTGACCTCAAATAGGCATGCCATGTGAGAAAAATAAACTTTTATTTTGTAAGTCACTGAGATTTTTGCGGTTGTTTATTATCACAGCATTATTGAATAAAACTTGACTGATACACACTGTCTCTGACATGACTGTCTGTACTGGAATTCAGTAAATATTTGTATGCCCTCTGATATTTCTTATATTAGTATTTTTATTTATCTCCATTACATGTCCCTTGAGAATAACCTCAGTGTCTTTATTTGAGTCACCATATTAAACAGCATGCTTCTAAAATAAAATATTTAAAAATATGACACAACAAATCAGTGACTAAATACTTAACGTATGTTCTTGTGTAGTAAGTGTAAAGGATATAAGCATGTCAAAGAAAGGGAAATGAAGATAAATATTTTTGATATTGAGAAGTTTATGATAAATATCAATTGATTCAAGTGTTTCTGGTAGTAAATCAAATGATCCTTGACTTTTTAAAATGGGGTATTTGAAAGTACAGTATGCAATAATAAAACTCTTTATGATTATATGTGAAAGTTATTCTAAAAATAAAGTGCCACACAATGTACACTCCTGAAGATGTTACTATGTAGCACTTACTGCACTCATTTTCATGAAAGAAAAATTACTTTAAAAGTAAAGCATGGAAGGTTCCAAATGGGAAGCTTTGCTTTTAACCTCAGAATATTTACTGTAATTCTGAGTCAGATCCTCATCCTTCATGCTAAAAAAATTAGGTTCATCATGTGTTGGCTAATAAATTGAAAGAGCTGTAATAACTAATAAATATGATCAAGTATGTTCATTCACTTATATACAGGAAAGGATAGCTATTTCTAAGGTCCTAACTGTTAGTATACTTATTAGGACAAGTTTGGGACTTAAAAGTACAGTTGATCCTTGAACAACACAGGTTCAATCTGCCCAGGCTTATTTATACATGGATTTTTTTCAATAAATATACAGTAAGCCCTCCATATCTGCAGGTTTCACATCCACAGATTCAAGTAATCGCAAATGGAAAACAATATTTTTTAAAATTATTTATTATTTTTAGAGAGGGGAAGGGAGAGAGGCAGCAAGGGAGAGAGACATCAGTGTATGGTCGCCTTTCACCTGCCTCCAGCTACAGACCTGGCTGGAGACTTGGCTTACAACCTGGTTATGTGCCCTGGCTGGGAATCAAACCAGGGAAAACAGTATTTTTGATCCATTGATGAAAATCCTTGGTTCAGGAGCCTGAACAAATGCATTGTCCTAAGCTATTTTATATAAGGGACTTGAACATCCTCAGATGTTGGTATCGGGGGGGGGGGGGGGGGGGGGGTCCTGGACCCCCTCCTCAGGAAGAAAAGAATGTAGTTAAGTTTCTGAAGAGTCAAAAGTTATATATGGATTTTCAACTGCAGGGGTGTGTTGGTACCCCATTGTTCAAGAGGACTGCCCATAAGTTTGAACTCATTGTTCCACACTTGCTGGGTGAGTACAAAATCACCTGACCAGTTTATTCATAATAATTAGAAACTATGTCTCTAGTTTCTAGAATTCATCACCATTTTTTCTCTTTTCCAGCAACATTGTTACCAAAAATTTATGCTCAAAGTAGGCCACTTTCTCTTGTTAAAATGTGCATTTTTTTCTGTGTATGCACACCTGTTTTCCATAAGTTAGAAAGTATGTCTTTAGTAGTCAGATGATAAGGTTGATTAACCAGATGTTTTGAGGTAATAAATTGAAGTCTTGTAGGTATACTTTTTTTCATGTCTTCTGGTTTATAGGAAGTACCCCCCAGTTGGTAGCATATACTATTTCTCAATGCATAGTTTTATAACTACATTTGGTTGTGAGAGAAAAGTACTTGGCTTAATAAAGGACCTAAATTTTAGACCAGATTTTGGGTTCTATTACCTATTGTGACCTTAGTCAAATCACTAAATTTGTTCCCATCTGTGAAATGTAAATTATGATACCTTCCTCACAGAATTGTAATGATGAATAAATAGTACACAAATATGAGGTGGCCAAACACAGACTTGGGGGCATCACTAGGAAGCACACTGAATTTCATGTGTCCTCAAACTTCTCCCATACCAGCTAAGACATCAGAGCATGTCAGACCCTGAGACCAATGACTTCTACCTGCTTTTGCAAAGGTCTCTCACTTCTTTTTCCCTCAATGTACAGCTTTCTGTTATGTCACCAAAGAGGAGTATGTTGCAAAATCCAATGGTAACTTTTTTAAGACTTTATTTTACTAATTTAGAAGCAGGTTTTGATGTAGATTATGACTTCCCCTTCTTGAAATACACCTGACCTCTGCACACAATTCCTTTTTGGTGATCCTTCCACCCCACTAGATGCTTCTTCCCAGCTGTTCTTCCTTGTCTGCTTCACAACTGAACATGGGTGTGTTTAAGGACTCAGTCTGTGGACTTTTCTTTCTTTCTTTCTTTTTTTTTAATTGAAAAGATTATTGATTTTAGAGAGCAGAAGGGAGAGAAAAAGAGAGATATAGAGAGAAGCATCAATTTGTTGTTCCACTTATTTATGCATTATCAGTTGATTCTTGTATGTGCCCTGACCATAGATTGAACATGCAGCCTTAATGTATTGGGAGGATGTTCTAACCAATTGACCAACTGAGCTACTGGCCATGGAATTATATTTTTTCTTAATCCCTTTGCCTTTTCCACCTGATCCTGCAATCCCTCTCCCCTCTGACAGCTGTCAATCTGTTCTCTATCTATGAATGTTTTTATTTTGTTTGTTAGTTTATTTTGTTCATTAGGTTCCATATATGAGTGAAATCATATTGTGAACTTTTCTATTCGCCGTATGTACTTGTCTTTGGTGAACTAATCTAGTGCCTTAATTTCAAATTCCACCTACACACAATTACCAAAATTACCTCCCTTGCATTTCAGACTCTAATATTTCACTATGTATTCAACATATCCAACTGGATTTTTATATGAACTTTGAGTCTCATACATCCAATTCAAATTATGTATGTATTCCCAAATTCCACCTCCAAACCCTGTTCCTTCTGCAGTACTATTTCAGCAAATTAGAATTCCATTTATCCAGTTGCTTGGGTTAAAAACTTGAGTCTTTCTTTGACATCCATCTTTTTCTAATATCCCACACATAACATAATTCTGTTGATTTTACTTTTAAGTTTTGGTTAGAATCTAAGCACATCTCACTAAATTTACCTTTAGTATTCTAGTTCAAAGTATCATCATCTCTTACTTGGATGTTTTCAGTTGCTTTAGTGGTTTCCTAATTTCTACTTCTGTTTCTCTATAGTCTATTTGCTACTGACAGTAGAAATATTCTATTAAAATGCAAATCATAGGTGGTGTCCACTCTGCTCAAACCCTAATGGTTTCACATTCTTCTATTTTTATATTTGAGAATTTTCCACTCTTTCTATCTTAATTAGTATGATACTAGACATCTTGGATTGGTCCTTCATATTTTGCTTTTTTTCTCTCATTGCATATATTTGTATTTTTCTCTGTAATATTGGATATTTTCTTGACTTTACTTGTCTTTCAACTGAAATTTTTAATTTTAGAAGCCACATTTTTTCACTCCATATTTTACATATTTTTTTTCTTACAATTGCATAGTTTCTTTTGTATAGCATCCTGTTCTTGTTTTGTGGATACAACATTTTCTTGAACTACCATAAGTATATTGATTATTTTAAAGTTCTATTCTTGAATTACTTATTTATTATAAGGTGTTTTTCTGTTAATTTATATAGATCTTTTTTATCTGTGCTGTTTCTTTTTATTAGTTGTCTAAAAACCATTATTTTATTTTTGTTTATATCTAAGGAAGAAGTATTGATTAGCTGGTGTCCATTTTCTCTACTTAGAGAAAAATAGTAAGGTGTGTGGCTGGATATAGATTATTGACTGGTAGGCTTAGCTTTAATTTCAGTGAGCAGAGAGGACTATCATGTCTAAGATACCTCAAAACCCTAACATAAAGGACTTCATTTTTTATAGCAACTTTTGTTACAAACCCCAGGGCATCTATTCAAACTTGTAAGAGAAGAATCCTTTGGGGATTTCTCCTGGAGAAGATACACTTCAAATTTTCAACACTCTGAATTTTCAAAGCAGCCAGCGTAGGCATAGGTTGTTGAATCAATCCATGTACAGATCTTCATTTGATGTTCCTATTTTTATATTCCTCATTGTTCTAGACATGAACTTCTGGGGTTTTCAATGGTAAAAGGCTCCTATTTCCCTTTTATTTCAATCCTTCACAGTATATCTTGGGCTCAAACTCTCTCATGTAGTTTCAGCCATTCATTAGTTTTTATAGCTCTTTGACTTTTAGAAATGAATTAAAAACTTTATCCACTGGTAACTTCATTTCCCCATTTTCATTTTTCTTTGTTTATGAGGTGAGATTTTTGTTTGAATTTTCAATAATTCCACACATATAATTAATGGTTAGGCTTGTGACATGGAAGAAACAGTTTTACCTATCCATATGTTGCAGAGTTTGTCTCTATTGTAATCTCTAAGACCATCATCTTTTTTTTGGCATGGTTTCCCATTTTGATGAACATGATTTGATTCACTTGAATTCCCCCCCAAAGTTTGGAGGAGATATGCATAATTCTCTCTACCAATCATAAGAACAATTCCCTTGTGTCTAATGGAAAGTTATTATCACTAAGAAAATTGTATTTACTACAGTTTGTATTAAAATCTGTTGAAGATGTCTGTGTCTATGATGAAATTGAGTGGGCAGGATTTTAGTAAAATTTAGTAAAAATGTTCTTCCTCTATGGAACATGGCAAAATGTGTTAAGTAAATAAAAGGTCTTGTTTTCCTTTAGTGGCATCATGATGATTACTTACTATGGGGTATTTTCATTACTTACACATGTTTGATGCTTTTTGATTTGCTAAGTGTATATGATTCAGCATCATTTTCTCTAATACAAGATGACAAGAAAACCCTCAAACCACAATGGTTTCTATTTGGATATCCTCTCAAAGTATTTGCATTTGTCAACTAAGTCTGGCACATTAAAGAAAAAGCGAAGAGACATTCTCCCCCTCATAATGAAGTAGAAATAAATATTCTTATAAAGATTCTCAAAATTAACTACCAAAATTCCATTTTCTGTTGCTAGTTTTTATTGCATTCTTACTCTAACTACAAATTGTTCTTTTGTTTTAAACATCAATGATCATCACATTCTAAGTACCTGGAAAGTAGATAAATAAGTTTGAAAGTTTTCAATATAGGTTAGCATCCTCTCATAGTCTCTCATTATTTAGAGTATTAAGTCAATTAAAATTATGTTATTCAAAGTTTATTTAATATTTATTATACGATTTTCCCCAATAAATTAAAAGCTACTCCACATTTAGTTATTTATACCATTTGTAAGTTAATAGCTAAATATGTATGTATTTCTTATTCATAAAAGAATTGTTTGGGAATACAGACATATTAACTTGGAACACAAGTGGCTTTGGGCATTTTAATTTGAAACACATTGAGCAGAGCATATTCACATAGGCCTAATTGAAATGCCATTTCAAATAAAGTCTCCAAAAGCTGTGTTCTATAGTCATGTACAAAGTCAAGCACAGAGAAGAAAAGAGTTTTTCAAAGTTGGATTTTAAAATGGTAAAATATCATCTTTCTGCTTTTTTAAAGATCAATTTTCTATTCCACAACTCGTCTGTGATCCTCACCTGGCCTCAGCATCCCCCCAGCTGCCCATATCACCCTCCAGAAAGGCTCCTCACTCTGGCCTATTGCCCTCCCTCCTCTAATCTGAGAACCAGTAGCCTGGCTTGACATTTTCAAGGATGCCTACTAGAAATAATTTTTCTACTTTCCATGCTACACAATTTACTTATTTCATTATCCAGGGTCTCCAAATTTTTGTTTATGCAACTCATCAATAAATAATTTGGAAAATTCCACCCTAAAATATTTTTTCTATATATTTTTAAATTATATACATGCATTTCTATAATAATATGTGCATTATAAAAATATACAGAAATAAAAATTAACAATGAATAATTAACATTGATAAAAATGGTAGTGAAATTATATTCCCATTCTCCAATAGAAGTCTAGCATTTTTGCTAGGATTCATACAAATTATTTTGGAGATCATTGCAAAGTCTGTTCTTTTCAATGTAGCCATGTGGTTGGAAATCAAATAAACTGCTCTTGTAGGATATTAATAAAAGCCATTGACTTAATGTTTTCATTTTCAAGATGTGTTAGCATTTTAAAAGTCTTTGTACTAAAGAAATGACAAATTATTGAATCATAATTTATGTGAAAAGGAGAATTATCCCAAAGCCTCCTCTACATATTCTTAGAATTGACCATGGCAACAGGCATTTTTATATGATGATATATATTTTTAAAAGAGATACTGCTGATTAGGTGGACATTTCTAGAAAGAGGGAAAGGGAGAGAGGCAAAGAGGGAGAGAAACATCAATGTATGGTTGTCTTTCACTTGCTTCCAGCTACAGATCTGGCTGGAGACCTGGCTTGAAACCTGCTTACATGCCCTGGCTGGGAATCGAACCAGCAAACTTTGGGTTTGAAGGCTAGCTCCTATCTACTGTGCCATCAGCCAGGGCCCACAAAGATTATTTACCCATTTATTTACTCTCTTTAAATTGCTTTCTTGTTTTTACTGTTCTTTTTAAATTAATTTATTGTTGTTTTATTACAATTGTCTAATTTATCCCACATTGCTCTCCCCCACCCCACTCTACCCATCCCCTCTCCCACACTCAGTAGCCATCCTGTTGTCCATGTCAATGGGTCATTTATACTAATTTCTTGACAAATCCTTCCCCTTCTTTCCCCCTTCTCCTCCATTCTGGTCACTGTCAGTCTATTCCTTGTTTCCGTGCCTCTGGTTCTATTTTGCTCATTTGTTTGTTCATTAGTTTCCTGAATTAGGTGAGATCATATGGTATTTGTCTTTTGCCACCTGGCTAATTTGACTAAGCGTAACACTCTCCAGTTTCATCCATGCTGTCCCAAAATGTAGGAGTTCCTTCTTTCTTTCTGCTGCATAGTATTCTATTATGTAAATGTACTAAAGTTTTTTGATCCACTCATTTACTGATGGGCACTTAGGCTGTTTCTAGCACTTGGCTATTATAACTAGTGCTGCTTTGAACATAGGGTAGCATAGGTTCTTTTTAATTGGTGTTTCAGGATTTTTCAGGTATAATTCTAGCAGTAGAGTTACTGCTAGTATTCAAAAGGCAGTTTCATTTTTAGTTTAGTATTTTTTTTAGAAAATTCCATAATGTTTTCCATAGTGGCTGTGCCATTCTGCATTCCCACTAACAGTGCACTAGGGTTCCCTTTTCTCCACATCCTGCCCAGTATTTGTTGTTTGTTGATTTGTTAATGATGGCCATTCTGACAGGTGTGAGGTAGTATTTCATTGTGTTTTTAATTTGCATCTCTCTGATGGCTGGTGATGTTGAGCATTCTTTCATATGCCTATGGGCCCTCTGTATGTCCTCTGTATGTCCATATGACCCAAAGCAATTTATAGACTCAATGCAATCCCTATTAAAATGCCAATGACATATTTCACAGATCTAGAAATAATACTTATACATTTTATATGGAACCAAAAAACCCCAAATAGCATCAGCAATCTTGAGAAAGAACAAAGTAGGAAAAATCAAAATACCTACCTGATATCAAGGCTACTGTAATCAAAACAGTTTAGTACTGGCACAACAATAGACATATAAATCAATGAAACAGGATAGACAACTCAGAAATAAACACAGGTCTCTATGGTCAGTTAATATTTGATAAAGAGGGCAAGAACATAAAATGTAGTAAAAATAGCCACTTCAATAAATGGTGTTGGGAAATCTGGACAGGACCATGCAAGAAAATGAAACTAAACCACCAATGTACACCATACACCAAAATAAACAAAAGATGGATAACAGACTTAAAGGTACATCATGCCACCACAAAAGTTCTAGAGGGCAATAAATTTTCAGATAACCTTCACAGCAGTATTTTCACTGATATTTCTCCTAGGGTGAAGGAAACAAAGAAACAGATAGGGCCACATCAAACTAAAAAGTTTCTGTTCACCTAAAGAAAACAGCAAAATGAAAAGGGAACCAACCATATGGGAAAACATAATTGCCAATGAGACTTTAGACAAGGGTTTGGTCTCCAAAATATATAAAGAACTTACATGATTCAACACAGGAAGACAGACAACACAATTTTAAAAAATGGACCTGGGACCTAAATTGCTTTTCAAAGTAGCAATGGAGTAATTAATAACTTCAATATGGTTGCTACTTAAATAGTTATAGAATCACAGATTTTGTTTCAAATGCAAAACAAAACAAAACAAAACAAAACAAAAAACCCAAACAAACAAAAAAGAAAACAAACAAACAAAAAACACTTTAGTTATCATCTGATCCAATTGCTTTAGTTTGCAATTGAGAAAAATGAGATCCATTGAAGCTATTACCCCTGCCAAGGACACAAAACTACTAACAGGGCTACGTCTGGGTAATTCAGCTCTTCATCTTGTTGGGCCAGTAGGTCTTCTACTCTTTATCAGTGGGATTATAATTGAATCTCACCAGAAAAATGCTCCAAACTATAAGCACCTCTTGCTGCAACAGACTTGTTAGGAGGAGAGTCAACTATAGATCCTGGATTTTAAAATCTCATCCATGATAGGATTGTGGTGGGTTCAATTTACAGAATTTCTTCTAATCAGCTATAGTGAGTAGAATAAGAATGATCCATAAATAGGAGAGAAGGAAGGGACTAATGCTTATAAGTAGTAGAATCCAAATATACAAACATTTTATAAAGCTAAACCAGCCTGTTGCACAGTGTGTAACTAGATTTATGAGTATTCTTTGCAAAGAGAAGATTTAGAACAAACCTAGATATGAAAAAGTCTGAACCAAAATGAGATGTGGATTGAGAGAGTTCAAGTACGATGGTGAAGAGAAATGAAGAAATATGTGTGGGCAGGGCATTAACCTAGATGGTGGAGTAGGCAGACATGGCTCAGCTCTTTGCACAAACACATTAAAATCACAATTAAAATATAGAACACCAATCAGCCAGCATAAACTTTGAGTTGAATGGAAATCTGACAACTATAAAACTAAAGGAACCACATCCACCAAGACGGGTAGGAGAGGTGCAGATGTGGAATGGGCTGGTCCCACACTCACATATGATGCATAAAAGTTTGGGAAGGATATTTTAAGAGTGAGACGTCCCAACTCCACACCAGATTCCCCACCCCTCCAAAGCCCAGGGTTCCACTGCCAGGAAAATAAGGTTCCGCAACTTCTGACTACAAAATATAGCAAGAATTGCATAGGTGGAAGAAATTTCTAGAGCCCCAAGCAGTATCGCTAAAGAACCCACACACTGACCCACCTGCTCAGACTCAATTACTCTGAGCTCCAGTGCCAGGGTAGCAGCTTGAAAGGCACCACTGGTATACAGGGAGAAACTGAAGTGTCCAGCCAGCACCAAGGTAAGCAGAGGCCATTGTTTCTTCTCTAAACCCTCCCCACAAAAAGCCAGCAAGCTGGTGCCATATTTGAGACTCTATCAACCTGACTAACTCTGTTTGACTTGCCTTGGAGATCCCCAGAGTCTCCTCCCTACCCAATTTACAGGCCCACACAAGCTGCTGTTTCATTTGAAAGGCTGGTTTTGGCTTAGGCTTCACAGTTTCCTAAATCCTATTGAACAAGTAGCAGCTGCCTCAGTGAGCTCAAGGCCCTGCACTACCAGCAGCCAGACTATATTCACACCTTAGTTTCATCTGGGAAACTCTAAGCCCAGCTCAAGTAGCAGCATCTCAGATTGCTTTGTAACTCAGGCGGGGTGCCCCGAGCAAAACACAGGTGAGGGCTGACCTTGGCCTGTATCACTGGGGCCAGTACACCCAGTGGACAGCTACAGACCATGATGGAGCACCACCATCCTATCCCTGCATAGCTGATCCTCCATAGAAATTAGAAGTGGTGGTCAGTGGTCATAGCCAGTCCTTGCTATGGGAGGCAAGGAAGCCTGGGTAAATCCCCCCATTGATCTGCCAATAGCAACTAAGGCTCAACTACAAGAGGGTATACTCAACCCATCCAAAGCGTGCACCTTGAGCACCCAACTTGGGTGATAGGAGAGGCTGGACCCTACAGAATAACTTACTTTAGGCCCATACTACCAAGGTCCAGAGTCAAAGCAACTTTACCCATACCACTTCTGTCACAAACACAGGGAGGCTGCCAAATTAATGAGGCAAAGAAATAAGGCTCACATAAAAGAACAGAACAAAACTCCAGAAAAAAACTAAACAAAACAGAGATAGCCAACCTATCAGATGCAGAGTTCAAAACACTGGTGATCAGGATACTCAGAGAAATAAATGATTGAGTACAGCCACAAAATAAAGAAAGAAGTGGAGGTTATACAAAATGAAATGAAGAAAAGTGTACAGGGAACCAACAGTGATGGGAAGGAAGCAGGGAACCAAATCAATGATTTGGAACAAAAGGAAGAGATTAACATTCACCTGGAATAGAAAGAAGAAATAAAGATTTTAAAAAATGAGAGGCTTAGGAACCTCCCAGACAACTTTAAATGTATCAACATCTAAATCATAAGAATGCCAGCAGGAGAAGAAAAAGAACAAAGAATTAAAAACTTATGTGAAAAAATAATGAAAGAAAACTTCCCTAATTTGGTGAAGAAAATAGACATACAAGTCCAGAAACTACAGAGTCCCAAACAAGCTAGACCCAAGAAGGACCACACCAAGACACGTCATAATTGAAATGCCAGAGGTTAAAGACAAAGAGAGAATCTTAAAAGCAGCAAGAGAAAAACAGAGAGTTTTCTATTACCAGCTGATTTCTCAAAGAAATTTTGCAGGCAAGAGAGAACTGGCAAGAAGTACTCAAAGTGATGGAAAACAAGGACCTACAAGCTAGATTACTCTATCCAGCAAAGCTATCATTTAGAATATGTGGGCAGATAAAGTGATTCCCAGACAAGGTAAAGTTAAAGGGGTTCATCAGCACCAAGCCATTATTATATGAAATGTTAAAGGGACTTATTTAAGAAAAAGATCAAAACTATGAACATTAAAATGACAACAGACAACTATCAACAATTGAATCTAAAGAATAAAAACAGAAACAAAAACAAATTAATCAAACAACCAGAATAGTAAAAGACTTAGAGGTATGGGAAGAACTTGGAGGGTTTTCAGCTTGGAGGGGGGCGGGGGAGAAAGAGGAAAATGTTGCAGGGATCCAGAAGCATAATTGGTAGGAACAAAATAGGGGAATGTTAATATTAGCGTAGGAAAGGTGAAGCCCAAAAACTTATTTGCATGACTCATGGATATGAACTAAGAGAGGGGGTGCTAGAGGGAATCTGGGTACCTGGGTAGAGGGGGACAAAGGGAAAATATTGGGACAATTATAAAGCACACTTAAGAAAATATTTTTAAATAAATAAATAAAAAGCCCTGGCTGGTGGTATAGTGGATAAGGTGCCAGTCTGTGAACCCAAAGGTCGCTGGTTCGATTCCCCAGCCAGGGCACATAACCAGGTTGCAAGCCAGGTCTCTAGCCTGATCCATAGCTGGAGGCAGGTGAAAGACAACCATACATAGATGTCTCTCTCCCTCTCTGCCTCTCTTCCTTCCCCTCTCTCTAAAAATAATAAATAAAATCTTTAAATAAATAAAAATGAAAGCATATGCCCACACAAAAGTGTTTAAAATAGTCAAAAATTAGGAACAAACCAAAGTAAGTCCATTATCTGAAGAATAGATAAATAAAAAATCCTGTTCAAAAGTGTTTATAATAGTCAAAAACTAGGAACAAACAAAAATAGTCCATCATCTGAAGAATAGATAAATAAAATATGGTATATTCATCCACTGGAATATTATTCAGCAATAAAAAGAATAAAGTACTGATTCATGCTACAAATGATTATATCTTGAAAACACAGTAAGTAAAAGAAGAGTTACAGAACACCAACCACATTTTGCATGACTCCATGTATTAACTTGCAAAGGTTTCCATAACAAAATAGCACAAACTAGGTGGCTTAAACAACAAAAATTCATTTTCTCACCTTTCTGGAGATTTGAAGTCTAGGATAAAGGTGTTGACAGGCTTCGTTTCTCCTGAGGTTTTTCTTCTTGGCTTGGTTTGGCCTCATCACTGTGCTTTCACCTGTCCTTTTCATTGTGCACACAGCCTCCTGATATCCCTCCTACTTCTTACTAGAACACCATTCTTATTGGATTAGGACCCCACCCTATGATCTAATTTGGTCTTAGTTAACTCCTTCTAGACCCTATCTTGAAATATAGTGACATAGAGGGTTAAGCTTTAAAGTTATGAACTTTGGAGGACACAATGTATACATTACAAGCCCTTTACATATATGAAATGTCCAGAATTGGTAACTTCATAGAAACAAAAGGTAGACTAGTGGTTGCCAGGAGCTATGAATTGGGGAATGGGTACTTAGTTTCTTTTTGGGGTGATGAAAATATCCTGAAAATAAGCAGTGGTAATGGTTGCCCAACTGTATGTATATACAAAATACTACTGAACTATATACTGTAAATAAGTAAATGTTATGGTATATAAGTTATATCTCAATAAAGCTGTTTAAAAATGTAAATGGCCTACCTGGACATAGAAACCACATTGGTTATTTTTAACAAATAACATTTACTAAGTACTAAAGGATTAAAAAGACCAAAAGAAGACCTGAAGATATCACAGAAGTAACATGTGCCACTCTTAGGGCCGGGAGAACAGTGAAGAGGCTGAGATTATTAGACATTAGCAGCTTGTAGATGAAATTCAAATTTCTGGGAACAGGTGCAACTTGGCTGATGCTACTGGCTCTGAGAAAGCATGAAACATTCTGTGAGTATTGGGAAGACTGCTAAATGAGTCAAGTGCTGCTCGTAGAGCAAACTAGTCCCGTAGTAGAGTGAAGAAGCATTGAGAGTGACTCTGCCAGAAACAGGAAGCAATCAGGAAATGAGCCGGAGGAGTACATCCTTCCCTCCTCCTCTTGCCTCCAGCTTCCTTCAAGCTAGCGTACCCTATGGACATATCTTAGTAGAGAGCAATTCTCTAAGGACAGGTGTTGTTTTAGGGTCCCAGCCCCAATATCAGAAAGCTGATTACATAAGAGTAGGTTTAAAACTCAGACATTGGCTAAACAAGTGACACACAAAAGTGGGGCTTAGCTTAAACTAGAGAATCTCTGTGGCCTTTTCTAATCCCAGTGCTTGGAATGTCAAATGAAGGGTTTGTGTTAGCACAATGGTTGGCCAAACCCTAATCCACCTCTACCTCCAATCAAGAATAGTTGGTGATGAAGTTTTCACCCAGTCTAAGGTATTTCTTAGATTCCTCTCAGACTCCTGAGTGTTCCTTGTCAGATGGCCAGTTGTCTGCATCTCATGAGAGTCTTTATTAACCCAAATCTTTACCTCCCTGAGCTATTTTCTCACTCACCAGGTTGGGAGGTAACCAGACATGCCATGCATAAGAGGCCTGGAAGCTATAATCCTTTTTTCCTTCACAATATTACAGGTTAAGGGAAATATTTTAAGAATCTTATTTGTATTTTAAATAAGTTTTATATAACTTTATTTTACCCTTTGATACATGAGAAATTTAGGAACAAGCTGACTTTTCAGTTTCACTTTACATTATTACATCATAACAAGTAGATACATATTTTAAAACATTTATAAGGAAACATTTGCACTGAGTATAGTGTTATAATATATATATTCATATGTTGTCATTTTTCTGCATTCATTTTTTTTAAGATTTTATTTCATTTTACAAAGAGGGGAAGGGAGAGAGGCAGAGAGGGAGAGAGACACCAATGTATGGTTGCATTTCACCTGCCTCCAGCCACAGACCTGACTGGAGACCTGGTTTGCAACCTGGTTATGTGCCCTGGCTGGGGAATCGAACCTTTGACCTTTGGGTTCACAGGCCGGCACCTTATCCACCAGCCAGGGTATTGCGTTCATATTTTTAATGAATGAAGCAAGAACATTATATACGTATACTCTCTTTGAGAAGAACAGAGCATTATTGTAATATTATGTTCTTAATTTTTGGAGTTAAAATAGCAAATGCTCTTTTGTTTGTGAAACGGTGGTGAGGGTAAATGGTAATTTACCCTTAAGTGTTAGCAGTGCAAATAAGTTTCAGCTTATTTTAATGCTATTTTGTGACAACATTAAAAATAGCAGTGCTGTATCAGATTCTCTCTCTTTTCCTGTAATTTGTTATCTGCAAATATGGCAAAGTGTGCATATTCTGAGAGCCAAACCCCAACTGACTTGTCTACTCTAGTGTGTTCCTTCCTTACTTTAATTTTTCTCTGACAGTTCTGAAGGATACGAAACCCTCGTCTATGTATCTTAAGTACCTATTTGAAACCTACTGTCTGTGCACCATATCTGATGGGATTGAGTCACTCTAATTTCAAGTGGCTAGAGTCTCTGGGAAACATTTTGTACTGTAGGGTTGGTTCACAGGTGTTTTTTGTTATAACCCTCCAGTTCCACTCATTGTTTTTGCGGTCTTTTTGATATTGGCTTCCTACCCTTTCTCTTTCCTTTAAAAAGCTCTGGTAAAAATTCTCACTCTTTCATGGTGTTAGATTCACACTCCAACTTTTATTTATTTTGTACTCTACTCACTATTGGACTAGTAGGAATGAGAACTTATTACTGAAGGAAAAAGCACTTCAAGTTTTGTTTTCACTGTGAACAATTCTCTTATTATAGTAAGTGATGTTTTTTATTCAAAGTTATCAAAATATAGCAGTGCTATGGTTTACAAAAATCTACTCAGTTTTAAATTCAGTTGACAAGCTATTGTATTAGACCCATTGATGCATTCTGATATTTTGGCATGTACGTTTCTGAGCTTGAATTGTGTCCTCTGCTTTCTCATCAGCCCAAATTCTCAAGTAGTTGGGCTACTGAATTTTGCACCACTGGAAGCTTTTCAGTCATTGACAAAAGAAGTAGCCCAAGTTCTCTGCAATGACTAATCTGGAGGTTACAAGGAATGGAAAACTGAGGCTAAGGTCCATAGAAATAAGACATGATTGTGAAACACTGACATAAAGAGCATTTCTCACCATTGATGCCACTTGAAAACTCAGTAGCATCTGGTGCCTGTACCACATAATTAGTCTGCAAACCCCAGAGGTAAAGAAAGAATCATTCTTTTAATTAGAGTGCCTGCGTTTCTGTAACCCACTAATTTTGCCAGATCATCTCTCTTTGGCAATTCCTCACCTTGGAAACTGAGGAAGGTTTATGTTAGGTAGATTAGCTAGCATAAAGGGAGTTACCATCCTGTATACATTGCTTATGCACTTTGTTTTTCTTTTTCAATTTAACACCAATCATATAATAGAAAAAAATTAAAATATAGTTTCCTTTTGGGGGACAACAATTACCACCCAGGTGAAGTAAGTGGATGCTTTTTATGAAAAATATCTTCTCTATTTTTTCATAGCTGTGGTGAATTTCTCAGAATTTTCCAGGGTAAATACTGGAGGCAGATGTTAGGCTTGTGAGAGTGATGCTGCTGTCCATCTATCAGTTCCCTCACACTTTAAGAAAATCTGCTATATTAAGTAGCTGAAGAAAATGGCATGCTTCATCTTCATACAACAGAGGTATCAGTGGCTCACTACAATAAGATGACTTAAGTGTTAGCAGTACAAATAACACCTTGTTCATTATCATCGTCTTGGCCTTTAAGTGAAACACATTAACAAATACAAAAATAGGCTTTCAGCCACTGCAGAACCAAATGCTCAATGTTTTCAGAGATTTAAAATATAAATGCAGTTTTGTTCTTGACATCTTTGTTTTCAAAATGAGCCAGGTTTTAACAGATGAGTTTCTGGACTAGATGATCTGTAATAATGTTTCCAAGCCCTTGATTTTATGTGTTTATATGGCATTACTAATACTGATTTTTATGTATCTCTGATGTAAAATTATATTGTTAAGTCTTTGACTATTTTAAAAAATATGTGATTGCCCCAGAGAGATTACATCATTCTTTTAAATAAACCACCCAGCAAGCCAAATTTACATTTTGTTGGAAAATTTGCCAGGAAGGCAATTGCACTTATTTATATTATGTCATAATCCCTGTGTTTCCTCATTTGTGGCTTATAACAAAATATAACTTAGAGTTATTTGTATGTGGTGCCAGGATCAGTGGATATTACTGTGCAGAAATAATACTTCCAACCTCTCTGTCAGACTTTGGAAATCAATGTTCATTTCACATTGTACCCCCTCCCCAACACTGCTCACCAAATACCAAAGCCAGCAGAGATGACCCCTTTTAATTCCTTAATATAGGCCACAGTTCTCTTTGATTTATAGAAGACTGGTAGTCTATTTATAAAATATGTATCTGCAAGATGCAGTTTAAGAGAAACTTGGCTTTTGGGACACATTAATTCTAACTGCAGATGCAACTTTCATGTTTTATAATATAACCCTGACAGCTGTAATTTCAGATTAAAGATTTTTCATTCACATTCCCATCCTGATTGCTCTGCACGGTCCTTATATTACCTTATTGTCAATAGCAAGTGTTCACTCTATTGGGAGTCATTTAATAACCAGCTGCCATTTAAAGTGCGGACAGAACATTTGTCTCAGCCAGGCCATCTCAAGTAGAGTTCCTCAGCATACAGAGCTGGGACCTATTCAAGAAAAACAACAGCTGGCCTCACTATTGTCCTGACTTTTCCTTTCTTGTGGTGGCTAGTTAAAATAAACATGGACGCTCTTGGTGAATTTCTGAATGCATTTGTGAGTTTGTTATTTTAGTAACCATATCATCCCCTCCATCAGTATCTTATCCCAATCCCTTATCCCACCCTGAACCTCATCCACTTTCTGGTCAGGTGTTCACTCATTTCTGAGTTCTATAAATGCTCTTAAAGTCAGTTATACTGGTTACTAAAAATTGAGCAACATGAATATTACAGGGTTAGTAGATATCATAAAACATCTGCTTTTGCAGAGACTAATCTGTTTATTTCTACAAATTATGCTTGAAATGATGAGTTTGCAATTAAAATGACATTAATTATAATAATAAGACCATCTTCCAGAAATGTAATTATAAACTTCAGTCTGTCTAGAAAATCTTTGAGATCCTTGGTTGATATATGGAAATGTATTCATGATTGGTAATGTTTTTATTTAGTATCTACCTTTAAATTTCCTTAACTTGACAGCTGGGATTAGCTTCTACAGCAGGCAGCAGTAAAGGAAATAAAAATGAAAAGTAAAGGAAAGCTTTAAAAAAATGGACTCTTTCATGGCTAATTAAACCAGAATACAAATCAATCACTGGAAATAAGTGATGAATTTTTTTATGCTTGTAAGCTTACTGTACCCTGTAGTGTTTGCTATACACTGAAATTTCAATTCCCATCAGCTTATAGGGTAATCGTTTACCTTAAGCTTTACCTTTATCTATTGTATTGATCTGAGATTCTCAGGCAAGGAATAAAAGAGCAGTGGTCTAAGTGTGGGGAATAAAAATGTCTTAGCTAAGAAACATCAGAAACTCTGCCTTGTGAACTAAGTCTTTATTTTTTCTTCTAATTTCAACTGCTAGAAAAGTACCACAGTTTGAAGTCTTGAGGCAAATTTAGTCAAGCTAACTGGGGAAGGAGAAGGTGGCCCTTGTAGAAGCCAAGTGGTAGATTGAGTGACTGGCTTTCTAAATGTCGCATTTACTTGATCTTTTGCTTAATGCCCACTAAGAGTTAAGGTTTCAATTCTGTCATCAACAGTTACTAAAAAAATGTTTGCAATATCACATTGATAATACTACAATACTTAATAATACAATCTTAACATTTTAAATGAAGGTTGATATCTTCTGTTCTGATTATTTTTATGTTTGAGATTCTCAGCCCCTTCTACATGTAATTTGTTTTCTGGGTAAACTATAAGAGCAATTTTTTTTTTTTTCCTTGAGAGTCAGGCAAACTTTGTGTATGAGGACAAGTTTATCTTTTTGCAGATGTCACAAGCATATCATGAGGGATCAGTTAGACTTCTAAATTGGATCTTGATTTTTGCACTGAAAGGATGTGCTAGCATGCAATGTTTCTAAAATAAAAATATATTGAACATACGATATACACTTACAACTTCAATGTACTTATATGAATGTCTAAAATTTTTGCCAAATGAAGATAATGTACATTTTTTCATAGACATAGGGTAAGATGTAAGGACGTGACTGGCTAAAACCTAGTAAATGGCAATACATCCCCAAATATGATAACATCTACTTCATAAAAGAAAATTGTTGACCTAAATTTGCCCTTTTGGAAATGTGGAATTCTCAGACTGGCTCCTACAGGAAAACACTACTTCTTCCCCAGAGAGAGTGCCATGACTAAGCTGTAGGATGCCCCGCTCTCTGATCCAGCGTGGTGACCCTGCCCACCGGCTGCCAGGGCTTTCTCTGCTGTCTTAATGGGCTTCATGTCATAGCCACTCCCACAGCGAAAGCACACCATCCAAAACCTGTCAGGGCTCTCTTGTGTGTCATCATCTGAAGGCAGTAATAAAGAATTAGGCCAGCTGCATCCACTACAAGAGCCTGTGGCCTGAAACATCTGTATTTCAAATACAACTCTGGATGAATAATAAATCGAGATGTCGCTGCCTTAAATAGGAAAAAAGGTCCCATGATCAATCATGTCTATAAGAGTGCTAGTATTAGGTTTTAGGGGAAAAAAATGAAGGCATCTTTATTTTCTGTTTTGCACTTTAGTGCTTATCTACATCTGGTTAAATATAAGAGAGAAAGTTTTTTAAAAGGCCACACATGATCAGTTTTTCCTTTTTTATTAAAAAGAAAAATAAAGTTACTACTTAGAAATATAAAGCCGAGAGGGTGCAACACAGAAAAATCATATAAAAGAGAGCATATAATATCTACATGAAATAAATTCAGAAGTGCTAGGCCTCCTGGCTATCTCACTATTTACTATAAACAAAGTAGGAGACCTTTGGAGGCTGATGGGACTGTTGATTGCTGTTTATGCATCCCAGCAGGATCTGGTTTCTGATAATCTAGGACTGCTGTGTATTGACAAGTGGAGGCTGGTGGTGAGCTGGTGGAACCCGCTTTAAGATGGGGAGAGTAAGCTTCAGATTTGTAAGCTTCAGAGCTAGATTGAGCTGAAAGGCTGTTTATTTAGAATTCTTCTTCCCAAGTCCTCTAGGACCCTAGCAAGGGTTGTAGAAGTCAAATACCCCAAGGCCCAGTATATCTTTGTAGAAGTATCTGGTTGGCAAAAGACCAAATAAGAAATCTATGACATTCATTAAAGGAACCCAGGTCATTTTATATGACATTTTAATTTTTTATACCGTGATGAATTGGTGGAAGGAACATCATTTAAACACAAGCTATACCAAGCTAAATATGGAAATGGATAATTCTTATTGCTCTAGTAATACATTTTTAAAACAAATCAAAGGTAATCTATATTTTAGTGACATTTTTAACTTTCTTTGCTTTCATGACCCTTTTAGGTTATAGATTTTATTTTCCCTCAGTTTTATTGAGATATAATCAACATATAAGATTGTATGTATTTGTTTAAACTTTACCAGATTATCATTATGTGTACCTCAAACTAATATAATGGCATGTGTTAGTTCTATATTGCAAAATAATCCAGTAGTTTAGTTAACATTCATCAGCTCATAGAGTTATACATCTTTTTTCTTGTGATAAGGACTTAGAAGGTCTACTTTCTTCATAACTTTCACATGCTGTATATTACATGCCCAGAACTTACTTACCTTTTAACTGGAACTTTGTATCTTTTGATGACCTTCACCTTCTCCTTTCCCGATCCTCCATGTCTGGCAACTACCAGTCTATTCTCCATGTCTGTGAGTTCATTTATTTATTTAGTTATTACATTTGGTATATAAAACCCTCAAGCTTTTAGGTTTAAGCAGATACCAAGACAATTTTGCCAAGTGCTGCCACAGCAAATGGAGCTTACTTTAGTTATAAGTGAGCTCCCATGAGAAAGTTTTTCCTTTGTGATTTGTAACCCAGTGCCCTAACCATGGTGGTTGTTCTGGATAAGAAACACAACTCTGAACGATGCCAACCTTTTGTGGTCTGACAACCCTTGATTATGTGATTTCTATCTTAGAACCATGAGGACAATGTGTGTAATAATGGCACTGTATGAACTCAGTGATGCTATACTTAAACCATAGTGAGTGATAATACCCAGTCTCTACTATTTGATTTTGTTAGAATTGTTTCTTATCTGCCTCCAACTGAACTGAGACCAGGGTGCTTCTCCAACAATGAAATAAGACACTGACTTTCAGTTTTTTAAATTTAGGCTTTGCCAAGGATCATAATTTGGTTAAAACATGACATTTTAAAACACCCTGATTTGTTATATTTTCAGTGGCTTTGATGCATGCTTTTTAAATTGCTGTGGTTTGGAAAAAGATGTCTCACAATTTTTATTATTTTGTTATCATATTTTTGTCATTTATCATTAAGATCCATAGCAAAGTGTACCATTTTCTTTCTATTTTAAAATAGTTATCATCTATCTATCTTTTATTTATCTATCATCTATCTATATTTATCTATCTATCACCTATTATCTTTTCAATTGTTTAAAAATCCAATCATGTTTACATCAAGGAAACCATGAGCAATTTGACTGATCAACTGCCTGGTAGAATTTGTCTCAAATATGCACATGCGCGTAAGGGCAAAGTCAACTGAATAAAACATATTTGGCTTCAGAGATAACATAATTTGAATCCAAATGAAGCTATTTCAATCCTCTCAGAATTGTCTACAAACCAGCTCTGTTCTACTCCAGATAATTATTTATATATTTTTTGTCTTTTATTGTTTATACTATTATAGTTGTTCCCACTTTTCTACCTTTCCTGAACCCCACCCAGCCCCACTCTCTCCTCATCACAAGTCAACTCCCATATTGTTGTCCATGTCCATAAATTATGCAAAAACACTCTTTGGTTACTAGGTATTCATTTATTTATCTATTTTATTTTATTTATTTTTTGTTTTTCTATTACAGTTGTCCCAATCTTTCCCCTGCTGCTCCCCACTGCCCCAGCCACCCCCCACCTCTCCCACAGTCAATACCTGACCCTGTTGTCATGTTCATACATGCTGCCAGGCCAAACCTTTTTTCTCCTTTCCCTCTTCTCCCTCTCCCTCCTCCCCTCCAGTCATTATTAGCCTGTTTCTTGTTTCCATGCCTCTGGTTTTATTTTGCTCAGATGTTTGTTTTGCTCATTAGTTTTCACTTATAGGTGAGATCATGTGGTATTTGTCTTTCAACAACTGGCTTATTTCACTTAGCATAACACTCGAGTTCATCCATGCTGTCACACAAGGTAGGAGTTGCTTCTTTCTTTTTGCTGCATAATATTCCATTGTGTAAATGTATCACAGTTTTTTGATCCACTCAGGCTGTTTTTTAGTACTTGGCTATTGTTATTACTGCTGCTGTGAACATAGGGTACATAGATTCTTTTAAATTGGGGTTTTAGGATTCTTTGGGTATGATCCCAACAGTGAAATCCCTGGGTCAAAAGGCAGTTCCATTTTTAGCTTTTTTGAGGAAATCCCATACTGTTTTCCACAGTGCCTGTACCAGTCTACATTCCCACCAACAGTGCACTAGGGTTCTTTTTCTCCACTTTCTTGCCAGCACTTGTTGTTTATGTTTATTTATTTGTTAATGGTGGCCATTCTAACAGGTGTAAGGTGGTATCTCATTGTGGTTTTAACTTGTATTTCTCTGATGGCTAGTGATGTTGAACATCCTTTCATATGCCTATGGGCCCTCTGTATGTCCTCCTTGAAGAAGTAAGTGATTGTTTAGGTCCTTTGCCTACTTTTAAATTAGATTGTTTGTCTTCCTGGTGTTCAGTTGTAAGGGTTCTTTATGTATTTTGGAGATTGAACCCTTATTTGAGTTATCATTGACAATCATGTTTGCCCTTACAGTTGGTTCCCTTTTCATTTTGCTGAAGTTTTCTTTAGCCAAGCAGACATTTTAGTTTGATATAATTCATTTGTTTATTTTTACCTTTATTTCTTTTGCCCTAGAAGATATATCACTGAAAATATTGCTTCATGGGATATCTGAAAATTTGCTGCTTATGTTTTCCTCTAGGGCTTTTATGGTGGCATGGCTTACGTTTGTCTTTTATCCATCTTGAGTTTATTCTGGTATATGGTTTAAGTTGGTGGTCTAGTTTCTTTTTCTTTTTTAGCATGTCCCTATCCAGTTATCCCACTACACTTTATTGAAAGGGATGTTTTCACTCCACTTTATGCTGTTGCCTCCTTTGTCAAATATTAATTGTCCATAGAGACTTAGACTTATTTCTAGGCTCTCTATTCTGTTCCATTGATCTATGTGTCTGTTTTTGTGCCAGTACCAGAGGCCATAAACTCAGCACAAGTTGTGGCTGTTCTCAGCTTACATCATGGGGCCCACCTAAACTATTCCAAGCCAGCATTAGTGACAATCAGGCTAAGTTCACAGCACAGCCTCCTCCAAGTACCTCCAAGCACAAGCAGCTAATAACAGCAGATCACTTTGCAGTTCCCCCATGTGGTCCCAAGCCAGACATAAATGATAGGTGACTTTGCCTACACTGGATCCAGTTTTAAGAGGCTCCAGAAACACACACTGGTGGCTGGTATCAGAACATACCAGAGCACTATCCCACCCAAGTCCTGGCATCAGAAATACCCAAAGGGTAGACTTGTATGGCAACAGAGTCCTGTTAAAGTGGCTACCTCTCTGTAGAGTCAACAGTAGTCATGAAAAAGTCAGCTGAAATGTCAATCTCATTCACTGATATGCCAATAGCAATCAACATTCAACTACACAAAGAACAACCCTTGAGATTCTGGCTCAGGTGAGTAGGCAGACTACCACTGGGCCTCAAAGAACACCTACCACATAATGCCACTCTGCCAAGACTGGGTGATACAGCATTCCTACTTAATACATAGAAATAACACAAGAACACAGCCAAAATTAGGAAACAAAAAAATATGTCTCAAATGAAAGAAGAAAACTCCAGAAAAGAAGACTAAACAAGATGAAGACAAGCAATCTACTAGATAAAGAGTTTAAAACACTAGCTATAAGAATCTGCAATGAACTTAGGGAAGGAATAAACTCAGTGAGAATTTAAATAAAGAGATAGAGCCAGGTAGAAAAAGAGCCAGATAGAAATGAACAATGAATAATTAAAATGAAAATGCATTAGAGAAAATTAATAGCAGCTCAGATTAAGCAGAGGATGAACTCAATGATCTGGCAGACAAAATAGTAGAAAAATGCTCAATCAGAATGACAAAAAGAAAAAAGTATAAAAAATGAGGATAGTTTAAGAGACATAATTAAGTATACCAAAATTCACATGATAGGAGTATCAGAAGGTGAATGCCAAATCACTGAAAACCTATTTAAAGAAATAATAACAAATGAAACATATATAAGTAAAGGAAGTCAGAGAGTTCAGAATAAGAGGAGCACAAAGAAGCCTGTGCTAGACACATTATAATTAAAATGCTAAAGGCTAAGACAATGAGATAATCCTAAAAGCAGCAAGAAAAAAGTAGTTAGTTACTTATGGGGAGTTCCTATTAGAGTATTACTTAATTTTTCAGCAGAAACTTTGCAGGCCAGAATGGAGTGGCATGAAACATTCCAAGTGATAAAAAACAAAGAGCTACAACTAAGCTTACTCTATCCAGAAAAGCTATAACTTAGAATCAAGAAGAGATAATTTTTCAGAAGGTATCTTTTGATAGATAATTAGATAAAAAGTGGTACATATATAACAAGAAACATTGCTCATTGAAAGATGTAATAATCCTATTTGTGAAAACATGGATAGATCTTCAGAATAGCATGCTAAGTAAAATAAGTTAGTCAAAAAAGTCAAGAACCATATCATTTTACTCACATGTGTAATATAAAACTGAAAGCAACCAATGAACCAAAAGAAAAAAAGAGAACAAAGAATAACTCATAGACAGAGACAACAGTGTAGAGATTACCAAGGGGAAAGGGAGGCTGAGGGGAATTAGTAAAAGCTAAATTATGCCAAATATATGGTGATATAAGGAGATTTGACTCTGAGTGATAAACACACAATGCAATATACAGATGATTGTATTATAGATTTATACACTTGAAACCTATATAATTTTATTAACTAATGTCACCCTAATATATTTAATAAAAAATAATATAAAACAAGATGTTTATTTAAGAAAAACTTCTAAAGGAGTTTATCACCACTATTATAAGAAATGCTAAATGAGCTTTTTAAGTAAAGCTCATTACTTTTAAATTACATTTAAGTATATTTTTAAGTAAAATATAAAAAATGTGAATATGAACATATAGAAAATAAAAATTCTATATGACAAAAGCAAACACATAAAAACAGTGAATGAACCTACTATAAAACTAGTATAAAGGTTAAAATACAAAAGTAGAAATATCATATAAAATTTTCTCACTAATTTAAGGGATACATATAAACAAACATGCACAATAAAAGTAAAATATATTGATAAAAGTCCCTGGCTGGTGGCTCAGTGATTAGGCACCAGCCTGTGAACCCAAAGTTTCAATTCCCAGCCAGGGTACATATCCAGGTTGCAAGCCAGACCTCTAGCTAGGTCCATAGCTGGAGGCAGGTGAAAGACAACCATGCATTGATGTTTCTGTTCCTCGCCCTTTCTTCCTCACTCCCTGACCTTCTCTCTAAGAATAATGAATGAAATATTTTTTAACGTTTTATTAAAAAATGATAATATTGTTAAAAACATAAATGTGGATACAATAAATAAAAATCATAGTGAGTTTAGAATGTGTTTTTGAACTAAAACAGCTATGAATTTAGTGAACGGCTCTAAACATAGATTGGTATGTAGGAAGCCTATGGTAACTACAAACCAAAAATCTAAAAGAGATATACAAGAAATAAAGAGAAATGAATCCAAACACAACACAATAGAAAGTCATTGACATGCAAGAGAAGAAAGCAAGAGAACAAGAAAGGAACAAAGAAAACTACAAAAGCAATCAGAAAACAATGAATAAAATGAAAATAACTACATACCTATTAACAATTACTTTAAAGGGAAATGGATTGTGTTCCAATAAAAAGACAGAGAGTGGCTGAATGGATAAAAAATAAGACCCATGTATTTGCTGCATACAAGACTGAAAGACACACAGACTAAAAATAAAGGGATCAAAATATTTCATCAAAACTCAGACAACATAAAAAGCAGGGGTATCAATACTTATATTGGATAAAATAGACTTTAATGCAAATGCTGTTAACAAAAGGCAAAGGAAGGTAGTTCATAATAACAAAGGGATCAGTCCAAAAAGAGGAACATAACCCTTGCAAACATCTATGCTCCAACTAGGAGCAACTAAATATGTAAAACTAATATTGATGAACATAAAGGAAGAGATTGGCAGTAATACAGTTGTAGTGGGGAACTTCAACACTCCTTGATATCAATAATAAATCATACAGATGGGAAATCAACAACAACAACAGAAAACAGTGGCCTTAAATAATATATTAGACAAGATGAACTTAATTGATATTTTTACAATATTTTACCCAAAGCAGCAGAATATATGTTCTTTTTAAGTGACATGGAACATTTTTTAACATAGATCACATGTTAGCACTCAAAACAAGTCTCAATAAATTTTAAAAGTTTTAAATAACATCAAGCACCTTCTCTGATCATAGTATATAAAACAAAAAATTAACTACAAAAAGAACACTGAAAACACACAACACATGGAGGCTTAATAACATGTTATTCACAATGAATGGGTTAACAATATGATGAAGGAAAAAATCAAAAGATACTTTGATTAAATAAAACTAAATACACAATGACACAGTTCTACGGGATGCAACCAAAGCAGTTCTAAGGAAAATTAACAGCAATACAGGCCTACCTTAAGAAACAAACCAAAAAATAATTTAAGTAAACAACTTAGCCTTACACTGGAAGGAACTAAAAAAAAGAAAAAGAAAAAAGAAAAAAAAGAACAAAGTCCAAAGTGAGTAGAAAAAAAAATCAGAGCAAAAGTAAGTGAAATAAAGTTTTAAAAAATTAGGAAAGATCAATAAAGCTAAGAGCTGTTCCTTTGAATATATAAAAAGTAATAGATAAACCTTTAGTCAGACTCACATAGAAATAAAGAGATGGCCTAAATAAGTAAAATGAGAAATTAAAGAGGAGAAGTAACAATTGACACCACAGAAACACAAAGGATTATTTAAAAAAATACCATGAGCAATTACTTGCCAACAAATTGAGCAACCTGGAAAAAAATGGATAAATTCCTAAAAACATATAATATCTCAATGAATCAGGGAGAAACAGAAAGTATGAGCACATTATAACTATTAACAAAATTAAATCAGTAATCAAAGAACATTCAACAAGCAGAAACCCTGGACCAGGATAATAACTATCCCTCTAAAACTTCCAAAAAATTGAAAAACACGAAGGATCCCAAACTCATTGTACAGGGCTAGTATTACCCTGGTATCAAAACCAAATGACACTAGAAAAAAATGAAAGTTATAGACTAATATCCCAGATGAACATAGATGTAAAACTTTTCAACCAAGTATTAGCAACCCAAATCCAGTAACATATTTAAAAAATTGGACAGACATCATGATCAAGTAGGGTATATTCCTGGATGCAAGGTTGATTAAATACCTGCAGGGCAACATGATACACCAAATAAACATAAAGTATAAAGTCATATAATCACATTACTAGATGTAAAAAGAGCATTTGAGAAAAGATAACATCCATTTATGATAAAATCTGAGCAAAGTGGGTTAGAGAAAATATACCTCAACAATATAGAACAATAATAAACTATCAAAAAGGAAAATTAATAAAAGTTTCCATTAATAATTGAATCAAAAAGGATAAATATAAATATTTAGGAATAAATTTAACCAAGGTGGTAAAAAAAGACCTATACTTGGAGAAATTGAAGGTACAAATAAATAGAAGCCCATACTTAAGGAGAGGAAGAATCATTAAAATGCTCATACTACCCAAATTAATCTACAGATTCAATGCAACCCCCACCACCACCACCAAAAAAAAAAAAAAAAAAAAATACCAATGGTATATTTTACAGAACCAGAACAAATAATCTTAAAATTGTAATTGATTCACAAAAGATCATGAATAGTCAAAGCAATCTTGGGAAAAAAAGAATAAACTTGGAGGCATCACACTACTTGATATCAAACTATTTTAAAAGGCTATGGTAATTGAAACAGCATGATACTAGCATAGAAATAGACAAATAGAACAATGGAACAGAACAGAGAGGTCAGAAATGGATCCAGGCTTATACAGTCAATTAATGTGTGATAAAGATGGCAAGTATATAGTATGATGGGGTAAACACAATGTCTTCATGAATGCTGGTGGGAAAACTGGACAGCTACATGCAAGAGAATAAAACTGGATCACTTTCTTACATTATATACAAGAATGAACTCAAAATGTATTAAATACTTAAGTGTAAAACATAAAATCATAAAATTTATTAAAGAAAACAGGCAGTAGACTCTCTAACAGCACTCCTAGTAATATTTTGGGGGGATATGTTTACTTGGGCAAGGGAAATACATGAAAGAATAAAAAATGGGACTATACTAAACAAAAGTTCTGCACAGTGAAAGAAACCTCAACAAAATCAAAAGACAACCTACTATATGGGAGAATATATTCACCAGTAATAGATTCAATAAAGAGTTATTGTCCAAAATATATAAGAAACTCATACAACTTAACATCAAAATTAACAATTTTTAAAAACCCAGTTATAAAGTGAGTAGAGGATCTGAATAGATGTTTCTCCCAAGAGGACATGCATATGGCCAACAGACCTATGAAATGATGTTTATCATCACTGATCATTAGGGAAATGCAAAGTTAAAACCACAATGAGATACCACCTCACATCTGTCAGAATGACCATCACCAATAAATCAACAAACAAGTGTTGGCAAGGATGTAGGGAAAAGGGAACGCTCATATCATACTGGTGGGATTATAAATTGGTGCAGCTATGTGGAAAACAGTATGGTCGTTCCTCAATAAATTAAAAATTGAGCTACTATATGTTCTAGCAATTCAACTTTGAATATTCAAAGAAATCCAGAATAACAATTTGAAACAATACATGCACTCCTATGTCCATTATAACAGCTAAGATACAGAAGCAACCTAAGTGTCCTTCAGACAAGTGGATAAAGAAGTGGTATAATGGAATGAAATCTTGCCATTCATGACAAAATGAATAGACCTAGATGATATTATGTGAAATAAAATAAGTCAGACAAAGAAAGACATTTATATATGGAATCTAAAATACAAAACAGAAATAAGCTCATAAAAAACTAATGGTTGTTAGATGGGAGAGCAGTTGTTGAGAAGGGGGGAAAAGGTGAAAGGATTAAAAGTCCAAATTGGCAATTATAAAAGTAGCCTTGGGGATGAAAAGAAAATATAGCCAATAATATTGTAATAATTGTGTATGGTGTCAGATAAATGCTAGACTTATCAGGGTGATCAATTTATAGATTATATAAATGTCTAATCACAACATGATACACCCAAAACTAACATAGCATTGTATGTCAACTGTAATTGAAACAAAACATAACAAAACAAAAATCATTTTTCCAAGTAAGCATTCTTTGGCTCAATTTAGAAAGTCCAAACCCCTCCTTCACCCTACCCACCACCCCCATCTCTCTTGGTGGTGGTTTTGTACCCAAATATATATATATATATATATATATAGTGGTAATTCCATCCCTGGTACAGAAGTTTCTTCCAGTTTTGTGATCAATGAAAATTTTCAAGGGCTTAATCTGGTTTTGCATGTAGGCATTGCTAAGGAACACTGCAAAAGTAATGCCAACCCAGTGGAAGGTGGGATTCGGTTAACATTTGAAGTGAGCAGTGAAAGGAGAGAGAAAGAGAAAATTGATTCAAGACTTGCCTGCCTTTACATTTTGACATAATCAAGTATGGATGCTAATCTTTCTTGATCTGCTGTAACACCACCTTAGTTAATTTTGAGACCTTGGTAGATATATAAGGAAGTGCCAAATCTTATTAAATTATTTTAAAAGAGAGGGAATACATTGTACTGGTAAAAGCATAGACTCTGGAATAAGATTTCCTGAGTTCAAATGCTGACTCTACAAGTGACACCTGTGTGATCATGGACCAGTTATTTCACATTTGCTTCTTCTCCTGTAAAATGGAAGATATATATCCTGGAGTCTTTTTTAAGCAAATAAATTAATATATACTAAATGCTTAGAAAATGGCTGGCTCAGAATAAGCATTAGGAAATATTATTATTACCATTATTATTACTATTAACAAAAGCAGTTATGCTTAAAATCACAACTGATTTTTAGATAAATAAATTTAAACACTATGCTGAGAAGTCAAAACTACATCACTCATCGAACTGAAGAGTTTGCTTATATTGTTTTATTTAACAGATAAACATTATTATATTTTTTATATCTAATAAAATGATGGCTTAGAAAAGTTGAATAACTTGTCCAAGAATACACACCTAGTAACTTACTCATCCAGAATTTATTATTAGCTTGTCTAATGTTAAAACTTGTCATCTTAACCCATATATTTTCTCATATGTTATCATAAATAATATTAAAAATACAGTCAAGCCCTGTCTGGTGGCTCAGTGGAAAGGTGCCAGCCTGCAAACCCAAAGGTTGCTGGTTCCATTCCCAGCCAGGGCACATAACCAGGCTGCAAGCCAGGTATCCAGACAGGTTTTTAGCTGGAAGTAGGTGACATGCAACCATACATTGATGTCTCTTTCCCTCTCTGCCTCCCTCTCTCTAAAAATAATAAATAAAATCTTAAAAAATATAAAAAATAAAAATACAGTAAAGGAAATGTCTCACCTTTCTGGATAGTCAGAAAGGCTTTGTAGAGAAGGCAAGTTTTAAAATTACCAAGTGAAAAAGTTTCTATTCAATACTTTTGAACTTTTAGAACAGTTTCTCTCAATGCCCCAAATGTTTGTGTGAGTAGGAGAGAAAAAAGAACTGTTTATAATTATGTATTTATTTCTACTAAAAATTCAATATTACTTAAGTCTTAAGTTCAATTTTACAAATATTATTTTTCTATTTTAAAATCTATTTTTTTTTATTGTTTTATCCTCACCCAAGGACATTTTTTCCATTGCTTTTGGAGAGAGAGAAAGAGAGAGAGGTGTTTTTTATTTGTTTGTTTGTTCCATTTGTTTTGGAGGGAGGGGAAGGGAGGAGGTAGAAAGAGGAGAGAAATGTTGATATGAGAAAATTAACACCAATTGATTGCCTTTTGTTTATTTCTGACCAAGGACTAAATTTGCAGCCTAGATATATGCCCAAGACTGTGTGGTTTGCAGGACTATGCCCAACCAACTCAGCCACATCTACCAAAGCATTTTTAAAATCTCTTTTTAATGTAAAAATGGAAAGTTATTTTTCAGAGAGTGCTTTGGTGAAAATTTCATTACTCAGTTTGAAAGCTCTAAATTTGCATAGACATGGACAACAAATGGGATTGGCTTTGGGGGGGAAATGGGTTGGTGGGGAAGGGGAGAAATTCTTCCTTTAAAAATCAGTCACATTTCACCACATCCTTGCCAGCACTTGTTTGTTGATTTGTTAATGATGGCTATTCTGACAGGTGTGAGGTGGTATCTCATTGTGGTTTCAATTTGCATCTCTCTAATGGCTAGTTATGTTGAGCATCTTTTCCTATGACTATGGGCCCTTTGTATGTCCTCCTCAGAGGAGTATCTGTACAAGTGCTGGTGAGGATGTGGAGAAAAGAAAATCCTACTGCACTGTTGGTGGGAATGCAGACTGGTGCAGCCACTATAGAAAACTATGGAATTTCCTCAGAAAATTAAAAATGGAGTTGACCTTTGATCCAGTGATTCGACTGCTAGGACTATACCTGAAGAACCTTGTAATACTGATTCAAAAGGACCTATGCACCCCTATGTTCATAACAGTGCTATTTATAATAGCCAAGTGGTAGAAACAACCTAAGGGCCCATCAGTGGATGACTGGATAAAAAACTGCAGTACATTTATATAAAGGAATACTACATAGCAGAGAGAGAGAAGGAACTCCTACCATTTGTGATTACATGGTTGCAACTGGAGAGTATCATGCTTAGTGAAATAAGCCAGGCAGCAAAAGAGCAATACCATATGTTCTCACTTAATACAAGAAATTAATGGACAAAACAAACAGATGAGCATAATGGAACCAGAGACACGGAAACTAGAAACAGACTGACAGCAACTAGAAGGGTAGCGGTGGAGAGACAGCAAAAAGTAGGGAAAGGGCTTAGGCAAGAGTTAAGGTGAATGACTGACAGACACAGACAACGAAGTGGGGATTGACTATGGGAGAGGAGATTGGGAGAGTGGGGCAGGGGTGAGCAATGGGACAACTGTAATATAACAACAATAAATTAATTTTAAAAAGAATAGAAAAATAATTTTTAAAAATCAGTCATATTTCAAAGTTAATTAATTAAACTGCCATAAGCATTTAAAACTGCATATATAAATTTAAAACATCCAACATTTTTAGACACTTGAATGTCTGAATAATAAATTTGTTATCCTAAGGAAACATTTTCCAATGCTTAAATGGCTCTGAAATTCTAATAAATAATTCTTAAAAACAGTACTTGTGAAATAAGACTTTTTACCTTGTTTTGTAAAATGTAGTCTTTTATATAGTACAATGGGGATATCAGTTAATGCTGTTTTCTAGTAAATATTAAATTAGCATGAATTCAAAAAATATACTAATAGTTTTTAAAGTAGTAAAATGTAATGATACACAAAAACTAGACTGGTTAGCAGTCTTACTTCCGGCTGGCAGAGAAAAAACTTGGGCATTGTGGGGAGGCCATTATGGTGACAGTCACTTACCATGAAATTTCCTCAGAAAATTAAAAATGATCTGATTCAACCCTTTTAAAAAGTGTCGGCAGTGTACTTTTGGATAAATAACATACTTTTGGATAAAACATCTTAAAATATGTTGTAGTTTAGATTTTTTAGACTTTTGTTAAATTCATATGGCCTTCTATATTTTTAAAGTTGCATAATCATAATTGTTTTTCACCATTCTTTCAGATGGCTGAAAGTAACATTGTTTCAAAATAAGAATCAGAGCTATGCCTCCATTTTTATTTATGCCAGGTTAAGTTTTTTTCTATATATTTAGGTGCACATTAGTTTCTTTAGGTTGTCATGAGAAGGTGAAAGTAGCAGTGCAGAAAGGTTGTGGAATCATAATTATTTTTACTACCTATAAAATAAAATAAAATAAAAGTCTAAAAATGAATAAGTTGGAATGTCCAATTGCAAATAACTAACAATTAATTCATTACACCTATAAAGTGAATAGCAAAACACATACATATACACATACACACATGGAAAAATACCTTCTTAATGGCAGAGTAAAAAATACACAAATACATCCCATGATGATCTTACGAATGGAACTGAACTGCTCTAAACTGGAATGGAAAATGATAAACTCCCTTGGTTGCCTACAACTTTATTTTCTTTAAAGAAAGTGGGAAGATCTTTGGCATTGATGAAAGAGAAGGAGTTATATTTATAATACCAGATAATAGTTTAAAATCCAAGTGTTACTAAATGAATGGAGGGGGTGAGCTGTCTTGCTTTAATGTGGGAACCTGTGCACCTTTACATCTTTGGCAGAAAATACTCTTGTTTTTGAAAATATATTTTACTCTCATACTGTTTACTCATTGAAGCATTGTATTATTTTTCCATTGTTTGTTTCTTACAACAATACTATATTCTATGTTTTTCAGTAATTTTGTAACATCTTTTCTTTCTCAGGTAGAACAGGATGCCAGGGATGGCTCACTTTGGGTGAGAACTAGGTGTGAATTTCTCCATGAGCTACTGCAGATCTGCTCAGGATCAACTGCTTCTGCACTGGGCTGGGCACCTGACCCTTCACAGGAATTTCCTCTTATGAGTGTGGTGGGACACATATCATTTGCTCCTCCCTCCCCCCAGCTCATTTCATGAATTCTGAAACCTTGACCTGGTTCCCGGAACTCCTTAAAGAAGGTTTGACATCACTTAAGTGGGTAAAAAAAAAAAAATCCTTTCTGTGTTTTAAGTTCAGAGAATGTGAATACATTGAATTAGATCATCCTGTCCTGCATTTCATAAAGCTCCTGCTTTAGGATAGTAAAGGTGGAATGTGGCAGCTTTAGATAGCAAGACCCAAGAGGGAAAGAGCTAAGGTTCATTCATCATTGTCTTTCTAGTAGTCACTTGACTAGTGTCACATACAGAATGGTTCAATACATATTTGTTGGATGGGTTAAGAAATGAAAATGGGAAAACAATTACATTGTTTCTTCTACAGAGGTACCTCTGTTTCTTGTTTAATATTATATAAAGCTGAGGTCTTAATGCGTGAGAAAAATCAATACATTTATTGTTTATAAATAGAAGGTTACGCATATAGAAAATATATGTTATTTATGTTACTTTAAATTGTGGTTATTTGCATGTTAACATTGAAGTCATGGAAATATAAGGAATATGGACAACAGTGTGGTGATCGTAGGGAGGGGTGGAGGTGGAAGAGAGTGTAGGGAGGATAATATACTGAATGATTGTTATAATAATTGAGAATGAGAAATTCCAAGAGCTAAATATTTTTCATTTTTCAATTATTCTTTAGCTGTTTTAAATATTAATTAAATATTAATTCTAAAATTAAGTTTAGATTGTTAAGCCTGCACATTTCAATTACTATCAGTCTTTTGAAAAAGATGTCTAAACACACACCATTCTTACCACTGTTTGTATCTCTGAAGTGTTTTCTATAAAACAGATTAAAGAGTACTAAAGAGAGAAAAAGGAGAAACAACCATTGCTAAACATGATGGCAGAGATGTTTCCTATCTGTCTTATTGCAATTCATTTCCCACAAACTTTCCCTACCAGTGTTATAACACGTCTCAGAAGCTTTTTGATCATACCTGAGCAGTTATGAAGGTTGTAAGTCCACATATTTATTCAAGTCTATGTAGTTTATTTATAATTTGGTACATTTATTTAAAAAATAGAAGCAAGCAAAGTGACTTACAACATGGCTTATAATATAGCATTGATCATGAGAGATAGCTACAGTCAACAAACACAAGAATGTTTGTTTTTATCGAAAATCTTCCTATTGATTAGCTAAGAAAAGTATCACTTGATAACAATAGTTTATTTGTTATTATTTATTTTCACAGTTCTTTCATAAAATTAATAGCAAAAAAAGGAAAAATAATTCTAGGCTTTCCATATTCTGTGGTCTCTTAACTGTGCTAAAACTAGTATGACAGTAGATAAAAGGATATTCTAAAATTTTTAAATTAAAAAAATAATCTCAGTTCATAGACTAAGTATTATTGTACATAAAAAGTAGCTAAAATATATAACTATCAGTTATATATACCTATCCTAATGAAACTCTCACTTTCTTCCTTTATTTTCAACAATAAGCAATAACACTCATAAATTGACAGTAATCTCAATGTAGATAAGTGATTTGTGTTTGATTTATCACATTGCTACTGAGAATGCACATTTGACATGTACATACATCAATTAGTGTTTATTATCCCATGGAAGAGACTCATCACTTGAAGAAATAGAAGAGGAGAGGTCACACAGAAATGATTTATATATTAATAATGGCCATTTACTATCTTCATTGAGATCATGAAATTATTTGGTGAGAATGGTGTAATTACTACTTAATAGAACTTTCTGTGGTATTCATGACAGCTATGATAGTAGCAAGGAAGGGCAAGAGGAATTTATTTATCTTTATAAGGTAGTAAAAATTGTTCAGATTCTGGTATATTATAATCAAAGCCTTTTGAAGCCTGAAATTCAAGTTATTAGCATAAATTTGAGTCATTTGTTAGATATCTCTGTGTTAACAGACTGGCACAGTGTATGCATTAAGTCTTTCGGTCAAATAGAAATCAACAACATAATTTTATCCATATATTACTTTTTTGAATTTGAAATTATAACAACCCAATGGAGCATAAATGAAATAGAAACTACTTTTTAAAACTATGTAAACAGGGCAAACTGATTAGCCTGGAATTCATGATTATATTAGGCTTTTCTTTTAGGAGCTTATGGCTATATCTGCATCAGTTTTGTTGTTGCTGTTGCTGTTCATTTAAATTAATGCAATGTGAAAATAACTACAATGCTATAAAAAGAGATAATGGGAGTGGGAAATACAAAATCAACCAGAATTTTGCTAAAATTGCTGAAGAATAATTTAGAAAGGATAGTCAAGTATTCTCTCAACTGTGTTATGTTAAAGAAAGATGAGTGTGTGTGTATCTGTGTGTGTGTGTGTGTGTGTGTGTGAGAGAGAGAGAGAGAGAGAGAGAGAGAGAGAGAGAGATCTGGGTATGCTCACAGTTGGTTGAAGATAGATGGGCAGTAACAGCTGCCACTAGTGTCAGCAATCAAGTACAATGAAGTGTGGCAACCCCCCAACTGTTTTCCATTCAAATGAGTTATGAGTTCTCACTGTTCAGAATCACTCCTATTTTTAAAAAATCATAAGTTGAGTTGTGAGAATTGGGGAATATCCACCTGGCAGGGAAAATTTCATGCTTTGGAAAAGAGTGGAAAAAAGAGATTGCATTAGATCAATCAAAGTCACTAGAAAATGTTAAAGCGAGAAAAAATCAGAGCAGCAAGAAATAAAATGGCAATCGGGGGAACCCATTAATGAGAATTAGTGTCCGTTTCTCTTGGCTCCAGGACTCTGCCTCAATGGATTAGAACACGGAGCTGCACATCAGAAATGCACAGAATAAACTGCAGAGGGGCAAGGGGGCCCACTCCACCCCAACATCAAAGCCTAGCTGGAGCAAAAAAAAAAAAAAAACTTGGTTCCTTGTAGCTTAATCCAACATTACACACTTCTTTCAAACATCAAAAATGCTTCTCAGCCTTTGGATTGCTGGACATTCTTACTGCTAATCCAGCCTTAATTATAAAACTTTATACTCCCTCAATTTCCTGCTCCCTTCACCATCAAATGGCAGGAGAGGCACTGAAAATAGGTGAAAGAAAATTGTTGCTTATTTGGTGGTCAGAGCAAGCCAGCATGTTCTAGAGACATCTGTATGTAAAGATATTAATCAACTACATGTGTCTCTTTGCTTGTTAGGAAAATTAGGGTTTTTTTCCCCTTACTTCTCCTAATAAACTAAAACTTATCCTCATTCTGAGATATCTCAAATGGCACTGGGATCCCACAGATCACTTCAAGCTACTCATATCATAAGATAAAGGCCATATATTTCTTTTCAAGCAAATTTTATCCACAAACATTGATTTGTGATCTTCTTGTGCCCTGAAGTCTAAAAGCACATGCCATTTGTGCTTATGTACTTGAACTTGAATGATGTCAAGTCACAAAGTTACATAAATTACCTACAAAGGTAAAAAGAAATTATTCTAGGCAGTTCTCATGAATTTCCTAAATTTATGGCTTTCTGCTCTTTTTCCTAATGTTTAACATGAACTTCTACTTTCTCTTCCCACAACATCTCCCTAAATGCTTGTAGACAATTAACATGTCTCTCTACAATTGTCTCTTCTCTAGTCTGAACATGCCTATTGCTCACTGGTCTGTCTTCTATCCAAACCTTTTATCAGTTCAGTTGCTTTTCTTTGAACTCACTCCAGTTTGTCTTTCTATTCAAACATATGATATCCAAAACAGAACACAAACCTCAAGTAGGCCTAGATGGAGCAACTCAAAGCAGTAAAAGTGGGTTCTTTCTTTTTACATTCCACTTAAAATCTAGGTGTATTAAAGTCTTTGCCTTTATTGGAAATAGATTGTTTTTAATCCTTCTAAGTTTATTGCCCACAATCTTTAACATCAGAGCCTTTGGTACTGTTAAACTGCCTCTTGTGTTAATATGAACAGATTATTCCTTCAAATAGTGATTTTATATATGTTTTAAGCAACTTTTCAAATACAATAAAAGTCATGTTGTATTAATTTCTCTCTTCAATGGTATTTATAATAACTCTTACTTTTTGTTGCTCATAAACATGTTTAATAATTATTTTGGTTATCTTTTGCATTGTGTTCCCAATTTAAAACACATCATTGAATTAATTATGTGGTAGAGAAAACAATGTATAATGGACATTTTCTTCAAACATGACATTGGTCTATTAGCCATTTTTCTGCTACCCAAGAGATCAGAAACAATAGTCTTTCCATCTTTTTGTAGTTTCCGCTAATCCATATTTCTCTGGTTTCTCTGTGAGAATGCCACTCTCTGCTTTTGAAAAGAGGACAGGTGTTAAATGACAGCTGCACTAGGTCTTTTATGGCAATCTCCCAGCAATGAGGATCTTCCCCTTTGTCCCTCCCCAATTCCCCTCACCTTTTTCAAAGAATGCAGATATATTACAGTTGAAATAAGAAATGTTACGATCCAAATTGAGGTATATAATCATTATCACTAAATCCCTTATATTTGCAAATTTACTAGTGAGGGATGATGACTTCAACACATGTATTCTTCCAGAAAAGTATCACATCCCAAATATGTTCATTCACATTTTATCTTGAAAATATTCATAAACAATGCAACTTTTATGTATCACTTGATTTTTTGTATATTTTATTAATTATGCTGTTACAGCTATCCTAATTTCTTTTCCCTTTGCTCTCCTCTACCTAGTTACCCCCCTACACTCCAGCAATCCCATCCCCCATAGTTCATGTCCATGGGTCATGCGTACAAATTTTTTGACTTCACTGTTTCCTATATTTCCTATACTATTCTTAACATCCCCCTGTCTATTTTCAGTCTACCAATTATGCTTCTTAATCACTGGACCAATTCCCCTTTCTTCCCCTTCCCCCTCCCAGCTGATAACCCCCCCAATGATCCTCATGCTTATGATTCTGTTCCTCTTCTAGTTGTTTGCTTAATTTTTTTTTTGTTTTTATTTCTTAGATTCTGTTGTTGATAGTCACGAGTTTTTTTTTTTTTAATCATTTTAACGTTCATACTTTTGATCTTCTTTTTCCTAAGTAAGTTTCTTTGACATTTCATATAATAATGGCTTAGGGATGATGAACTCCTTTAGCTTTACCTTGTCTGGGAAGCACTTCATCTGCTTTTCCATCCTAAAGGAAAGCTTTGCTGGATAGAGTAAGCTTGGTTGTGGTCCTTGCTTTTCATCACTGTGAATACTGCTTGCCAGTCCCTTCTTGCTTGCAAAGTTTCTTTTGAGAAATTAGCTAGTCATCTTATAGATACCCCTTTATAGGTAACCAGCTTATTTTCTCTTACTGCTTTTAGGATTCTCTCTTTATTTTTAACCTTTTAATTATGATGTGTCTTGGTGAGGTCCTCCTGTGTCCATCTTGTTTGGGACTGTCTGTGCTTCCTGGACTTGTATGGCTGTTTCCTTTGCCAAATTAGGGGAGTTTTCCTTCATTATTTTTTCACATACATGTTCAATTTCTTACTCTTCCCTTTCTCCTTCTGTCACCCCTATGATTTGGATATTGGCATGTTTAAAGTTGTCCCAGAGGTTCCTAAGCCTCTCCTTTTTTTCAATCCTTGTTTCCTCCTTCTGTCCTGGTTGACTGTTTATTTCTTCCTTCTGTCCCAACTCATTTATCTGAACCCTGGCTTCCTTCCCTTCACATTGGTTTTGTGTGGATTTTCCTTCATTTCACTTAGCATAGCCTTTACTCCTTTCCTTCTGCATTGGCCATACTCAAGCATATCTGTCAAGTCTGTGATCATCTTTATCTCCAACATTTTGAACTCAGCATCTGTTAGGCTGACTATCTCCCCCTCAGTCAGTTCTTCTACTGAAAGCTTTGCTCCCTCCTTTGGGGCATACTTCTTTGTTTCCTCAACTTGACAGCCTTCTATGTTTGCCTTTGTGTTTTAAGTAGAGCTGCTATACCCATTATGTTATAAGAGCATTTTTGTCAGTGCCTGGGTGACCTATTTCACTACATGATGGCTGCTGTATGTGGGGGAAGGGTCTGAGAGGGAACAATGCTGCCTGCTCAGCACTCACCCCTTTTCCATGAAATAAATGGGCTCTGTTTAAAAATGAGTAGTTTACTTTGCCACCCCAATCCCCACTGGTTTTCATAGTCAGAAGCAATGTGGCTTTATTTTCCCCTGATTCTGGAACTGTGAGCTGCTTAGTCTGGTCAGCGGCTGGGATAGTTCCTCAGGTTTTCTTAACTTTTGTAATGTATGACTGAGCTTTCCACTGGCTGGCCACAGCCATTGTGCTGCCTCCACTACCCATGCTGCCACGAGAGTTATGGCCTCTGCTGCAGTACCGTCAACTCCTTGCTCTGGCTCCGCCCCTCCTACCTGTCTGGGTGAGGATTTCTTCTTTATTTCTCTGTTGCATTCAGTTCAGTTCAGTTGTATCTTCTAGAGCTTCTGAATGTTATTTTATAGTTTTGAGGGAGACACAGCATGTCTACCTACACTTCCGTTCTTGTCGCTTGTTTTTTATGGAGTTTTAATTAATTTTTATAAAGCTTTATTTGATTTTAAGTTAAATTTCATTTAGAAAAATAGGATTCCTAGGTGGTAAAGATGATCACACCTAACATTTTGAAATTATATTTTATAAGAAATGGCTTGAGTCAACTTCTTGTAGACTTTTTAGAGGAAAAATATATTTCTGATAATAAAAAAAATCTTCATAAATTATATCTGTGAGACATGTAAGAGACATTTATTACTTTCCAAAACCTAAACACTCATCTAAACAGTGGCAAAAATCTGTTAATTTTGAACAATCTTATGTTAACTTTTCCAACAAGGTATTGCTTATAGCAAAAGAAAGCAACCGTTATCAGCAATGTTTTAATATATAGTCTTGAGTGGAGAGTTATAAAAACAAATTTAATTTGAAATCTTGTATTTTATTCAAACATTCACTGGATTTTGCATTTTACTTCACAATAAGCCTGTGGTTGTTACATACAACAGTAATATTTGCACTTAATGCCAGTTAAATTCTTATTTGTAACTTTGTATTCAACCAGTTCAATTCTTATCTTAATTTTTACTAGAATTGTGAATCTAAGAAGGTTAATCACATTTGTCCTAATTATGCACTAGATTTAATTATTTTATTTTTTAAAGATTTTATTACTTATTTTCAGAGAGAGGGGTAGAGGCAGAGAGGGAGAGAGACATCAATGTATAGTTGCCTTTCAACTGCCTCAGCTAAGGACCTGGCTGGAGACCTGGCTTGCAATCTGGTTATGTGCCCTGGCTGGGAATTGAGCCAGCGGCCTTCAGGTTTACAGGCCAGTGCCTTATCCACGGTGCCACCAGCCAGAGCCTAGATTTATTTATTTTGATTGCTTTTCATATGGTCACTGCCCCAACACCTAAGCACTACAGGGCAAGGACCCAGAGCAGTGATTGGCATATGGTGGGTTCTAAACAAATAGTTGTTGAAAACTAACCTTATGTGGCTTCCCATGCCTCTGGTATAAGGACCCCCCAGAACATTTACACTCTTTTATGAGACACAGGTATTTAAAGACCTTTGTGACAAAGATTCGTCAATTAATCATTCAATGACTGTGTGAACTAACCAATTTGAACAAGTAAGCAGTATTACTTGATTTCACATATTTTAATGTAACTTTAAAAGCATTGTACTTAATGCCCATTTGCTTGCTTGTTTCCTTCATTTAACTGAGTGGGGAGGAAGGATGAGAGGGCCTGGGGCCAAAATTGTGTATCATTTGCCTTTCTATTCACACTAAATGAATGGCTACAGGAAGAATCACTGCATCATCAGATGAACGCATGATTCTACCTCAGAGGGCAGGTAAGAGGCATTTTTATGTGATCTATGTGCCAACATAGTGTAAGGCCTTCCATAATCTAATTATTTTTCAACTTTATTTTCTACTCTGTAATGCACTGACCAACACAGTTGGTTGCTTGGAACATAGAAGGAGGAGAATAAACCCTAAATTTTATGTTCATTAGTGTGTGTGTGGCAGCTAGTAGTGCTCAATCAAAACTACTCACCATTCTCTTGCCCTACTTATAACTTAAGCAACAATCTTTACTATTCCCTCTTCCCAAACACACTGGCACATGTACCAGGCTCATATTCACACTTTAGTTATTCATCTTGTGTCTTACCTACTTTCTACAAGTAGGAAAGTTATTTTTCTTTTTCACCTATTTTTACTCAAACACCCCCAAATTTTCACTTCTTTTCTTTCAAGCTATCTAAACTTCTTTTTATCTTTTTCATCTAAGGAGAAGGATAGTTGATACCTGATATGAGTATATTTAGTAATATTTTATATGTTCACAAGTCACTACAAAGATTATTAGTCTTCTCTCTCCAGCTTGTCACATTCCTGAGGATTTAGTTCACATATAGACAGAAACAAGTACCCAGATATATTTTTGACAGATTTATAAATAGCTATCTTTCATGATTAATTTTTTCTCATACTTATGTTAGCTGAAAAGTTAACAAAAACACAGTAAAAATTTTTTTTACAAAAGTTACTTCATGTAAAACTACTTAAAATTCCTCTAGTTTGCAAACATTTATTTGAATGCATATTGTAATGAAAAGCTGACATGGTTTATTTAAAAGATTGAAATATTATCATTTATTTGATCTTCAGGATCAGTTTTGCAGTTCTGGATGACTTTAAACTCCATGACAGTCATTTTTTAGGAAATTGTAAATTATTCTACATCAATCTTCTTTGTCTCTTCTTTGGTGCTGCCTAACTTGAAAGGTAGCAGAACTCCCTTCTTGGGGCTATTGTAAGTTGATTTGGGAGGAGGGGAATTTGGAGTTTAAATGCCTCCTCACTTTGAATACCTCATCTCTTCTAATAATAAATGCTTTGAATTAAAGAAATTAGTTTTATTTTAGAGTATATTTTCTTTATTTAAAATGTATCTCAACACATTTAAAGTTTTCAAACATGCCCCTTTTTAATATAGTCAGAATATCATCCTTTATGTCTTAGTTATGCTGCACTAATACTTTCCAGAAGCTATCGTAATATCCTCTTAATGTTTATTTAGTACTTGTTTCAAAAGAAGATTTAATTAATCTGGTAAAAAGAACCTCAAGTACCTGTGTTTCTTGTCTGTTATTATACTTGTAGTAAGTTGCCAATGTCCTAGAAGACAAAAAGTCCAAACTCCAAAGAGAGAATGTGGTGTGCTATTTCATGATTTGGCTGAAGATAATAGCTGAAGGGTGTAGAAGCATGTGAAGATGCAGTTTTATTTTTCCCAAAGCTTTGTTGGAGGTATAGAAGAAACAGTCTAGACATGATAGCGGATTAAGAACTAACAACAAGAAGTTAGTGGATTATAATAGCAGGAAAGAATAATCTTCTGAATACTTTGTTGGGCTTACCTTGTATGTCAAATGTCAGCTCTTTTTCTGCACATTTTCTAAAGACAATAGCATTGTTGATAGTTTGCCTGTGCATTTGCAAGGATGCCTTGTTGGAACCAGTCTGCCTTTGGCACACAGAGACAGGACTGTAGTTGGAAAAAGCAGAAAGGAAATGCCAGGGAAGTTTCTCCAAAAACTATAATATCTGTTTACATTTTTGTGTGGGTGAGAGAAATGAAGCCACTTGTTGAGTTAAGAGACAGAGCACTGAAAGCCTACCATCACAAAATGTTACTGCCATAAAAACATTAAATGTATACGAGTTTGTGAAACTTGGCACAAAGTGCTTGCTCAGGAATAACCCTTTGGGTTAATCATTTTATTGGGATGATTTGACTGAGGAGACTTATCAGAAGATTGTATGAAAATGAGAAGAAAAAGAAACTGAAGGATGAGTTTCCCAGGGTTGCATTTGACAAACACTTTGAAAAAGTCTCCCAGATCTTTAGAGATGAGCCTTTCCCATGTACTATTTTGTCAGCACCCACCCCCCCCCCGCAACTTTTCCATGCTTTCCTTTCGCCATTTCCACAGTGTAAGATCCAGAAGATGGAGGATATGTGTTTCCTTTGAGAATTTTGGAGAGAAAAGGTACAGTATTGGGAGCAAAATGTGTTTTGGGGAGTTTTGAGTGTGTGATGCCAGCACCCTACATGTAGGCTTTCCAAAAGCTCTTACACATCTTTGAGTAACTAATAAGTTACTGGTGAAAAATTTCACCCACTGCGAGACTGTGTCTCACTGCTTTCATTTCTTATATTCTGCTCTAGGCTATTTTCCTTAAAGTGAATGAGGTTCTAACCATAGGTAGGCTTTAAACATTACATGATATTTTAAGATGAAGAGCAAAGGCAATATCCTGGGTAATTATCATGGTGGTTCAATTGGCCCTCTCTGCAAATTGTCTCTAAAAGACAAGGAAATTTAGTGAGCAAATGTACTTTGTTTGACCTGTGTTCCTCTCTAATCAAGATCATTTAACCTACCTCTTTGCTTACGGAATTTCACTGTCTAAAGGTTATTATTTTCTTCTGTCCAAGTGATGTATAGGCATGTTGTACTTTATTTAAAACTTGCCGCTCTTCACTGCAAAGCTATCTGCATTCCTATGGTAGTTGAAATGATTAGGATATCCATATTTATTTATAGCTATGTAGGTAATACCATAACTAGAAGACATGCTGATTATAGTTTTTCACTCATATTTCAGTTGGTTATAATTTCCTTAAACACTTTTCTTCTGAGCAAAGGTTCATACTATATAGTTTCTCAGCTCCACTTATAACATGGGTGAGCTGGATTAGTTAATCCATTTGACATTATTCAAATATAATACAAATGCAGTTATTCTCCTTATAAGAAAATGGTTTTGAACTTTGTATCACTCCTTTACTCAAAGCCAATAGAAGCTATACATTTCAATCTTCACATGATTATAGACCTCATCAAGGGAGGAGAGAGCAAAGCCAAATCTTAAGAATAACAATTACATTTTTTTAGATTGTAAAGATTTTTAAATGCTGAAAATTATAGTTTTGTGTCTTAGCTCTACAGTTAGACCATCATATTGACTTCATAATTCATTTTATGTTTTTAAATATATAAAGAGACTGAAATAAGACATCTCCAATTAAATATACCTTAAATGCAGAAAAATACCTAACCTACTTCCTGATTTAAAAATAATTTGTTGGGGGTCACTGTAGCCAGAAAGTGCTGTTATTATACATTATACAAGTGTTTTAGGCTGCTAATGGTATCTTCAGTACCTAGAATGAATTGGGAAAAAAATAAAACAGCCATTAGGAAACCTAATCAGTTGCTTTTAAATGGTTGGGATGCATGAGACAGGAACTATGGGATTGGAAATGAAGGAACTGATGAAGAATTTCTTATAATTCAAATGGATAGGAATTAGAATCTGAATTGAGGAGGCAGAGGGGAAACAGGAATTGAAGCCTGGACAATTACAATGACATTAACCTCTGAAGAATGCTAAAGGGGGAATGTGTTTTGAGAGAAAGGTGCATTCTTTTTGAACACAGTGAGTCTAAGGTGCTTATAATATACTATTGTGGTGTAGTCATGGTTAGTCAATCAGAAATTGTAGATCAGACATTATGAGTTGAAAAACTAAATTAGATATATAAAATAAGATTCAAGTACAAATATTCAAATATATTAAATGTATACATATGTAATATATTCATATATATTCAAAGATTAGAGCCTATAGATAAAAGGAGAAAGATATCAAGGTGAAAAGATTGTGTGAATTAAAGCATCTAACTTCTCCTGCCACCCTGTCACTAGCCCTTCCCCTTTAACACTAAATTCCCAAAGAAATTATAAGTTAAGTAGACATCAAATACTTTGGTTGGGAAGAAGGATCTAAATTAGCATGAAACTTAGAAACTGTGTTTCACTTGCTTCTTCCTATGTCTTTGATCTTGTTCTGTTTATCTAATATTTCTCATTATATGTCATAATACATATTTACATGCTCATTTATTATCTGACTCCTCCCCATTAGAATACACTATTCTCAAAGTTCAAGATTTATCTGCTTCTGTCATTACTGTATCTTCAGTTCTCAAAAAATCTTAAATGAATGAAATTCTACATAATGAAAACTCTGAGAAACTTTAGTTAGATGTAGATTAGGCACAGATATGTATATTAAAAAGATGTTGAGAATCTTTTGGAAATCCTCACTACTATAGAAGAGCATTTATAGACATTTACAAATGATATACAGACAAAGATCAATTTATCTTCTGTCTCACAGAGTTGAGGTCAGATTAGAGAACAAGCAGAGATGAGAGACATGACATTGCCCCCTGGTGAAGTCTCCCCATCCAGCAGACACCTGCAACCTGCTGATACAGTAATGGGGTTTTCCCCTGAAGAAGCAGGCAGAGGAATAGCATGGGCTCCCTAGCACAAATCTTTTTATTTTTAAATTTATTGGGGTGACATTAGTTAATAAGATGAGATAGGTTTCAAGTGTACAATTATAGGATACATTACCTGTATATTGAACCATGTCCACCACACAAAGTCAAATCTTCCACCACCATATATTTGACCTCCTTTCCACTTGACTACCTCCTTTCCACCTCCTGCCTTCTTGCAACCACCATATTATTATCTGTGTCTGTGAGTTTTTACTATTGTCTGTGGTTATGAGTTGTTTGTTTGTCATTCTTACTTATATACTTGATGTTTTCAGTTTTATATGCTACATATGAGCAAAATCATATGGTTTTTCATTAATTTTTCTATTTGACCTATTTCACTTAACATGTTATTCTCAAGACCCACCCATCTTGTCACAAATGGTAGTATTTCATCTTTTCTTATGGCTGAGTAATATCCCATTTCATACGTATACCACATCTTCTTTACCCAATCATCTAGCAAAGGATACTTACATCATTTTCATGTCTTGGCCACTGCGAGTACTGCTATAGTGAATATAGGGGTGCATATATCTTTGCAAATACATGTTTTAAATTTTGGGGGGTAAATCTCAAAGAGTGGTTGCTGGGTCATTAGGTAACTTTATTCTTAATATTTTGAAAATGCTCCTTACTGTTTTCCATAATGGCTATACTAGTTTACATTCCCACTAGTACCATATGAGGGTTCCCTTTTCTCCATATCTCCAACACTTGCTATTACTTGTCTTGTTGATAATTTCAACAGGTGTGAGACCATGTCTCCTCCTAGCTTTTACATGCATTTCCTTAATAGTTCACGAAGTTGAGTCTCTTTTCATATATCTGTTGGCCATTTGTATGTCTTCTTGGGAGAAGTGTCTGAAGTGTCTGCAGAAATCTTTTCAGCTTCCTTCAAAGGGGGCAACAGAAAATATCAGAAACTATCATCAGAAAATATCATCACAGGTCCCCTTACTCCAAGGAACTAGAATGAAACAAGAAAAAAGAAAAATCACAGTTACAGAAGAAAAAGTATTAGGCCATTTCTGTCAAAAGATATAGGACTAAGAACTTGTACACCTAAGTCTTCAATGGGACATTACATTTATGAAATTAAATCTTCTGTACAGTAATGAAAATGCACATTGTCGAATTAAAAAACCATACTGAAGGATGTTAGGTACTTGCAAAAATAGAATTAACAAAATAAAAAGTAAACTAATACATCCTTCCCCTATACAACAACAACAAAAAAGATAAGAGGGAGTGTTAGTAAATAAAACGCATATATGATAAAATAACAAAAAGACCATAAAATATTTTTGGAAAAGAAGAAAATATATGTATAGTGAGAATTTCCACAAAAATGAAAAATTAAAAGACTGAAAATGTACTACAGAGAGAACATAAGCACTATTTAAAAATTATACAATGGGGCTGTGACTATGGGAGAGAGGGATGGGCAGGGCAGGAGAGAGCAATGTGGGAAATTGGCACAGCTATAATAGAACAATAAAATAAATAAATATAAAATAAATTTTGCTAATTTAAAGACAAACCTGTGTGCAGATTCGAAGTATGAAAATGTATTTTTTGCTGATCATGTGCTAAAAAATAGAAATACTTTGATATTGCAAATCACTGATACACCTTTAAAAATTACTCAAAACCCAACTACAGTTGCTTGCATTATAAATTAAAATAAAGAAGTAAAATATGGGGGATGTGTATTAAAAGACTACATAAGCAGCAGTGAAGTCCGCAAAATACAGAGTAAATTTAAAAAAAAAATTGTTATTAGGATTCTAAATAGTTTTTAAAGCATTAGTAATTTTTAAAAGAAATCATATAAGGTCAAACTAAAATTTAATTATGATCATCAGTACATAAATTTCAAATTATATGAATGATATAGGGAAATTTGTGAGAGGAAGTTAGTGTGGAAAGATAAAGTATGCTAAATTTTTAATCTTCTTTTAAGTTTAACAAATGCTACTCTCTTTTTAACATTTATATTAAAGAAAAATTAATCTAAAAGGAACTATTAGTGGAATAAAAATGTTTTTAACTTCAAATCATTAGAGCAAAAGAAACATATATCACAAGAAAGCAGGCTATTGAAAGATAAACATTAGGCATATTAAATTAAAAAAATAAGCTCAGAGAATGGCTAAATGTAAATCTGTAGCTTTTAAGAAAAAATTGTGGCAATGGTAATCAGTCCACCAATAGCACTTCTATGACCCTAAACCCATTTTAAGGAATGTCAGGAACCCTAGGAAAAAGACAATGAAATGCTACAGTGTATATAATTTCATTGATTCTTCACAAAAGAGCTCTACAAACATTTATAAAGTCACTGTGTTCTGGAGAAATATATTCTTATGGAGGCATACTCAAAAAAATAAGTTGTAAGAAATGAAGGAGTTGTATAGAGAGATAGTAAAAGAAAGTCCTAAAATGACTTAGTCAGATGTCTAGAGATCAAAGGTTTTTGACCAAAGAAGACTGAAGAATTATGTAGGAAAATCTCCAGGTACTAAATGATAAATTTAAGCATTTGAGGGAAAATATGGCTGAGAAGTTTGACAGTTGTGATAGCACATCTGTATATATATATATATATATACACACACATATATATATGTTAATAAAGATAAATACATAAAAGTTTAGTAAATAAAAGCATACAATGAGATAGTATTCACTTTTGTATAATCAACATGCAAAACAGAAAAACAATCACAACCATTTCTTATGCCATATTACAATCTTCATATAGTCACAAATAAGTAGTAATTTAATTAAAAGCTGATAAAGATACTTGAAGAGTGAAGGAAAGTATTTTGGAATGAGCTATCTAATATCTAACACTTATCATATAAAGTGATTAATATTTACTAAGGGCATTTTTTAGATTTTTAAAATATATATGTGTCAGGCTTATATATGTATCTATAAGTATAAAATACTTTAAAATATGAATGTCATATTATATATATATTATGCACTATAAAATGTAAATATAATATGAAAATATGGTTACTATAATTTAAATTTTATATAAAATATGTAAAAACTAAGCTACAAAGCTATATACTCATATATTTATATATGTGTAGTTGATTCATACATTTAATGATTTAGTGTTTATTTTTTCAACATATGTACAATTTTGTTTTAGAAATGGAATTTCACAAATAAAGGAATTTAACAAAATTTAAGTATCAAAAATTATCTATATGCTAGAGATTAAAAGGAAAAATATTATTAAATTAATCTTTTGCTTTAGGAGATATCAAAACCATAATGACATGTTATATAAAAAATAACGAAAAAAATTTTGAAAAAACTCAATAAGGAATCAATATAAAAGTAAATATACAACACATTAGAAAAAAATGAGACAGCCTTTTCAATTTTACAGTATGGAAGATTCCTAACCAAAACACAAAATCATAAAGCTATAAAAGAAAAAAATCAGAAGATTTGCTCACAAAAATAAAAATCTGTGTACAATGACAATATTATACAGAAAATATAGAATTAATTATTATAACATATAAAGTGCTTCTAAAGATTAACATGAAAAATACAAAAAGTCTAGTCCAAAGTGAACAAAAACAAAAAGAAAAAAAGAAGCAACACAATAGTAAAATAAATATTTAAAAATATACTCAATGCCACTGATAAACATAGACATAAAAAAAGCAGAATAAAGTACCTAGGAATCAACTTAACTAAGGAGGTAAAAGACCTGTACTCAGAAAACTACAGAACAATGAAGAAAGAAATCAAGGAAGACATAAATAAATGGAAGCATATACCATGTTTGTGGATGGGAAGAATTAACATCATTAAAATGTCCATACTACCCAAAGCAATCTACAGATTCAATGCAATCCCAATTAAAATACCAATGACAGACTTCACAGAAATAGG
>PVIW01001134.1:123193-335080 GCA_004026585.1 Noctilio leporinus
AGCCCAGAAATTAACCCAGGACTCTATGGTCAACTCATATTTGACAAAGGAGGAAGGAACATCCAATGGAGTAAAAACAGTCTCTTCAACAAATGGTGTTGGGAGAACTGGACAGCAACATGCAAAAAGATAAAACTAGACCACCAACTTACACCATACACCAAAATAAACTCAAGATGGATAAAGGATTTAAACATAAACAGTGCCACCATAAAGGTCCTGGAGAAAAATATAGGCAGTAAAATTTTGGATATCCTACGCAAAAATATGTTTACTGATACTTCACCAAGGGCAAAGGAAATCAAAGAACAAATCAACAAATGGGACTATATGAAATTGAAAAGCTTCTGTTCAGCTAAAGAAAATACCAGCAAAATTCAAAGGGAACCAACTGTATGAGAAAACATAATTGCCAATGATACCTCAGACAAGGGTCTGATCTCCAAAATATATAAAGAACTAATGTGACTCAACACCAGGGAGACAGACAGCCCAAATAAAAAATGGGCAAAGGACCTGAACAGACAACTCACTGAGGAAGATATACAAAGGGCCCAGAGGCATATGAAAGAAAGCTCAACATCGCTAGTCATCAGAGAGATGCAAATTAAAACTGCATTAAGATACCACCTCACACCTGTCAGAATGGCAATCATCAGCAAATCAACAAACAACAAGTGTTGGCGAGGATGTGGGGCAAAGGGAACCCTCATACACTGTTGGTGGGAATGTAGGCTGGTGCAGGCACTGTGGAAAACAGTATGGGGTTTCCTTAAAAACTAAAAATGGAATAGTATAGTCCACTACTTGGACTATACCCAAAGAATCCTGAAACACCAATTCATAAGAACCTATGCACACCTATGTTCATAGCGGCACTATTTACAATAGCCAGGTGCTGGAAACAGCCTAAGTGCCCATCGGTGGATGATTGGATCAAAAAACTTTGGTACATTTACACAATGGAATTCTATATAGCAGAAAGAAAGAAGGAACTCGTACCCTTTGTAACAACATGGATGGAACTGGAGAGTATTATGCTTAGTGAAATAAGCCAGTCAGTGAAAGACAAATATCATATGATCTCACCCATTACGGGACAATAATGAGCAAAACTAACAACAAGCAAAACAGAACCAAGTATATGAATACAAGGAATAGGCCTGCAGTGGTCAGGGGGAACAGGGTTGGGGGGAGGGGGGAGGCAGAGTCAAAGAAGGGGAGCAGCTTAGACAAGAACCTAGTATAAAGGAACCATGGACATGGACAACAGGTGGGATTGACTTTGGGGGGAATGGGTGGGTGGGGAGGGGGACAGAGGGGAGCAAAAAGGGGATGGATGTAATACAACAATAAAATTTAAAAAAAAAAGCAGAAATTCCCTTTAAAAACAATTAGACTGAGAAATATTAAAAGTGTTGACAATGTCTAGTTTTTGTCAATATATTGCAACAGTATCTATCAATATTTTAAAATATACATTAATTCATCAGTTCTATTCATAAGAATTTATTCAACAGATATTTGCTCATGCATACAAAAACATGTGAAATGATAATCCCTACATTATTGATTTAAAAACACAAACCTAAGAGCTAAGCATAAATAAATTTTGCTATAATTATACTTGTACACTAAACTACTATGCCGTGGGGAACAAAAACAACAAAAAACGTAGTTTAATATTTTTTGATTTGGAGAATACTCTGAGCTGAATTATTACATGGAAAAAAAAAAAAAACTAAGCTACAAAGCCATATATATTGTATGACTCATTTAATTATAACAAAACTGCTTGTTTACTCTCATTCTTCTTCTCCCTCTCAATGCACACTGATATTTAAACACATATACAAATATAGTTTTACATATATGTGCATATATTCATGGTGATATATTTACATAACTATAAAGGTGCACATATAAGAATATATGAGAGTTAATTATAATATAAAAACATAAAATCTGCAAGATTATGAACCATAGTATTAATAATAATTTTCTGGAAAAGGGCAGATTGGGCAAAGTAAGTTCAAATTTTTTCCTTTCTAAATATATAATTACATGTTGCTTAAACTGTTCATTGTAATGCCATAATTAGAGAAATAAAGAAAACAAGATTCTACTATTTCACTAATTAGATTAACAAAAAATGAGGAAAATGATACTATAAAAATAGGCAAGCATTGTAGAAAATGCAATACTCTCAAGATATCTGAGCCAACCTTGGTTTTGAGTCTGAAGCACAGGATGTAGGAATTGGTAAAGTTAGAGACAGTGAAATTAGGAGATTGGATGAAGATGTGTTTAACAAACTTTGAACATTAGTAATATTTTTAAAACTCAAAGATTAATGGTTTGTTTTATAGGTCAGAAGTTAATGACTTGTTTCAAAGGTCAAATCTAAATATCTTTGCATCTCAAACAACTTTAAACAAGGGTCCAGGCAATAACACCAAGCATCTTAGATTAAAAATACATATTGAATATGGGCAGAAAGAGAGAGCCAGTAGCCACGAATCAGTAAGAACAAGATTTGATAGAAGAGGATCTACTCATAAAAGCAAATTTTAGGATTCATATTGTGATCATCCCACTTTCTTATATTTTCCACAATTAAAGTTATTTTAGGGCATGAATTCATGTCTGAAAATATTCCAGGAGAGTATTCTTTAAGCATGTAAGTATGTGTTACTATACTTTATAAATAATTGGAAAATATGACAATGAATTTTAAACTCATTATACTGTATGTTATTATACAAATTAAAAGAATATCATTTAAATTATTTAATGTTATTAACCAGTTATCTTGATAAATTTTTATGTATTTATTTATATTTTTAAAGATTTTATTCATTATTTTTAGAGAGAGGGAAAGGAGGGAGGAAAAAAGGGGGAGAAACATCACTGCCTCCAGCCAGGGACCTGGCTGGAGACCTGGCTTGCAACCTGGGTGTGTGCCCTGACTGGGAATCAAACAAGCAACACTTGGGTCTGTAGGCTGGTGCCTAATCCACTGATCCACACCAGCCAAGGCATATTTTAAATAAATAAGTAAAAAAAAAAAAAAAAAGAAAGAAATTAAACAAAAAGTAACCCACAAAGCTCTATTCTTATACAAATTCTCTTAGTCATAGCATTTTGCATGTATTTAACATATGCAAATTTTATGTAATTGTTATACTTTTGTATATATAGTTCAGTTTCATAGTCTATATTGTAACTATATATCATATGATTATATAGTTATTTATCCATTCAACAAATTTTTTAATAGATTTTATTTATGTTTTTAGAGAGAGGTGAAGGGAGGGTGAAAGCGAGGGACACATTAATGTGTGGTTGCCTCCTATGTGGCCCCAACTGGGGACCTGGCCTGCAAGCCAGGCATGTGCCCTGACTGGGAATCAAACTGGCTACCCTTTGGTTCGCAGGCCAGTGCTCAACCCACTGAACCACAATAGCCAGTGCTCCATTCAATAAATATTAGTTGTCTCTGTTTATATATTGGATGTACAATTGATAAACAAAAGATCTCAGAGGAACTTCCAATTTCATAAGAAAAACAGCTGAAGAGATCATTACAATTCATTGCTCTAACTCATTCAGGGATATAAGCACATATGGGGACACCAGGAGTGGCATTTTGCCCATTGTGTGGGTTAAGGTAAGTTGGTAAGTGGCAGGCATTGATTCCAACCGGAGTGAGTTGAACAGGAACATTGTAAAACAGATACTCAGAAACATAGCATTACTTTTAATTTTTTAAAGCTAAATTGGTTTTGCTTTTGAATCTTCAAATCTTTTAGGCAACAGGGGGAAAAAGACAAAGCACACGAAGTAAAACAAATAAACAGATCAATAAATTCTCCAAACAAAAAGAGTCTAAAGCCATCCTCAGAGGAGGATGTGGATTTCAACTAAGGGGAAAGGTAAAGAGAGAGGCAGTTTCCTGGAAGGTGAATAATGTTACAGGAAGAAGGAATGCACTGTGCAAGGAGACTAAGGCTACAACAAATAGAAGAGAATATGGTGGATTCTATAAACTGGAAGCGAACCTTTGATGTTATTGCAGTTAAAAAGGTTATGGAGAGTATTATGCATCTAAAAATATAATACTCACCAACTGGGCTAACTCTTAAACTTGTTCCTTCTCCTGTGTTCCTTATTTTGGAGTCTAGATGCGTAATCTAGTAATCTAACTCATTATCCCACTAAGCTAGAAACCAAGAGCCTTTCTGAAGCCTTCCAACTCTTCCTCTTTTAGCGACCCTGTGCTTCAACTTGCACACTTAATCAATTGCTGAAACCTCGAAGTAGTGCTTCTATAATCTTTCAGACACATGGTCCCACCCAGACCTCCTCACTTTCCAACTATCTTGTTAATTGCTACCTTAGTTCAGTTCTGACCCCAAATTGATGTCCCTTCACTCTTTCTTACACATTTTCCAAATTAATTTTCCATCCCCATTTGCAATGGCACTCAAACCAGAGGAACAAAATATTTCTACATCCCCACCTACATATCTTTTGTTTCACTTCTATTCTTTCGTTTCTCTTTATCTTTTCCCTGTCTGATTCATCTTTACATTTTATTTACTTTCAGTTCAAAAGATAATTTCTTTCATGAGCCCACCAATTCTGGATTATGTATCCTTTCTATATACCCTCAAAACCCCCTCTCAGGTCATCACGTGGTAATCAATAAACCATCTATCCTTGGAAGCTAATAAAAATAGAGAACTTTTGTTAAATGCTTCCTATGTGCACAGCATAGAGCTAGGACATTTACCTTATCTAATTTAATGCAACTCATTTGCAAAGAAAGCACTATTTTTACTTTTGTTTGAAGATGAGAAAGCTGGTCTACAGGAACCCAAGGTCAAAGAGTTGGTAAGTAGCCGGCATTGATTCCAACTGCAGTGGGTTGAACAGCAAAGTCATAAAACAGATATGCAGAAACATAGCATTATTTTTTAATTTTTAAAGCAAAATTGATTCTGCTTTTGAATCTTCAAATCTATGAGGCAGCAGGGGGAAAAAGACAAAGCATACTACATAAGACAAATAAACAGATCAATAAATTCTCCAAAAAAATAGTCGAAAACCATCTAATCCCTTCCCCCTTCCACAGACTTCAGAAACCCTAAGATCTTACATGGACATCCAGGATCTCAGTGACTATCTGGAGAACAATAGATACGTTGAGTACAACATCATTAAAGAACAATACGTATCACAAGCTGATTTGGCATCCTTGAAGCATTCCTCTGCCCACCACCTGCTGATTTGTATTGTATCATGCCCCCTGTGGGTAGAATCACAACGTGTGTTCAAGAAAAAAAGAAGCCAGCATGGTTGGAATGAAGAAAACTTTGGGCATATAGACTGGTTAATGTAGAAGACAGCAATGGAAATGAAGCTATGTCTATTGGAATGATGAGAATGGCATTGCTTTCTGGACCTGATGATGAAGAAATGTGATGAAGCAGATACGGAAGAATGACTTGCACAATGTGAATCAAAGGAGGCCAAGGAATTTGGATTGGTAGCTTAATCTTCTGAATCTGAAGTCCTGGGTAGGTATGTCAGAGGGTGTTGAATTAGAGGAGTAGATCAGAGCATTTGAACAGTGGCTTAGTCTGGGGTTCTCCAAACTAGTTCTGATAGGATATACTTCCAATAACCTTCAGAAGCAGAGTAGGGTTAAAGATGATACATTTGGAACAGTGCGCTGGAGGAGCAGGTAACTTCTTTTGAAAAGATGTGTTTGGTTAATGGACAAGGCTATTCTCAACAGGATCAAAACCCAAACTTGTTAATTGACTGAAATGAAAGTTTCAAACAAGGGAAAAAATCTTAATCTTGTCTGTTAGAGATAATTCAGTTACTGACAGTTAACCCAGAGATTCACACGATAACTAGGCCCATTTTGACTAAATGCCCCAAGCTGTAGAGTTCTACCCTGCTGTGCTGCTTCCTCTGCCTGCTCTCTCAGCTTCTTCTGGTTGGCAAGAAACTTCTGTAATATCCCTGCAGTGGGAATGGGGCCCTGTCTGGTTTCTGCTTTGTCTTGTAGTCATTGTAAAGCTAGACCTCTGGGTGCTGCCCTCCCTCTCTGGGTTTTGTGTAATTCATTGTCTCTTCTGGTGATAGGTCACAATTTGAAGTCTCTCCTTACTCACCAACATAGTGAATTTTGTTGTCTCTGAGAATCTGGGTTACTTTTACCAATCCCATTCTCTTGGATCTCCAAACACTCCGGTTTATGTTCTTTACCCAATTTGCCACCCCTTTACCTGACATTTCAACACTGAAAAACAATAGAACTGAGGTCCTCTCAGAGACCCTAACCCATATACTCAACTCCTTGTCCATTTTAGCAGTGATGGGTCATGGTAGTAAGGTAGGGTTCAAGACAGGAATGGAGTGGAAGGAAGGGCAGAAAGAACACTCAGGCCCTTCTCATCTCATTCAAGTTGCTGGGGGAGCTCTGGACTTCATAACCTCATGAACAAATTATTTTCCTTTATTTTCTTTTTTTTTTAATTTTTTTTAAAGATTTTATTTCATTATCTTTTTAGAAAGAGGGGAAGGGAGAGAGACAGAGAGGGAGAGAGACATCAATGTATGGTTGTGTTTCATCTGTCTCCAGCCACAGACCTGACTGGAGACCTGGTTTGCAACCTGGTTATGTGCTCTGGCTGGGGAATCGAACCTGCGACCTTTAGGTTTGCAGGCCAGCGCCTTATCCATTGTGCTACCAGCCAAGGCTTCCTTTATTTTCTAGCTTCTTTAATACTGGGTTTTCTTTTGCTTTCAGTATAAAACATCCAAATTGAATCAAAGAGGTAATTCAGCACTTTCAATAAAATGTATCCTCTAGAGCATTTGATAGGGAAAATAAGATATGGAGGTAGTCATGAGTTTGGGGATTGTTAAGGTCTCGGTTCATATCCATTCTGAGCATCTATTGCATGTGGCAGTTGATTCAAAGTCACTTTCGATGTATATATCATCTTTGCCATCTTTGTTTACATTTTCTCAAAGTTACAGATGATGGAAGACATCATGAGTGGTTTATGACTGAGGTTTAATACCTTTTGAGGGTACTAGTATGGAGTTTGAAATCTGAAAGCTTTCTTGACATTCTCCTGATATCTTTATTGTCTTCTTGGTCAGTCTCAAGTTGAATTCTATCTTCATTTCCCCTTTTCATTTCTCTTTCCTCACCACTGGGAAATTAGGACCAATAATTCAATAAAAGAAACATTTAGCTAACAAGAGGCCTTTTCAAGTAGATGTCATCTTCTAATGAAGAATTATTGCATAGATATATTATCATAGCTAGAGCAGACCAGTTTTAAGATAAAATAACTTTCACAGTTATTTCTTCTACACATTTTTTCCCTCCAAGAACAGAAACTATCAAGTCAGCTAGGCTCCTACCCTGTAGTGAATAGAAAGAATAATGAGGGTCACAGGCAATGTAGTTAGAAGACTCCCATTGAGCTGTTATTGCACATGTTATTACTGAAGTATCAGTTTGATAATGAATTCACTAAAGATATTATTTGACTAAAAATTTTAAATTAAAAATCCATCAAATATTTAAAAATATCTTTTGTGGAGGGGGATTAAATAGTAATGTTTATTTCTTATGAATTTTGAAAATTTAGAAAGAACTGTAATCAACATAATAACCTTGAAGTTGGCATTCTAAGTGTTTAAATGAACAGAAGAAAAGACAAATGACCAAATACAGCTAGTTAGTAACTATTCTCAATTTTTGTAGACCAAGGTATTTCAGGACTCATAAATATGTAGCTCCTTAGTGGCAAATAGCCTCTGGCATATAGTAGTTTTTCACATAAACTTCGATAGCTATATACAATAAATCTGTTGAAAGTTGGTTTAGCAGGGAGGCATGAACTAGGGTAGATTTTCTTAATTTTTCCTTTTGTCTCTCATGAACAATCTGCTTTCTGAAGGTGGATTAAATGGCTCAGTGGACATGGGGAGGTGACAGTTAGGTGCAGAGTAGAACCAAGTGGAGACTGGCAGGAAAGAAATTCCCCAACCAACCGCTATTCTGAAATACTGCCTCATCTAAGAGTAGACTTTGGCTTTCCCAGACTTCTAAAAATGTGATTTCCATGGTACATGGTGAATAGAATATATTCTGGCTACAGCCTGCTGGGGTTGGATCCTAATTCTACAGCTGATTCCGTGACCCTTGAGCAAGTAAGTTAGTTATTTTCATAATTCCTCAGTTTCCCCATCTGCAACATGTAGCAAACATACCATCATTTACTCATAGCATGGTTGGTATGAATTTAATAATAAAATCCATGCTGTACATTTATCCAACTACATTGTATATTATCAGTACACTCTAAATGTAAACTATTATTAAGTCTAAGTATTTTCACATAACCAAATACTTAGGTTATGTATTTAGGAAATCTAAGGATTATGCACACACACTCTATGTAGTTTCGTGGTTTAAAGACTGATAGAGTCCCAACTAGATACACAATGTCAAACCATAGAATGTGAAACAAGTTTTTTTCTAATAAGTATTTGTTACATGGGTATCTTTGGAATTTTATCAGAGTTTTTGAAGAACTATAAATGCCAAAGAAGTCCATCACTTACTCAACTGCATGAACATTCCCTTATCTTCCTTAAAGCTCTGACCTGCAGTAATAAGTAAAACTATTCCCTTCTTTCTTTAATCTCCAGGCAGACTGCCTACATTAAAGGGAGACTAGAGTTCTGCTATTTTGAATTTTACAGATGAAGAAGGGATCTTTCTAATTTTCTTTTATTTAGTGGAACATAGTTTTTTGGTACATTCTGATATATATATATATATATATATATATATATATATATATATATATCATATCATCACATAAGACTCACAATAACTTCAAAGTGAATGAAACACAACAGTGCACGAACTGGTAAGAACCAATTCCAAGTCATAATGAAGTATTATCTGAAACAGTGCTGAAGCAGATGTCTTGGGAGAGGAAACAGTAGCAGCATACCAAGTGCTGAGCTGTTGAAGTCAGGCCTGGGTCACTGAGCCTTAACAAGATCATGCTGATGGCTGACCAGAAAGGCAGAGCTGGTGGGGTTGGGGAGAGCACATGCTACAAAAATTACTGGAGCCACTGTTGTTAACTAAAGGACAGATTGTACATGTAACTTGTTGGCAGAGAGGGCTGGTCAAGTGTAAATCTTCCCAGTTTCAGGAATCTGGGAACATTGGGAAATGACCAAAGCTCATATCATCATATAATGTAACCAGAGCCCATCAGGGAATGTGGGACCCTGGGAGGGAGTCTGGGCATTCCTGGTTCACATGGGCATTTTACTACAGTTTCTGCTAGGGGTGTGCCTTCCCCAAACTCTGTTTACCTACATCTTAGCAAGGTTAGAGTCACAGACTTGCTTGGATTGAGCATGGTGAAGAAAGATTTTTACCTCTCAGTAGAGAATCTGGGAAGCAGAAGTTCTCCTCTAATTCATCCTTACTGTCCAAGGTTCCCTAACCTGGGGGTGGAGTGAAGGGAAAAAGAGGGCCTTCATACAGGCCCAGAGTTGAGTTGAGAGCCTTGTATCCCAAATGCTATTCTATGGAAATCTCTTCACTCATAAGATTCCTTGGGGTTGCTGCTCCTGTGCTTGGCCCTCGGATAGGAAATGCAGAAGGCTGTCAGTTGAGCTGAGAAAAGAACATCGATTCTGCAAAGTAAGGGGCAAGGGAGGAGTAAAAGGATCAACACCCATTGTTTTTACATCTCCCTGGACTTCTTTTGTGACTGCAATATTTAACTTTTAGCAGAGCACAAAACAAGATGTCGAAGATAAATACAGCTTTGGGAGAAAAAGCACATTTCATTGTCCACCACACAGTGTTCTTTCTAGCAGTTAACAGAGAAGTTAGATCAAGAGAATTATCCACTGCCTGCTGCCGTTGCTGACGAGTTGTTACAGGAGCTGATTAATGGAGAAAATATGGTTTTGGCATAACAATCAAGATGGGCTCTTTAGACAAAGCAGGATTTGTCTACTTTACCCAATGCCCATTCAAGACGGACAAGTCCACATTTTAAAAATGGAAAACAGATGTTTCATACAAAGCTTTAAAAGTGTCACGTATAGATGAAGGACCCTGGCTACTCAGATGAATTGGATCCAAGAAGGGAATGTGGAGAAATCTGGCATTTTATCCAGCAGGCATAAGTATATTCTAAAATAATTGTAGTTTACTTTTGAATACAGGGAAGTTGTTCTGAATCAGTAAATCAGGATAGAATGGCTTCTGAATGACCCAATAGTCATCACACTAATTTTCTTGCACCTTTATGGACATATAATTGACAAATTATATTGTATATATTTAAGTTGTACAAAGTGAAATCATTGTAAAATGATTATGATAACATGTTAATTTAAAAATTCATTGCAGTCATCATAGAATTAATGGCTACTCTAAACAATTAGTTTATCAGGTCATTATATCACATAATCCCATTTAATAAAAATAAAATTTTGAATAAAGTTATACCTGTATATATTGGTAATTGAGTATCATTTACTCGATTGCATCATACTCCACAAACTACATGTGGAATGGTTAGTAAACTTAATTTCACTTTTCTAAAGCAAAATAAATGGAGAGCATTTGCCCAAACTTGTGTGTTTTTAAATTTTAAGTAAACACATGTTTTTAACTTTCCAATGCAATTGTGTTCCATTACAATTACCTAAGAGAATTAAATAACACACACACATACTTATGGGGCTTCACTAGTAGATATTATAATTTTATTTGTTTGTGGTAAGGCTGAGATATCAGAATTTTTTAAAAGCTTGTCTGGTTTTTTTGTTTTGTTTTGTTTTGTTTTTTAAATTCACAACCAGACTGGAAACTCTTGCTTCAATGTAGCTAGATGGCTATATTATAAATTTTATATCTTCCTGTTTGCTGGGATGTACTATAGACAATGCCAATTTATGTTACATCTATATATCAAAGATAGAAGCATACTTAGGATATATTTGGTTTACCTATGGGGGGAGAAGTTACTACTTCTCAAATGAAACTAATTTGGTTTCTATATAATCAGGAGTGGGGACCCAGGATTCTTGATGCTCAACTATCTGACACACTTAATTGAGAGCAATTTCTCTAAGGGCTGGCTGGGTTACAACAGGTGGCAGCTGAAGTTCTGGGTTTATATTTCAGTGACTGGGACAGTGTCCCTTGAGAAGTGTGGGATCTAAACCCCAAACTGGGCTCCCCATCTTATAGCACCAGAGCCAGAATGGAACCCAGATAAATCCTGTTGTGAAAAGCAGCAGGATTTCTATCTGACAGGGAGAGACATCTGGAGACTTGTAAAGGGCCAATGCACAATTGTTATTTGCAGCCACTTACTCCAGGCTCCAGCATAGGAAGGCCAAAATGGACTAGAAGCACTTGAGAACAGTATAGGGTTGGTGGTTCTGAGGAGAGAAATGAAAGAGCAGCCACTAGGATCCCTGTGCTGGTCATTGTCCATACAGGCAGAGCATTCCTTTCTGAATGGCATCAGCCTGAGGGGAAGCAATAACCCTACCTGCAGGTATTATTACTCTGCCTCACCCTATGGCACTTAAGGGTGGTGATTACAGCTTAAAGTTATATCATTGATTAACTAAACAACTAAGGTGGATCTCTGGGAGCTCTATGAGACTTCAACTGACCCTCCCCAGGGCCTGTGATGATAACAGCTGGTATTGATGCACAACTTGGTTATTTCTGCTCACACCCAGGCCCTGCAGAGGGAGCCACACAATGTGGATCACTGATAGTTCCAAACAGGTTGGCCAGGGCCAGTCACAAGCAGCATCTGACAAGGGCTTACCCCAAAATCTTTGCAGATCTACCTAACACATAGAAACAAACACAAACAAGCAGCAAAATGGGAAGAAAAAGAAACAGAACCCAAATGAAAGAATGACAGAATTCTCCAAAAGGAGAGTTAGATGAAATGGAGGCAAGCAATTCATCAGATAGAGAGTTTAGAGTAATGATTATCATAACAGTGGTACAGATTGCTTACAGTGTATTTCCCAATCTCTCTTGAAATTTGGTGTTATAATGAGACTAACTTTAGGAAGTACACAAATGATGAGCCTTTCAGGCCTGGCTCATAAGAACCTCACATCAGTGGACTTACCTCATTCCTTTCCCTTCTCACAGTTTGGAGTGGACCACTCCTAGAATTATTTTGGAAACATAAGTTAAAAGTAAGCCAGCTACAAATGAGAGACAGGTAAATATGTGAATTGCCATTTAGAGAAGAGCCTTTCAGTGATTGGGAAGATCCTTTCTGGACTTCGCATGAGTGAGAAATACACTGCCATGGATAGAAGAAGAAGAAGAAAAAAGAAGAAGAAGAAGAAGAAGAAGAAGAAGAAGAAGAAGAAGAAGAAGAAGAAGAAGAAGAAGAAGAACAACAACAACAACAACAACAACAATAACAACATAAAGAAAAAATAGAAGAAATAATCTAACAATAAAATGACACTAAATATACACATCTATCAATAATCACCCTAAGTGTAAAGTGCTTAATACTCCAACCAAAGATATAGAATAGCTGAATGGTTAAGAAAATAAAACCCATATATATGCTGCCTCCAAGAGCCACATCTCAGATAAAAAGATATACACAGGCCCTGGCTGGTAGCACAGTGGTTAAGGTGCCAACCTGTGAACCCAAAGATCGCAGGTTCGATTCCCCAGCCAGGGCACATAACCAGGTTGCAAACCAGGTCTCCAGTCAGGTCTGTGGCTGGAGGCAGGTGAAACGCAACCATACGTTGATGTCTCTCTCTCTTCCCCTCTTTCTAAAAATAATGAAATAAAATCTTAAAAAAAAAAAAAAACAAAGATATACACAGACTAAAAGGAAAGGGATGGAAAAATGTATTTAAAGCAAATGAAAAAAAAAAAAAAACAGCTGAGTAACAGTATTTATATGTGACAAAAATAGACTTTAAAATCAAGGCTGTTGTAAGAGACAAAGAAGGACGCTGCATAATGATAAAGGGAACAATTCAACAACAAAAAGATATAAACCTAGAAACATTTATTCACCCATTAGAGAAGCAACTAAATATATGAAACAAATCTTGTTGGACTAAAAGGGAGAAATTGACAGAAATACAGTCAGAGTTGGGAATCTTAACACCTCTGACATCAATAAAAATAAAAAGGAGACAGTGACCTTAAATGACACACTAAATCAAGTAGATTTAATTGATATTTTCAGAGCATTTCATGTCAAAGGAGCAGAATATACACTTTTCAAGTACACATGTAATGATTTCTAGGATAGACATGGTAGGACACAAAACAAGTGTTAAAAAATTTAAGAAGATTGAAATCATATTAAGCATACTCTCTGACCACAATGCTGTGAAACTAGAAATCAATTACAAGAAGAACAATAAAAAACATACAAAGACATGGAAGCTAAATAACATGTTATTAAATGATAAGCTGGTCAACAATGAGAGCAAGGAAGAAATCAAAAGATATCTAGAAACAAATAAAATGAGGATACAACAATCCAAAACCTGTGGGCAACAGGGAAAGCAATTTTAAGAGGAAAATTCATAGCATTACAGGCCTAGTTCAAAAAATAAGAAAAAAATTCAATAAAAATGTAACTTCACACTTAAAGGAATTTTTAAAATAACAGCAAACAAAGCCAAAAAATGGTTAGAAGGAAGGAAGTAATAAAGATCAGAGCAGAAATAAGTGAATACGAGCCTAAAACACTATACAAAAGATGAGTTAATCCAAAAGCTGGTTCTTGAAAAGATAAACAAGATTGACAAACCTTTAACCAAACTCGAGAAAAAAAAAAAAAAGAGAAAGGAGCCAAATAGATCAAGTTGGAAATGGAAGCAGAGAAATAACAACTGACACCAAAGAAATAGAAAGGTTTGTAAGAAAATATTATGAACAACTATATGCCAACAAACTGGACAACCTTGATGAAATGGATATTCCTTGAAACACACAATCTTCCAAAAATGAAATCAGGAAGAATCAGAGAATGTGAATAAACAGATTATAGCTAGTGAAATTGAAGCAGTACTCAAAAAACTCCCTACAAACAAAAGCCCTGGACTGAATGGCTTCACAGGTAAATTTTACCAAACATTCCAAGAAGATCTAGTACCTCCCCTTCTCAAAATATTTCATAAAATTCAAGAGATAGGAAGGCTCCCAAACTTATTTTAGGGGGCCAGCATTATCCTAATTCCAAAACCATATAAAGATAAAATAGAAAATGAAAATTACAAGCCAACATATCTGAGGAATATAGATGCTAAAATTCTCTACAAAATAATAGCAAACCAAATACAACAAAGCATTAAAAAAAAAAAAAAAAAACATACACCATGATAAAGTCAGATTTATTCCAGAAATGCAAGTTTGGTACAATATTTGAAAATCAATAAATGTGATTCATCACATGAAGGAAATGAAAGGCAAAAATCACACAGTCATATCAATAGATACAGAAAAAGCATTTGATGAAATCCAACACCCATTGATGATAAAAGCTCTCAGCAAAGTGAGATTAGAGGGAACATACCTAAACACAATAAAGGCCATATATGACAAACCCACTGCTCAAATCATACTCAATGGGCAAAAGCTACAAGTGTTCCCTTGAAGGTTGGGAATAAGACAGGGAAGTCCACTTTTACCTTATTCAGCATAGCACTGGAGGGCCTAACCTCAGTGATCCAGACAAGAGAAATGTACCTACAGCACCTCAAGGAGTCCACCAAGAAACTACAAGAACTGATCAATGAATTCAGCAAAATAGCAGACTACAAAATTAATATCCAGAAATTAGTTGTGTTTTTTTATGTCAATAATGAACTAACAGGAAGGGACTACATCAAATGAAAACACTTTTGCACAGCAAAGGAAATTACCAACAAAATAAAAAGATAACCCACAGAATGGGAGAACAGATTTGCCAATACATTTGATAAGGGGATAAAGTCCAAAATTTATAACAAACTTATAAAACTCAGCACCAAAACACAAAACAAAATAAAACAAAACAAACAAACAAACAAAAGAAGCAAAGGACCTCTCATTCAAAGAGAACATTCAGATGGTCAATGCAAATATTAAAAATAGCTCAACATCACTAATCATCAAAGAAATGCAAATTAAAACCAGAGTGAAATATCATTACACACCTGTCAGTATGGCTATCATCAATGAATCAACAAACAAGTCTGGTTAGGATGTGGAGAAAGGGAACTTTTTTGCACTGTTGGTAAGAATGCAGATTGGTGCAGCCACTGTGGGAAGCAATATGAAGATAACTCAAAAAATTAAAAATGGATCTGCCTTTTGACCCAGAAATCCCATTTCTGGGAATATATACAAAGGATCATAAAACACTAATTTGAAAGAATATAAGCAACCCTGTGTTCATTGCAGCGTTATTTACAATCACCAAGATCCAAGATACGGAAGCAGCCCAAGTGCCCATCAGTAGATGAGTGGATAAAACAACTATGGGACATTTACACAATGAAATTCTACTTGGTTGTAAGAAAGAAAAAGATTTTACTGTTGTTGAAAGTATGGATGCAACTGGGGAACATTATGCTAAGTGCAATAAGCCAGTCAGAGAAAGACAAATTCCATATTATTTCATTTATATGTGGAATCTAATGAACAAACTGAACTAACATGGAAAATGAGGACAGACATATAGCTGTATCATAGCTATCTAGCTACATATTTTATGTTATTTCTCATCCTAGATATCATACTCTTAAACCCTGGGATTATGTGTGATAACTTTTATTATATACCCTAAAATATGTTGCCCAGTGCTTTGTTAAACATTTTAGAAGCTCAATAATTATTTTGTTTATGATTATGTGAGGGTCAGCCGGTATATATTTTTTATGTTAAGTAGTTTAGGGATCATCTAGATATAATATAAATTACTTAAATTCTTCCACACCAGTGGTTACCAAATAATTTTGGACAGAGTCAGTACAAGTTAGAAATAGGAAACTCTTCAATGATGCAAACATTTTGGTAAAATTCCTTATCTAAGAATTTGATAACATGGGCTTTATTTAAGTACATATTTTTTATAGCTTAGTTGAAATTTTACATATTCTTGCAAAAACATTACTGAATTTATAAGTGGTCACTTTTTAAAAAACACATATATCAAGATTCCATTTTTGTACTGTATGCAAATCACACAGAAAACTGGAGAAGAATAAAAATACTTTGTATGAGTTGTGTTCATGCAGATGTAAATATACTAAGCAGTTTTAAGTGAATTATTTAATTCTAACAGTAAGTTTCATCCTCCTAAAATGCAAGTCATAGTTTTATTTCTAGGCATTAGTTTGCATTTTCTTTTTCTTTTTTTAGCAGTTCTGAATTTTTGTACTTATAGATTTAAAAGCATCTTTTAATTTACTTTTATTTAAAAAGCCAACATTTGTCAACTACATCACTTAATTGAGAGCTGAGGATGTAACCAAAACACAACCTGCTTAGATTTGTCTAGAATACATTATTTTATAGCTAGTACTTGTCATACAATGCTTTACAATATGAATTAGCAATTTTCTATAAGACCACATAATTTAGAAGTCAATAAGATTTAGAAATGCTACCAAAATCCTGTATAACACTATATTTTTTCTAAGTGACATATATGTGTATATATATTCTCCATATTATTAGACATATCATCATCATTATTACCATATTAGATATTGTGAGAAGGATAACAAACTCATATTTTGGTCCTTGCTCTTTAAGAATACATAAACTGGTGGGAAGATATGGCAAATTTTCTTGTTAATGAGATAACTTCAATCAATGCAGGGTGCTAACTAGAGTGCCAATTATGTGGTGAATAGAACATAAAGTCTTAAAGAATGGTTAAATTTTAGGTAGGCAGTTAACACATCCTTTATCTCACATAATTATAAACATTTGCATTATATGCATATGTCAAATCATCACGTTGTACACCTTAGCCTTACACAATATGGCAATTACATCTCAATAAAGCTCTAACTTGCTTTACCCTGTTGAGTCTAATTCATAACACTCCAAAACTCACTTTGAGCTATCTCTTGAATATCTTCCTCTTATTCATATGGTGGATGCATAATTACTTAGACAAATTATAATTCCAATTTTGAACTTTTACACATTTCCTAAAGTTTAGTTTGTCACCACTCTATTTTCAAGCTTATAACAAATATTGTTGGGGATATCTTATTGTTTTAATTATAAATGCTACTTCCCTTAAGTTGAGCTATATACTTTTCAAAAAAAGTAGGCATTTTTTTCACTTGGGTAAGCTGCTGGCAGCAGTTAGGAAATGCCAGCTTACTAAAGTAAATAGAACAGTTAAAAGGATTATGTACTAGCTTGTAGCTAATATAAAATATAAAGTTGCTTATAATTGATAAAATTTGACTTATTGAGAAGATTTCCAGTTTCTGGTCTATCATGTAAGGAGCTTGGAAGTTGTCATCCCATCCTATCTACAAGTAAAAAGCTGAACAACCTGAAAAGTAAATATCTCTCCTTAGATAGATACATCAGAGAATGTGCCATAGATGGAAGGTCACAGAGAAACTGCTGGCCCCCTCACCCCCAAATTAGAAAGACAAACAATCTGGATACAGAGAATCATACTGTACTAGTGAGGAATCCCACTAGCAGAAAGCTCCACAGGAAGGGTAAGTAAACCTCTGCACAATCCAGTCCTAGAGTAGGACAATTTGAACTGTAATTGATGAATATCTGAAGGCTCAATGTGGATCATAATTCTGAGAGTAAAAGTCTTCAGGGGAGGGGGCCCAGTTATAAATAAGGGGGTCCTCACACTTTTGTGAGGTTTAGGACTAGGAACTCAACCAGTTCTAGTGAAAATCTGAAAAATAAAAAACCCACCCTTGCTTCTGCCAGGGGAAGGGAGAAAGTAACCATTTTGAACTATGCCAGAGCATTCTGTTGTTGTTAACAAGGCCTACCCTCAAGAGAAACAATTTTATCAGAGCCTAACTCTGGGAGCTTTAGCATAGCTGAACTGACCTGGGGGGATGGAAATATTCAACTCCAGCTCACTCTAGTCTTCTGTGTGGAGGAAGGGAAACACACAACTCTAGACTTTTCTGGATATCCTGTCCCATTTTACTGTGCAATTTAAACGGGACAGAACATCTAAGAGGACTGAAAAGCACTTTAAAGTTTATGGTTTAGGAGGAGCACAGGCTCTTTAAAAGACTGCAATCAAATCATAGGACAGTTCCCTCCTCCCACACCTTATCATCACATTATTAAAAGCCTGTTTACTTCAGTCCTGGCTGGTGGTATGGCTCAGTGGATTGAATGCCAGCCTGGAAACCAAAGGATCACCAGTTCCATTCCTAGTCAGGGTGCTTGCCTGGGTTGTGGTGGGTCCCCAGTTGGGGGAATTTGAGAGGCAACCACACATTGATGCCTCTCTTTAAAAATGAATAAATAAAAATAAAAGCCTATTTACTTCAGATTGTTTTATGTAGTACACCATGTTTCACAAACAAGAACAATTATAAGCCACACTAAAGGGCCAAAAAACAGTTTGCAGAGAAGACTGGGATCAGAATTAGATAAGGAGTGAATGTTAAAATTATCAAACTCTAAGATTAAAAAAAAAAAAAAAAACTATGATCACATGATAAGGCTATAATAGAAAAAATAGCATGCAAGAACATAAGGGTAATATAAGTAGAGACATGGAAATTCTAGAAAAAATAGAAAAGAAATGTTAGAGATTTCATTTTATTTAGAGGTGTATCTGCCAAAGGCAGAAGCTCCATCACAGGTTGGTAGCATGATGTAACTTTAAGTGTTGAGATGCGGAGGACATGGTGTTCATCTCATTCACACTTTTTCCCATGCTCCTCAAATTTCAGGACTATGTCTGATTGAATCACCACATATGGGCAGGGAAGCTTCACTATATTTTTCCTTCATGGCACACATTGGATGAGAATTATAGAGGAGGTTAGGTAAAGTATTTGTAAAGAGTTTGCTAAAAAAAAAAGAGAGAGACATGTTTTCTTCCTAGCATATAATTTACAGTAAATAAAAATGTAACTACCAGATATAACAAATATTGAACTTGTACTGTACTTTTAAGTAAAATCTATTCACACTTTAAAAAAGAAGAACAAGAAGTCTCATCAACATGAATCTTTTATATTGGGCTTTATGTTTGAGATGACTATTTGTAATTTTGAATTTAGATGTTTTATATGTTTTTCAAATTCTTAGTATAGATCAATTTTTCAATAAAAATATAATAAAAATTTAAACATTTGTACAATTTAAAGTGTATAATAATTTGTATAAGCAATCATTCCTTTATTTCATTCACAAACATAAGGTTGATTTTTTAATGTAATATGATTTTTCTAGTCAGTAATATTGAGAAATAACATGTACATTAATTGCACCAATTTCAATTCTAAAACTTTACTGGTGTTGACAAGTCTATGGGCCCAGCCATTTCTATCCTAATCAAGATACAGCACATTTCAATCATCCATAATAATACATTGCACGCTTTTGTAGCCCATTCCTTTCTTCACCCACCACAGAGGAAACTGCTGATCTGCATTTTGTCAATATAGATTATTTTACATTTTATACTAATGGAATCATATTAACTGTGCCATTTCAGTTTGAATCTTTCATTCAGTATAGTGTTTTTGAAATTCATCCATGTTATTGCATGTTTCAAAAATTCATTCCTTTTTATCACTAATATTTTACTGTAAGGATGAATACATTTTGTTTAATCATTCTCCTGTTCATGGCAGTTGGGTTGTTTTCACCTTGAGCCTGTTGTGAAAAAACAGTGAATGTTTTGTGTGAGTCTTTGGGTAGACATATGTTTCCATTTTCCTTGAGTAAATAACTATCTAACAATGGAATGGCTAGGTATATGGTAGGTATAAATTTAATGTTTTAAAAAGCTACTAAATAACTTTCCATAGTGACTGTTACCATTTCACATTCCTATCAGCAGTGTATGAGATGTACGAAATATCAGGTTGCTCCACATCCTGTCAACACTTGATATTATCAGTCTTTTACAATGGTAGCCATTTGGGTGAATGTATAGTAATACCTCACTATGGCTTTAATTTGCATTTTCCTGATGAATTGTAATATTGAACATTTTAAAGATGGAATTAATTTGGAACCCAGTTCACATAATTGTGCCAAGTGCTAAATTCTAATTTGCAGAATGCCTGTGCCTTTATAGAACAGCCATTTAGTTTGACAGCCAAAAAATAGTTGATAAATTTTGCATGATTTTTGCCCAGCCTCTGTATCACTCTCCACTCCCACCAGCTGTCCTTAGGCTTTGGGCTGCTCCCATTAAAGGTCAGAAATACACACTCGTGTAGCAGCACCACAGGGGAACATTCTTGTCCGGGTGACATTGTGGAAGATCACTTTGGTGGATGTTCTGTGTGCAAAGCAGTGGATCAACAAGTGTGAACTTGTTGCCCTGCTCTTCATGCCCCGCCTCCTGGAGGAAGACAGTGTAGCAGCATTGGACTGCTCTGCCAGAGTTACTGTCAAGGAAACCTAAATGAAGGAGCCTGTTCCTGGTGGCCTAGGATCTGTCTACTCTAGGACCTGCACTCTTGAAGTCTCTTGGGCAGAACTATTACCCATCTATGTAACACCAATGCACTTGGGTGCTCCGGCTGAGATACTTTTGACCAGACTCTTTTCACTTGAGGCTTATTACACAGATTTTTCAAAGTTTCAAGACAGAATTTTCTCATAAAATTTGTCTGCTTAAGGATTTTGAGACCCAAGGAATATTTAGTGAAATGGGTTAAAGTTTTCTTTAAGGATAGACTTGGTGCTCTGGACACATTGTGAATAAGGAACACAGAAGAAAATGGCACATTTGAGTCTTTCAAAAAATGTTTCCAGGATTCCTGAGTGACAAAATTAGAATGGTTGTTATGCAGAAAATGAGGCACCATAACTGATAGGCTTTAAAGCATTCTGGGCTTACCTTCGTGACGTGTGATTGAAAAATGGAGCAGCTTTCCTTTTGATTTTCTTTCCCATCTGTTTTTTACATTTAACTAACTAAAGCTATATCATTTATCCCTCAAAATGGCCTCTTTCTTATTTGACCTTTTTTTTCCCCCCTGAAGGCTGGAGCCCATCCTGTGCTCTGTAAGACTCTACCCCTCATGTCAAACATTCCATCAGCTGATATTAACGTAAAAGCTTTTCTACCTTTGGTATTTTTGAGTTAAAATAAGATAAAAATTTACTTACCATAATGTTTCTTAGCAATGTTATGATGATTAAGACTAATGATTGGTGAATTAGAATGTGTATTTGTTCGTGAGTTTCGTGAGGCCTATATTTTATTAGCAAAAATGAAGTTTTATTCACTGTACATAATAAGTGAATCAGTACATTTAATCACAATTGCTTTGGAACAGGCTATGACATACATTTCAAATAAACAATAGATCCTTTCTTCCACAAAATATTTCATATAAGAAAAATTGATTTCGTAATTCAAACCAGAAATTGCCCTAAATATTCAGTCTCTATTGATTCATTTTGTTTGCCATTTTATCTGGGCAGTTTCTGTTGACATTTTTCGTGTTTGTAACTTCATAGGCTGTGGTCATTTGTTACCTTGGCATCACCTATCTGCACCAACATTTGTCATTCTTCTGCTGAGTTTGGCTCTAGTTGGGCAATGGAAAGTTAGAGCTAGTGGAATAATGCTGTTTGTTATGTGAAGGGTATCATTAGAGAACAAAATTGTACTTCAAAGACGAAGCACATATGGTTTTGACTATAAAGATGGCAGGTGGATGGGAAGAAAGGTTGATTTCAAATTTATTTCCATGATAGGAGAACCTTCTTGAAAGTCTGAGGAAGATTAATTTCCAATTTGAAATTCCTAATAACTGAAACATGATAAGGTTTTACCACTTCCAGAGGTAAATTTTCTGGATGACCAAACCATCCTCATGTAAATCAATGGAACAATTCCATGTAAATATCCAAATGATAAAAATACTGACAAATGTTTGGTAAGAGAAGCTTTAGAAAGCCAACACATGTGTAGCAAAGTTTATCTGAAAACTTTTAATGAGAGGATTTATAACATTACAGGACTGATAAGTAAATAACTTTTAAATGTGATTCAAATAAAACCAAGAAAAGTATTAAAAATCATTTTCTATTTTGAAAGAGTTTCTTGTGTATTTAACTTAGTTTGTAATGCTGTTCAGCATAGGAGGGATTTCCTGTGCCCTGTGACACCACAGCTTCTTTAATAATGATCCTAGTTGGGCTTTCCTAAAAGCAACTTATTTTCCTTCTCTACTTATGATGCTTCCATTTGAAGAAGGTGTAAAGACTGGATTGGACAGTCATAAATGACAATTTGACTTTTCATGATTATCCTACACACATTTGCTTATGCAGTATTTTAACATCATCCAGCAATATTTACAACAAAAATACAAAAGATCACCTAAAGGCCCATTTGTAGGAGACAAATTAAACAAGTCAAGTTACAAAGAAATACTGCAGTTCTATACCTATACCATATAATGATACAGATCTATATATAGTGCTATGGAATAATTTCCAGGATATAGTGAGAGCATAAAAAGCCAAACTGGTAACAATGTGCAAAGTATATTGATGTTTATGTAAAAAGGATGTATTTTATATACAGATATATCATATATGTATATAATTTTAGAAACAAAACTGCTGACTCAAACCTTAAATAAAATGCTACTTTTCCTCATTAATATACTACACACAAGAACAGAGAGACTACACAGTCCCCAGGGAAACCACTTCATTCCCTTAACCCCAAGCGCCTTCATGTTACAAAGATTTTATACATCTTTGTATTGAAGTAGTTTAGTAACTTGAGTAGGCAGGCAGGGGTGTTTTTATGAGAATTTCTTTATTTGAAGTGAGGGTTTCTCTTTCTGAGCTCCCTTTTTTGTAGTAAGGGTTTTTGTGAGACAAGGGAGCTGTTAGACAGGTGTACCTTGTACTCACACATTTTGGATGGAGCTAAATGCCAGCAGAGTAGACTTGTGGGCACTGCTGCTGGGGTAGGAAATAGCATCTTTACGATTTCCATCTTGATGAGAGGCAGAGTCATATATTTTGTCATTTTTAAAAAAGATTTTACTTATTATTTTTAGAAAGAGGGGAAGGGAGGAAGACAGAGAGGAAGAGAAGCATCAATGTAGGTTGCCTTTCACCTGCCTCCAGCCACGGACCTGGCTGGGGACCTGGCTGGAGACCTGGCTGGAGACCTGGTTACGTGCCCTGGCTGGGAATCGAACCAGCAACCTTTGGGTTCACAGGCCAGTACCTACCTACTGAGCCACCAGCCAGGGCCCATTTGTAGTTTTTATTGTATTCTTTAGTGTAGCTAATTCTCTTGTATAGTGAGACCAAGAAAAGAATACTTTTTGGAGTGTTAGATAAAGATGGAGGCTGAGAGGCAGGGCATAATAATTATCTTCTCTAAGTGAGAAGAATGGTCATTTTTTGTGGGTGGAAAATGGGAAAGAGTATCTTCTCAGTAGGAATTATCAAGAGAGTAAGACGCTAGACAGAGCATTATCTCTATTCTTGATCAGGTGTTCTTGGACAACTGGTCCTCGCCTCCAGCAGCTGTGGCCCAGGTCTGCCTTCCTTCCCTGGTTATACCATCAGGGATTCCATGGGAACTTAGCCAAGATGCAGGAGCAGCAAAGAGGGAGCTTGGGAAACACTTGCTATCTACCTCCCATGGTCTGGTATCTTCCACCCTCAGCCTCGTTCCAGCAATTTAGAGCCCAATAATGGCTTATTTGTTTAGTTTCTGTTATCCTATACATCTGGCATTCAAAAAAAAAAAAGAAATGAAAAAGAAGCAAAGTAAAAAAAACTACAAGGTGTGCCAAAAACATACAAAAACACACCCTGAGAAAACAAAGTAGAAGGTATAAAATAAAGAAATAGTACAATATTCAAACATTTGTTTTTTCCATAAATTAGTAGTAAGTGGGAAATTAAATTAAAATAAAATATTTTTTCTACAATAGCGTAAAACACATTTAGTATTTAGTCTTAAGGATAAGCCTAACATGAGTTTTATAAGACCTATTCACAGACATCTCTACTAAACATTTCTGAAAGAGAATAAAACATAATATATAAAGAAATATCTTATATCTCTAATTTTTAAGATTCAATATTGCACTGATGTGAATTACAACCCCATAGAGCTATTCATTTAGTGCAACCCAGTTAAAATTTTAGGAGATATTTTATTATTGAAGTTGATAAGATGATTCTAAAATATATTTACCAGAAGCCTGTGAACAGACAAGACAATCTTGGTGAAGATGAGAGTTGGAGGATTAACAGTATCTCATATAAAAAATTAATACAAAGGTATAATAATTAAGAGGTAAAACATATAGCAGTAGAACTGAATAGAGGATTCATAAGCAGACCCCATATATACATTCACTTCACTTATGATTAGTATGACAACACAGTATAGTGGAAGAAATAATGGCCATTTCAATAAATGGTGTTGGGTGTACTGGAATGGAAAATAGTGAAGGGATAAACCAAAGAGCATTTATGCATGACCCATGGACACAAACAAGGCTATCAAAATTGGCTGAGTGGGGAAAAGGGCTGGGTGGATGTGGGAAAAGGGAGAAAAAGTGGGCACTGTAATAGCGTAAACAACAAATTTTAAAAAATGATGCCAAGTCAATTGGATAGTCATATGCAAAAGAAAAATTCTGAATTCCTAAATGTTGTTATATACAGAAATCAAATGCAGATGGATCATAAACATAATGGTGAAAAGCTAAATAATAAAGTATCAATAAAGTAAAAGGAGTAATTTCATAAAATTCAAGAAGGAAAAATTTTACTAGGAGGAACACACAAAAAATTAATTATAAAAAGATAAATTGTACTATATTAAAATTAATAATTTCAGTTGATTAAGTAGTATCATTAAGAAAGTGAGAAGATAAGGCAAAAAGTGAGAAAAGATATTTATACAACTTATGTTCAATAGAAGAGTCATATACAGTCTTAGCTGGTGGCACAGTGGATAAGACACTGGCTTGCGCACCCAAAGGTCGCTGGTTCAATTCCCAGTCAGGCATAAGGCCAGGTTGTGGGCCAGGTCTCCAGCCAAGTCTGTGGCTGGAGGCAGGTGGAAGGCAACCATACATTGATGTTGAAACAAACAAACAAAAAAAGAGTCATATACAGAGTTTCTAAAAAATTCCTGTAAATTCTGAAAAAAAAAAGAAAAAGTGGCAAATGACATAAACAAGCACATTACAAGGTGGATATCCACACAATCAATACATCCACTATGTGATACCACTACCTGTATACACTAAAATTGCTAAAAGATTACAGATAATATTAGGTATTGATGAAGATATGGAACAAAAGTAATAGTCATTATTTCTGGTGAAAGCATAAATTTGATCAACTACACTTGATAGTATTTATAAAGTTGACCTCCGCATATTCTTTGACCCAGTATTTGCACTCATATTGGCCAAAACACCCAAACATGAATGCTGAAATCAGCATTAACTATTGAATGGAAACAAATCAATGTTCATTAATAAAGTATTAATGTAATATTCATACAACAGAATTTTATACATCAATAAAAAGATCCATGTACTGCTACATGCACTCATATGGACGAATCACACAAAGATAATGTTAAATGAGTGAAGCAGGCACACAGAAATACATATCAGGTGATTCCATTTGTAAGAGTTCACAGATAATGAAGGTAACATAGATATCAGATTTGTGGTTATAACTTAGGGAACACTGGCTGGAAAGTGACTTCTGGAGACTCCTGTGATGCTCCTAATGTTCTATATCTTGATCTAGTTGATAATGAATGTTTTCCTTGTGAATGTTCATCAACATGTATACTTAAAATCTGCATTTTTCTCTATGTGAGTTATGTTGTTAAAAAATGTGGCTAATGTATTCAAAAGTATTAATTTAATATTCTTTGCATGGTATATTCTGAACTTCACCACTAAAATGAAAACTTCTTTCATACATATTTGGAATACCCACAATGTTTGGACAAAACAAATGAATAATAAAATGCAAACCCTCTGTTCAAAAAGCTAATTGTTTCATGTGGGAAGCCTAGAGGCAACTGGAGATTTGGAAAATCCTTAGTTTTTGAAGTTCTACACAGGCAAGTTGTGCTGTTCAGTGTCACTAGCTGTGGACTTTTGCTATGTGCTCCTGTACCGCTGGCCCCTCTTCATGGATGTCCTTTGATGGGCTGAGTATAACTTTATTTTAGTCACTTTATTCTAGACTAGTTCATGAACTGGAGACCTATTCCAAGTGTTTTACAGGTTGCATGCTTAAATCATAGTTTTTATTTCATCTAACATCAGCTCAGAATTAGCTGAAAATTCATGCTCTGTCATATTATAAGTATGCACACCACTTGTGGTGAAGACCAGCAGTCATATTAACATACAATGTTCAGTATCTCTGATGTCCCAGATAGGCTGAGGAGTGTTTGTCACATCTGACAATGTGATTAGAATTAAGACTAGTAAATAAATATTTTACATACAATTTCAAAGGGTGTATAGACAATTTTAAAAAAGGTTGGTCATTGACCCAAATGCAATTCACTTTATGAAAGAGCCATTTTTCCTAGTGTATTAAAATGTATTAAAAAAATTTGAGTATAGTAGGTATATAAGCTATCAGTTATATTATATTCAGGTACACAATATAGTGATTTGACATTTTATAGCTTACAGTTTGATGTTCCACTGATTCTAGTAATCATCTATAATCATGCAAACTTATCACAATATTACTGACTATATTCCCCTTACCCTTTCACCCATTTCCCCACCTTCTCTCTTCTGGTAACCATTTCTTTGGTCTCTGTTCCTATGAGAGTAAGAGCCATTTTTAGTGAGACAGCCATTGTACTCAACTTGAAAGAATAGTATTAGTGTAGAAGCACAAATAAATTTGTAAGAAAATGCAGGGATGAAAATAATTAATTATGGCTTTAAGGAAGAGATAAGACTTTATAGAGAAGATGGCATTTAACTGGAGTCTTAAAATATGAATAGAATTCCAGTGGAAGAAGAAACACATTATATGTTTAGGTGACACTATAAGAAAAAGCAAAGCCTGAAAGCAATAGAGATCAGGGAGAGATGTATCTGGGAGTTTTCAACCTAGCAGGTGACTCAAAAACAGTGATGGGGAGGATATGAGCATGAACACTATTGAAAATGCATACATTTCAGCGATAAGCAGAGGGAGGGGAGGCAAGAAGGAAAACAAAGCATTATTATTGGAGAAGTAGTGTCATTGCAGTTGAAGGAAGGAAGGTTATCAGGTGGAGTAATAGAGTCAAGTGCTACAGAATGCGACAGCTGACTGAGTAAAAGTAATTATCAGCTTGATATGGCTGTAAACATCATTAACAGTGTGTTTGCTGAAATGTTAGAGCAACAATTTTCAACCTGTGTGCCAGAATTTTTAAAACATGGAATACCTGACTATTTAGTCAAGGGCACTGATTCTTTTTTCCTTAGATTATCAAATAAAAATAAATAACAGCCAACAAACAATAGCTGCGCAGTATAAATGAATCAAAATTATACCTATTTTTGTTAGATCAGGAAAAACATACAACACATCTTTTGGTGTGCCACAGAATTTTAGTAATTAGTTTATGTGTGCCATGAGGTGAAAAAGGTTGAAAATTGATGCTTATATTGTCAAATAAAAAAAAAAATGACAACAGCCAACACAATAGTCATCTGGTGTGAATGTCCTGTCTTAAATAATATACAGGTCACATAATAGTCATTTTGGATGAAGCAAACAAGGAAAGGTAGTAACTGAAATTATTTTCTGTTAATCAAAATTATACCTATCTTTGGTCATATCAGCAGAACATATATTTTTGGTGTGTTGCAGAATTTTAGTTATTAATTTACATGTTCCATGAGATTTTAAGAAAGGTTGAAAATGGCTGTGTTAGAAGGATGGAAGCGGCACAGGCCAGAATGGATTAGAGTGGGGAATGGATGGGATAATGCAAGAAAGTAAAGGTCCAGCTCAAAAATTATTTTCCCACACTTAATCACAAACTGAGTATGATAATTCTCTCAATGGACTTCCTTAATAGTTTGTTTGTATAGTTTATTGATGTTTGAAATGATATTAACTGGCTTGTGGATATTTGCATACATAGTTTATCTCCCTTTTATAATTGATGTACACTTTTATATATGTCATAACAAAGGAGTACTTAGTGTGCTCAATGATGAATTCTTTAAACAGAGCATAATGTAGTAAGATTCCAACTACTTCATGAAACTGATACTAACCACTTTAATCCTTTCTTCCTTTTTGAACTATAGTGTTGATGGTCTATATTTACCAGCTTTTACAAACTTTTATTTTTCAGTTTGAGGAGTCTTCAGGAAGGGTATGTATCTTTTTTTAAAAATTTGTTTCTGGGGTCCAGTGGATCTTCCAGACAGTCACTAATGGTTGTACTCAGCACAGGGTTCCCTTCCTAGCTTCAATGGTCTGCCATTCCAAAACCAATGACACCAACAAAGCCACACCAAACTAAGCCAGATCCTGTCAAGTTAAATTATATGATGTATATGGAAATTGAACTAAATTTAAACATAATAAGTTTCATAGCCCTCAGACCTTTGTTTACATTTATGAACTGTTTATATTGTTCCTATTCCCATATCTCTGAATGTATATATAAACTCTCAAATATCAATTTGAAAATTTTCTCTAGGAAACAATTATCTGTATTTTTACAAACAAGTTTGTTCACCCAGAGTAACTCAAGGGAGGTTACCTAGGAATCTGGTGAGTATATTGGCAGAGAATTCCAGAGACTGACTCTAAACATCTATGTCAAACAGCCTTAGCAGTTGAATAGTAGGAAAAAAGTTCTGAAGGAGCTATTTCTCTAGCAAACTTCTGAAACATTTTTAGAATACTACATAAATAACCTCAATTCCTGATGGGGTTGCTTTAACAAAAAAATTAAAAAAAAAAAAAAAGGTGGAAACGATGAATTAGGTAAAAGTTGAAACTGAACATTTAAGGCATCTCAACAGGCACCAAATCAATTATACCACGTTTTCTATCCTCTACCTAAAAACCATCTGGGACTGCCATGTAGCCTCAGCCTCTCAACACTGTCAAGAAAGAATTGTCCTGGTTGTCAGGAACACATGCTTTATACCACTCGTACAACACTTGTGTGAGGAAGGCAACTTATACAACAATGGGTAAAATTATATAGTGTTCAGGAAGTTCATAGTATGAATTGCTCCAGGATAATATAAATGTTTATAAAGCACAGTCAGCAGTTAGAGATTTCACACCTTCTTCCACCAAACACCTAATTTATTTTTTCTTGGAAAAAAAACACGCTATATTAAATTTTCACTGTGAGAATATTTAAGGGAAAAATATATTTTTTGGTCTTTTCACATTTCAATAATCTTACCTGTATCTCTGGCTACTTGAAACTCCCCCATCACAGATCTTTAGAAATGCAGAAGCATTAGCATTCTTTTCATTTTCCTTTATACAAGAAGAATAGAGAGTTGAGAGAGGATCCATAATAATTTGAGATAATAGAAATATTAGTTTGGCTATTAGTAATTAGACTTATTGCAGTTTTATTTTGAGTACTCTCAGTTTCATTCAGTTGACTAATCACTATAAATGAGCTAAATAAGAATAAAACATATAGCTCCTGACCTCATATTGCTTACCAGCTAACCTGAAACCATAGTTGAATAAATATCCATGCATTCCAATTTTAAGAAATGCCCTCTGAAATAAAATTGATATATTATCATTGTGGAATTTAATATCATTTATAAATAGAACTTTATTTTCAGTTTTTTCTCCTATCTTTCATTGTTTGAATATGAAGTCAAATATTGTTCTCATTCACAAGATATCTGTAATTATCTAAACAATATTTCTGATGTTAATTCTGTGTCTTCCTTTGCTCTCTAGCACATTGTTTTTCTATCCAAATACTTTCAAAACTTTCAGTGGTTCTTGCTCACACTGCAGTTTTGAGGTTTAATTAGTTTCCTGACTTGTTACAGAAGCTTTGAGATACTGAACAAATATTCTGTCTGTTAAGGCAATGTCTCAAAGAAATTGATTATGAAATGATCTATTACTGAAGATGCCCTGAGTCATGTATTAAAACCATTTTGTCTTGTTCACATCTTGCATGCAACCTTGCAAAACAGAAATATTTCATTTGGGAGGAAGGCAATTGCAAAATAGCACCTTTGACTTAGCTACTCTCACACACTGGGCATTATTACCCGGGGTAGTATTTAAATGGGCATTCCACATGATAGAGTGGGAAGTTAGTGCAATGGCATTCTGACATATATGATCCCATGAATGCTACTACATTGGTGAGCAAGCTTAGGGAAATGTTGAACAGATAACTAAAGTCATAACAACATCAACCCTGAAGAAAAACCAGCAATAATTTTGAGTTTTTTTCACATTTAGAATTAGATGGTTTATCTTTTTAAATGTATTATTTTAAAGGTCAGTTATTGACTTAGAAAATGCAATAAAGAGCTGATGCATATTTTCTTTTGGGGAATCTATGGGGAAGAGTTGGCATAAAATTAGAGTCCTTCTTTGTTCTATGTAAGATCATGTATTTAATGATTATGATGCTCCAAACTTGGATGGACAACATGTAATTGTGGACTTCTGAGAGATGCTTCTGTCAGAGCCAGCTCATTTCTTTTATTCTTCTCATTGCAAATGCTTGTTTGTAATTTGTTAGGAAAATTTTCTTTTGGTAGTGGTTTTTCAATTTCATTAAAATAGTCAGTGATCTCTCTTTTCTATTTTTTTCCAAGCTAAATAATATTACCATTCAAATACAAGCAAGTGCATTTTATAGAAATTACTCCATTTAAAAGGTTTCATTATAAGTGATAGGACAGTATATAAGACATACACTATAAAAGACCAAGAATAAAACATTAGTAATGTTAACTTCGACCTTCAACTAGTGCTAGATGGAACACTTGGCACCCTTCAAAAGTCCTGCAGGCCTTTTTGACCATTCGGAGCTTGGGTTTTTCAGATGGCCTAAGAAATGTACGGTGCTGCTGCTGGAGATTGGAAAAAGAGCTGAGGTCAAAGATCGACACATTGAGAGAGTTTGCTCTTTAAGAGGTTATCTGTGGATCTGCAAAGCCAAAGTGTAATTGGGTTCTGTGATGTGATTTTAGTGTGTAATTGTATATGACCTGAGATAGTTTAAAAGACAAGCTTGGAAGGTTTTTCTAGCCTTTTTGTGATAGCAATTTTAGACATTGTGTGGAATTCTTGGGTGAACAATTCAGAATGATCAAAAATAGCCATCAGAAGTGATACAGCAAATACTTCATCCACTCTAATTAAAATTTCAGCACAATGATCCTAATGTAACACAGTATTTTACTTTGATATACTAAAGATATTTTATATTCATGGCTGATATCAGTATAGCCAATTTTCTGTCATTATCATAGTTCTCAGTTTATCAGAATTTGAACTTACATGAAGGTAACTGAATCATTATAGGAAGAGGAAAAAATTAGAGCATTCAATTGAATGTCCAGGATTTTATTTTGCCACTTAATTTGTCAAGTTTCTCATTCCTAAATATTCTAAACAATGGGAAATAAACATTTCCTTATTGTTTTAGATGTTTAGGGTTGTCTTGATTAAGCTGTCACTGCTGTCAGTTATGTTCTTATAAGCCTGGTTGGATCTATTTCATGTTAGGAAAAAGCTCAGATAAATCCAGGAAAGCTTAATGTTTATCCAATGTGAAAATAATTACTCAAAAGTGTTATTCTTAATCCCGATAATTAGAGTGAGGAAGGAAAGATCAGTGTCATTGTGAATTATGCCCCGGCAATTGACTCTTGGTCCTTGTAAGTTTCAGGTGAAGATGTGAATGGATAAAGGTTAGATTAAACATAATCCAAAGTAGCTGCAACCTTAATCTGTTATGATACAAGGATGATCACTTAAAAAGAGCTGGATTGTGGGATTGTTTCTGGTTGGATAAGATGCCGCTCGACTGGGACTAGTCTTAAAACATGCTTAGCACCATGTCACTGCAGCTGTAAGCACTTGTGCACGACTGCAGGCTGTCACAACTAACTGGCACTCCTGGGCTCCAGCTGTACGTTGGACTATCATACTTTCCCAATAGATGGGCTTCACACCAACACGCCTTCCAATGGTTTGCATGGAAAAAAAACATTCCCTGAGATGTTTGAGGCATCTCTCCTTGTTTATGACAGATTTGGAATCTGCTAAAACTCTGGTATACAGTACGCAGCCAGGTATTAAACACTAAGAAGGCATATTTCTAACTGAGCTTGTTTTCACTCTGTTTCCACATAGGAGCACTATTTTCAGTGTGATTCTTTAAGGTAATTCACAATGTTCACAGATCTAGTTATTTATTATTTTTAAAATAAGCTTTTCTATGTATTTTTGTTAAAATATTTGTTTTCTTTAAAATATTTTATTCATTATTTCCAGAGAGAAGGGCATGGAGGGAGAAAGGAAGGGAGAGAAACATCAATGTATGGTTGCCTTTCACCTGCCTCCAGCTAAAGACCTGGCTGGAGACCTGGCTTGCAACCTGGTTATGTGCCATGACTGGGAGTTGAACCATTGACCTTTGGGTTTGCACGCTGGTGCCTATCCACTGAGCCACCAACCAGAGCAAAACTATTTGTTCTGAAGTATGGGTAGTAAGATCCTAAAGTCTTTTAAGAGGCATGATGCAAAAGATAGCAATTTTTTAATTAAAAAGATTTGTAATTTTATCTATTGCTCTCGACAATTTAATATGCTTAATTTTTGAATGGCTCAGTTGGTTTATTTTGATTACATAAAATGGAATAAAAATAACTTAATTATTATATGAAACCAGTTATAAATTGAAATTCATTGCTATTTAATTACAAATAAATTTTAATTTTAACTAGTTTGATCATTTAATAATTTATATAAATTTATTTTTCTCTCCAGTAAAATTGTGCCCCACTTATTGTTGCTAAGTAGTTAATAACTAATGCAATGTAAAACACTAATGATGTGAATGTCTTTTGAAACACATTTAACTTTAGTTACAATAATCAAGGTTTAGGCAGGATAGTTTGACTATTTTAATAAAGATTTTTAATAAGTATTACTCTAATTTATCAGTAAGTTTTAATCTTCATTAAAATCTGAAATTATCTGATACTTGTGGTCCTTTGATAATATGTAAAATAATATACTATAAATGTATCAGACTTATTTTCTGGTTATATTAATGATTTTCATATGTATTTGTGTAAAATGTGTTTTTCAATGGCCATAAACATTTGTTGCAAATTCACCACACTATTAGGCAATTTCTTTATATTTTTACAAATTATTTAATAACATTCATTTATGCAACTGAAGTTTTACCAAATCTTTTATGTGTCAAGCAGTGGTCCAAGGCTATGACTATAATAGTGAAAAAAAAGTCCTTGCCTTCATGAAGCTTATATTCTTATGAGTGCAGACAGAAAATAAGATTTAAAGTACATGTACAATATATAAAAGACTAACAAATACAATGAAGAATAACATGATTCGGGGCTTAAGAATTGGGCATAGTGGATCACTGTTTAAGATGGAAAGGTTAAGGATGGCCTTACAGAAAAGGTGACAGTTGTACAAAGATCTGAAGGGTATGAAAAAGTTAGTCATGCTGTGCTCTTGGCTAAGGGTGGTTAGTTTCCAAATAATTACTTTTTTACATCAGGTAGTCAAAAATAGTTGTCGTTCAGATTTACTGATGAGGTTTTCCGGAATATTAGATTCTTCTGTACATTTAAAAGTATTTAAATTGAACAATCTTCAATAAGTTTTGGGTCTACACTATATGTGAACACATTGTATGTTTGATTTTGGAAGAACCCACGTATGTCTTTATCTTCCAAGATAGTGATGAAAAACACATGGCTATTAGTCTTCACGTAGAGGCACTTGCATTCTTGTACGGAAAATAAGAACAATGAAAACTACCTCTTGGTTCTTATTCGGTTGTGTGTGAACACTACCATCCTGAGAAATTCTGCCGTTGTTGTGTGTTCTATCACCTATACATATATATCTTAACCCTGGACTTGACTTGTGAGTTAGTTGACATACCAGATATGATGGTCCATGAACAGACATTCTGCCCACTTGACTTACTGTTATAACTCATTTTTCCTTTAATTTGTAAACACTATTTGATTACAAATATCCCCATGAGAATTTACACTTTATTTTTGTCATTCATTTATATTTCAATATAAATATATTTACCATAAAATCATTAGAGGAAAGAATTTGCTAAGGAAGAAAAGAGAATGAACAGGCAGTTTCCAAATTCCCAGACAAGGAGAGAGAAGTGAAAGATATATAAGAGAGAATATTACAGAAAGGGAGGTTGCTGTTATTACAGACAACATTTACCTACTTCACAGCTTTAGAGTACAGGCTTATACGACAACTGCTAGCCAGTGGACTTGATAAAAGAAATGAGAGAATGAGCATAGTGATAAGCATAGTAATAAGCATTGTAATAAGAAATAAGTCAGAGGAGAATGCAGTGACAGTCTTTGTGCAGATTCACATACACTGTTGGCAAAGCTTGAAGTGCTTGGAGTCTAGTACACCATAATAACAAATGCCTTGTAGCCTGGGGTAGACATTCCCAAATTGATGAATAGGCAGTGTTGAAATGGTCAGCAAGCTTCTATTTTTCATAAGAAAAGGAAAGTTACAATGAATAGTTAAGTTCATAATAAAGCTGAAACTTAATAGTTCTGAGCTCCAAGCCTGAGATATCAGTACCATAATCATTTTTGAGCCCAGGTTGTCATAAGCCCAGAATACTATTGAAACATCTGTGGTATTCTCTTCCTTTAAACTCTGACCATGTAGCTGAAAGACCTGCAGCTTCCTGACAACAAAGGGGCTACACAAGGAGAATGGCTTCTGGGTACACCTCAACGCTGGGCCAACTTTGGAGACTAAGTAATAGCTTCTGCTGCGGCTCTTTGTAGGTGGAAGTTAGGTAGTAGGTGAAAGTCTGCAAACTACTATCACCAGCAATAGCTCTTTCAGCATTAAGGAAAGGTTTGATGGGCAAGGGTAATGGTATTACAGGGGAAGAAGGATGGCAAGACTGTGATGTACTAGATAGCAATAATTGAAATGTACTATTGACAAAAAAATAAAAGGCCATTGGTATATATGGTTGGCCCACAGTCACCTTAATTGTCCATTTGGGCAAGGTGGAGGAGTTATCAGTCTTTTCAAGAACTAAGATGCAATATTGTGATTTTTAATAATTCATTTAAAATCAATTATTTGTCTTCACGAAACAAATCATTCCTCATATGCAGAAGAAAAGGTCATCACTGAACCTTATAATTATAGGAAATAAACATTTATATTAGACAACCACCAGGGTTCAAGTTAGAATGTTTGCCTTGGTAGAAGTCATGTAACTTAGCAGTACATTTCATAGAAACAAAGGAGAAGCACCACATAATCACCTCGATTGATTCTGTATATTAAACAAATAGAAATTATTAGTAATTAGGAACAGAAAATAAAGCAACATCATGAATATGAAAATATCTATTTTATTTTATTTTTAAAAAGATTTTATTTATTATTTTTAGAGAGCAGGGAAGGGAGAGAGACAGAGAGGAAGAGAGACATAAATGTATGGTTGCCTTTTACCTGCCTTCAGCCACAGATCTGGCTGGAGACCTGGCTTGCAACCTGGTTATTGCAAGCCTGGAGCTATTTTTAAAATTATAAGATACATCTTTACAATTGTTTGTTTCTCAGGTATGATTAAATGAATCATTTCACTTAAAGCTGATCAATCACATATAGCAGATTATATGATTGTATTTGTAATAAAACCTAAGTGGGTCAGCTAATAAAATATTAGAACTATAAAGACATTCGTTAAATGGAAGTTAGTAAATAAATATATAATAATTATTAACAATTAGAGCTTTATTGCATGTTCTCTAAGCAAAGAACTGATACTTCTATTGAAAAATAAGAAGAAAAATACTTGTAACCATAGTTTGAAAACTAAAAAGTAGGAAAGTTGGGGAAAAAAAGTTAAAACACTGTACGCAAAATAAAAAAACTAATACTAACCTGGAAAACCATGAGTGATATACATATATGACAGGCAGAGAAGTAGAATTCTTTAATGTAAAGAACTCTTAAAAATGAAAAGAAACAGCCTCCATAGGAAAATGGTAAAAGTATATAAAGCAATAAATTATTAAAAAAACAGCACTAATTTGTGAAAAAAAGAAAGCTCCATCTCATTACTGTTAAAATTAAACTATATAGCCCTGGCTGGTAGCACAGTGGATAAGGCGCCGGCCTGTGAACCCAAAGGTCGCAGGTTCGATACCCCAGCCAGGGCACATAACAAGGTTGCAAACCAGGTCTCCAGTCAGGTCTGTGGCTGGAGGCAGGTGAAAAGCAACCATACATTGAAAAAAAAAAAAATTAAACTGTATATATAGTACCACTTCCTTAATGTGTTAGTTATCTCTTGCTGTGCAATAAACTACCCCCAAATTTAGTGTCTTAAACAACAAAAACTATTACCTCATTGTTTCTGTGGGTGAGGTATCCAAGTGTGACTTGGTTCCTCTAGCTCAGAACTCTTACAAGGTTGCAATGACTGTCAGCCAGACTTGAGTTGAACAAGGACAAGAAGAACAAGAGCAAGGGCAGAAAGAGAGGTGGCCAGAAAAAGCCAAAGTCTAAGCCCAAGACTTTTGTAATCTAATTTTGGAAGTGATAGACTTTGCTTCTGAAATACTATGTTGAATAGAAGTAACTCAGGAATCCAGCCCAATTCAAGAAAAGGGGATCACATAAGGGCGTGAATACCCAAGGGCAGCAACCACTGTGGGCTACTTCAGAGTGTATGAATTCACACCTCTCATTGAACAGCAAAGAATAAAATAAATAGGCTAAACCAATTGGCAAGAATTGGCATCAATAGAAGATGAGGTGAAATATAGCTTGGTAAGAGTATATATTGGCATAAACTTTCTGGGGAATATTTTTGTCTAAAGAGCAATGAAATTCTTGGATCCAGGACTACATTTCTATAAATTCATTAAAAAGATAAAAGGAAATACACACAAAGATCAACATAAAGGATTGTTCATCAGAGTCTTATTTATAATAAAGGAAAATAGTAAAAGACTTTCACAAGTAAAGATAAAATGATTTATAGTTATATTGGATGATAGAATATTTTATAGTAACTATGATATTTCTAAAGTATATTTCACAGCATTAAAAAAGGCTTAAACTGGCTTTAGCAACAAAAAATGCAAACTACTAGGTAGTATGATTCTGATATTGTAATGATATACACATAAAAAGAGAGAGGGAGATAAATAATTATTACCAGAGTGTACTTCTGATTAAGAAAATCAGAGGAAGTTTTGATTTGCAAAAATGTCTGTGCACAGAGAACATTCCCAATATTTTCCCCCTCCTTTCATGTCTTTTGCCAATGCAAAGTAGACAGCAATGATTTAAGTAAAGACATGATTAGCTATGTTGGAAAGAGTAAGTCCAGTCATTCTAATTGGTGGTATGCCACATGATGGACAGGGCCCAGACTATCGCATACCACACAGCTCAGAGCAGTTTCCATATCTCGAGGCCCAGGATTAGTCTTGGTTAAAATACCACATAATAATCATAAGTACTATACTTAAAAAGTAATTTCATATTGGCATACATTTAATATTATTTGATGATTTTTAGCTAAAATTACTGAGTTCTAGTTATGCTTCTAATATTAATCTACTATAAATCTGGTTTTGAGAGGTCAAGTCTCACCACCATCCCCAGCATTTTTTAAACTACCGTATTGTATTTGAGTAGGTAAGCATTTGAAGCAAAAAGTTCAATCAGAAAAATGCTTATCCTGTATTTTTATAGCTTTAGAAATATTCACTTAGATATTTTGTTGTTGTTGTTATGTTTCTTTTTTTTATTGTTTATACTACCACAGTTGTTCCCGTTTTTTCCCCCATTCCCGACCGCCACCCAGCTCCTGCTCCTCCCTTCCACCTACAATTCAGTCTTATGCATTACTTTATCCTGTGGAAACCATTTCTTTAACATTTGGCCTCCCCTGCTAGACTGTGAGAAACATGAGGACAGGGACATTATTTGCCTTACTCATCTATCTATTTCCCATGTCTCAGCACAGTGCCTGGAGCACCTTAGGGACATGGTACTTATGTATTAAGTGAATGAATGAATGAAGCTTTGTGTATTTGAATCTGTTTAAGGTAACATATTTGAGATCTTTTCCTTTTGTTTCTATTCTTCTCAAGACAGAAAAATTCAGACTCCATGATGATAGTCTTTTAGTTTTCATAACTTTTCATAACTTATCTTTTTCAACTTCCATACCTTTCCACCCCTGACACAAGTACCGAGGAAGGAAGATAGTTGTCTAAATAACAAACTAAAGAAGAGTTAATTATGGTGTGATACTTGAATATTTTATTTAATCAAGTGACACAAATAACTGGTACAGCTGCTCTTTTCAGTAATTTGATTGAGTAGGATGGCTCTTGGTCATTATGCTTCAATTTACATCAGTCTCCCAAGGAGTTCAATTTTGTGTGTGCATGCATGCATGCGTGTGTGTGTGTGTGTGTGTGAATATGGAAGGCAGAATAAAAGCTCCTAAAGATGTTCATGCCCTAATCCTGGAATCTGTGGATATGTTGCATTATATGGCAAAAAGGACTTTGTAGATGTGAATAGATATAAGTAAGGGTACAGATTTTGAGATGGGGAGATTATCCTAGACATATGGTGGTCCCAATCCAATCTCATGAGGCCTTTAAAGGTTGGGAAACTTTCCCATCTGTGGTTAGAAAGAAGGGTAAGAGAGTTGTGGCATTGTTTTTGCAAATGCAGGAAGGAGGCCATGAGCCAAGTATAGGAGGCCTCTGGAAGTTGGAAAGGCCAAGAAAACGGATTCTCCCCAAATGGCTCCCAAAAGAGCACAGCCCTGCCAACACCTTGATTTCAGTCCAGTGAGATCACTGTTGTACCTCTGACCTACTGAACTGTAAGGAAATAAACTGTATTGTTTTAAGTCACTAAGTTTGTGGGAATTTGTAATAATAGCAATAGACAATACATTCAGTGATATTTTGGTTACATTCATGTGGATATAGTTGATTAATTCTAGAAGTTATTTTAATGGAAACACTTATTCAAAAATTGTATCTTTATATCAGCTTACTGTTTGGCCAACCAAATACATCTGGGTTTAACAAATTTACCTGATTGGTTTAAAGAAAAAAGGATCAGGTAGGCCAGATGAAAATTTATTAGGGAGTGCCTCCATCCTGTTACTTTTGGGAAATTTTATGGAAATTATATGTAGTCAAATTAGAAGTATATGTTGCTATAGACACGTGGTCCTTCCCTGAGGAGATGCAAAATCACTGAAGGGCTATGGGGGATGGAGGTTGAATTCGTATTTGTGGTCAAGTTGGTGAAATATTTTGTGGGTTGTTGATTTTACACATAACTCTTATAGTCATAGTCTCTTGGCAATGTGACAGCAGTACTCTATATCTGAAGTTTTCTAATATTTGACTTGTTAATATCAACATGGGAATAAAGAGTTGAAAACAAGAAACTCAAAGGTTAAAATATTATACAACATTATGGTTAAAATTGAATTAGAGGTTAACTTTGGTTTCTTTTATTTCTAATTCTATTCTTTAAGGTAAAAGTTAAGTAAAAGCTCCAAAAGTTAAAAAGCAACCAATTTTTTACACAATATTTTTATTCTTTAAAAACATTTCTAGGTAAGAAATTTTGCATGTTTTCAGCAATTGAAGCAATGAAAATACCTTCAAGTTCATAAATAATTTTTTTTCAATTTGGCATATGTTCTATGTTTCCATTATAATAAGTTACTCCTAAAGTAGTGGCTTAAAACAACACTAATTTATTCTCTTATGGTTCTGGAGGTCAGACTCCACAATGAGTTGTAGGTGCTAAAACCAAGAGGTCTGCAGGGATAGAGGCTCCAGGAGAGAACCTGTCTTGTTGACTCCTCCAGCTTTACGGATTGCTCTCATTGAGCACCTCAATTCAGCCTCTTGCTTCTGTCATCCTGTCTCCTGTTATAAGTTAGACTCTTCCTGCATCCCTTTTATAAGGACCTTTGTGACCACATCAGGCCCATCTAGATAATCCAGTATAATCTCTCCATCTCAAAAGCCTTAATTTAATCACATCTACACAATTCCTTTTTGCATTATAAGGTGATGTTTAGAGTTTCCAGGGATTTAGATATGACATATTTTGAGGGTGGCATTGTTTACCCTACCACATCATAAACTAGAAATCACAAACACTGAAACCTCTCAATATTGTCCTTTGCCCACCCTTTACAAAGATAATACTCTGTAAAAATCCATGTTTGTCATTTCCATGAATAAATAATTTATGGAATAATAGCACTAAAGAGTTGTCTGAGGCTTGGAAATTATGTAGTCAATAAATTTTTGAATCAATAAGGAAGCAGATTAAAGCTTTTGTATTATTAGCCCAGAGACACCTGCCAAACTTAGAGGCAGAGCAAGGACCAAGAGAGAATAAAAAATAAACATTGCTTGAGTGCCTAACATGTGCAAGATACTATATATTTTGTAAATCTTTTGGGTCAGACTTACTGCTTTCACTTTTACAGATACAGAAAGTGAGATCAAAATAATAACTGACTAGTGCAGGATAACACGGATTTTGGCAAACTTAATTCCTGTTCACTAATAACCAATGTCCCTTCTATATTCTCTGGCCTTATTGAACTCAGGTGTGAATATGTGATATGCTTTAGTCAATTAAAAGTGTCCCTTTTAAGCTGAATGTTTAAGACCTAGTGCTTGCTTTTTTCCCCATAGTAACCAGCAATATTGTCAATAAAGGATGTTTTACAAGCTTGGTTCTCAAGGTGAAATAAACCTGGACACTAACATGAGGTCTAAATAAGAAACATACCTATGTGGGTGTAAGCCACTGACATTTGGAGGCCATCTATTACTTTTATATAACATAACTTATCATCCATCTGGAGTACTTATTAAGTGTCAAGGCCAGAATCTGAATTTGTGTCTGCCTTATTTCAAAACCTATGTTCTCCACTCTTATTCACTGATTCTAATTTTAGTATTTATTTCACTTTTCCATACTGTGAAACACACATACACACATACAAAATATGGGAAAACTATCATGTGTTATGGATTGATTATAAATACTTTGCCTGAAACAAGTTTATGAAGTAGATAGATATTAACAGTAATGATCTAGGAAGGACTAGATCATTATTCTCTTAACCTCTTCTCACCACTTATTAGGATATACTTCATGTGAAAAAAACTAAGCAATGATCATGAGCTTAGTAAGAGATAATAGCAATTTAGGGGTGGCTGTGTGGCAGACACCATCTGAATTGCCTTATGTATGATAACTTGATCTTCACAAAGCTCCTGTCAATAGGTATTACAATTATGATCCTACTTTTTTTTTTATTAAAAAGCTGAGGCACAAGAAGTAAATGGAAGAGCTTGCTTTAGAATCAGTTATGCTCCTAAATTTCTTCAGCTTCCCTTTAAGTAAAATTGTTAATTTATTCCAAATATTTTCAATAAAAGCCTACATGTTTAATATATGAGAATTAAGGAACATTGGAATAGAAATAAATTATATTTAAAAGTATGTTTTTGCAATTTTTATTTTATTTAGAACTTCATGTATAGGTTCTCTCTCTATAATAAGATGCTAATCAATTCAAAATACAAATCAACCAGATTAGTGTTTCAAAAGAATGCCTGGCTGTCTGACTAGATTAATACAGTAGCCATAACCAGATATAGTGTTCTGTACATCTTTCCTTCTAACTAGAGTGATTACCACAATTAAATTCCATTGTTACCACTTTTTAAAAGTCTATGTTTATTGCTTCAACTAAAATACAAATAAATCTATCCACTGCCCTTTCTCTTTTTTTCTGTCATGCTGCTTACTATGACATCAGTATGGCTTGTCATTTCCTCAGCTTTTATAAGGAGCTAATAATGCCTTAAAGTATCAGATCCGAAATTCAAGTACTCTTGCAAATCAAGTCACTTTGTTTGGCAAAGACCCATCATAAGGAGTGATTTATGCATCGTCTTAGATTTTAGAAACAAACTAGGGAATAGGCAGCTGGGACACATGCCCTGAAAGAGTGGACCTTACAGAATAGTTTTCCTGAAGCTAACTGGCCTACCTATGAAACACCATAAAATATTTTTAAAAAATGGTTTTCTTTCAGAGTTCATTGATCACATAAATACAACACATATCTTTGAAAACATGTCCGCATTCTTCGATGTTGACTTTTATTAGTAACAAACGGAGGCATTTCTATTTCCTATGACTAACAGGTATAAGCTAATGGAGATACCACATGATCATATAGCTTACACAATAGCTTACAGGTTTCCTAGCTATTCTAAAGCAGAGTATTCCTATGAGACCTTTCAAAAGCTGAAACGGTATAAAAAGAGGAAGCAATTATCTAGGACACATTGTGCTAACAGCAGCACAAAATAAATGGAGATGAAGCATGGGTGCTCACAGAGTCCAAAATATGGCAACTTGATGCTGAGATGCAGCGTGGTTCCTGGGGAAGGAGTTTGATCCTGCTACTATCCCCTCAGGGGTGCCACTGCCTCTATAATGGCTCATGCAGCGCAAACACTGACTATTCCTTCACTTTTTTTCCACTAAAAGCAAAAACCCTTTCTGAAGTCCTTTTGGTTGGCAAAAACAGGTAGGTCTTTCATAAAAGGTGGTTAAAGCAAACTTTTGAAAAGCAAGAGATACCTGTATTAGGACTATCACCATTATGTTTCAGTCTCTAGTGTTTCAAGGACCTGAAGAATAACTAGTCATTCATTTGCTATTTTATAATTAATACTGAAAAGCTTCAGTACTAGTTTCTATGTAATATTTTTTTAGTTTCATTTTCATTGTTTATGCTGTTACAATTGTTTCTGCTTTTTGTCCCTTTCCCCACCTCCACCCAGCTCCACCTTCTCCCCACCCCAAGCAAATTCCCATAGTGTTGTCTATGTCCAGGGGTTGTAAATAAATGTTCTCCAGTTAATCCCTTCATCATCTTTCATCCTGTGACCTCTTGCTCCTGTTTTATGTATCTAAGCTTCTATTATTATTTTGTTCATTTGCTTATTATGTTCATTAGATTCCACATATAAGTGAGATCATATGGTGTTTTTCTTTTGCTGACTGGCTTAATTCACATAGTGTGATTTTCTCCTGGTCCATCCAGGAGAAAAATGTAAGAGTTTCTTCTTTTGTACTGCTGCATAGTATTCCATTGTGTAAATGTACCAAAACTTTTTACCCACTCATCTATTCATGGGCATTTAGGCTGTTTATAAATCTTGGCTATTGTAAATAGCACTGCTATAAACATAGGACTGCATATATTTTTTTGTATTGGTATATTGGGAACCTTGGAGTATACTCCTAGAAATGGAATTGCTAAGTCAAAAGGGAGTTCAATTTTTAACTTTTTAAGGACATTCAATATTGTTTTCCACAGTGGCTGCGTAAGTCTGCATACCCACCAACAGTGCACCAAGATTCTCTTTTCTTCACAACCTTAACAACACTTGTTTGTTGATTTTTCGATGGTACTCATTCTGACAGGTGTAAGGTGATATGCCATTGAGGTTTTAATTTGCATTTATCTGATGATTAGTGATATTGAGCATTTTTTTATATGTCTATGGGCCATCTGTATGTCCTCTTTGGAGAAGTGTCTGTTCAGGTCTTTTGTCCATTTCTTAATTGGGTTGTCTTTCTAGCATTGAGGTGTATTAGTTCTTTGTATACTTTGGAGATTAAACCCTTGTCAGATATATAATTGGGGAAAATGTTTTCCTATACAATGAGTTCCCTAATTATCTTGCTGATGGGTTCTTTAGCTATTTAGAAGTTTTTTTCAATTTGATGGAGTCCCATTTGTTTATTTTCTCCTTTGTTTCCAGTGCCTTAGGAGATATATTGGCAAAAATATTTCTATGTTGAATATCTGAGATTTTCTCCCTATGTTTTCCTCTAGGATTTGTATGGTTTTGCAACTTACATGAAAGTCTTTTATCCATTTTGAGTTTATTTTTGTGTATGGTGTAAGTTGATGCTCTAGTTTCATTTTTTTCATGTACCAGTCTAGTTTTCTTAACACCATTTATTGAAGAGACTGCCTTTGCTCCACTGTATGCTCTTGAACCTTCATGTATTTTTTCTCTAGTGCTTTTTTTTTTTTTTTAATGTAGACTGTTTATGACCTATGTTATTATTTTTACACCTGAAAAACTTTGTAAAAACATTTCTTATATGACTAGTCTACTGGCAATGACTTTTCTGTTTTGGTGTGCATGAAAAATTATTTTATTTGTCCTTCACTTTTGCAAGATAATTTTATTGGATAAAGAATTCTAGAGTGATGGTTTTTATCTTTTAATATTTTAACTGTTTTGCTCTATTAGCCTCATGCTTGCAAGGTTTCTAATGAGAAAGCCCCCATGAGCCTTATCTTTGTTATTCTATATGTAAGATAACTTTTTCCTACTTTAGTTTCTTTCAAGGTGTCATTTAGTCTTTGGTTTTCTGCACTTTGAATATAATATGTCCTGCTGCAAATTTTGGGGGGTATTTTTCCTGTTTGATATTCTTTTTTTTTTTTTTTTTTTTTTAAGCTCATTCATTGGCTAATTCTTGAATGTGCCTTGATAAGGGATCAACAGTGGCTTGACATATGATGGTGCACTAACTGAGTTGTCCCACCAGGGTTGTATAATACTTTTAAAGCCATGGATATAATTAAGAACATGTTAGGTACTCTTTTTTTTTTTTTTTTTACTTTATTTTAAAAAATTGATTATGCTATTACATTTGTCCTAATTTCTTTTCCCCTTGCTCCCCTCTGCCCAGCATCCTCCTCCCTCCAGCAATTCCACCCTCCTTAGCTCATATCCATGGATCATGCATGTAAGTACTTTGGCTGTACTTTTTCCTGTACTATTCTTAAACTCTCTCTGTCTGTTCTGGACCCAACAACTATGCTTCTTAATCTCTTTCTTCCCCTTCCCCCTCCCATAAACCTCCTATATTCCCCCTCCAAATGTTCCCCATCTCTTTGATTCTGTTCCCTCTCTGGTCAGCTATTGTAATAGTGGTACCTTTTGAATGGTCAGTTTCCATAATGATTTAAAATATTTACAGGTCATTAATTACACATTGAAGAGATTGATTGGTGGCTATAGGGGTCTATCAAGCCCTTGCAAATACCAATAAAATAGAAAAAAAATTTAATTAGAATTTTAGTTAACAAGACAATATGATTTCATTCTTAAACATTAGTATATGAGGTCTGTCTGGAAAAGCCCAGCCATTGTTAATATAACAAGAACAGTTAGCATGACATCGATGTAACCTGGTAGCTTAGGAGAATGGACTGGAACGCACATATGTGAACAATGATGACTTCACTGTAGTAGTCAGCGGGGGGAGGTAGATACCATTGAGTGACCATGTGTACTGTGTAGCCACTGCATTCAAAATGATTGAGCATGTTGAGCAATGAATCTGCATCAAATTTTGTGTTAAGCTTGACTAGTCCTCTGTGGAAACTATTCAGATGGTTTAGAAAGTCATAGCTATGTACAAATGGTGATTGAAAACTTCATCATGACAATGCACCCATTTATGCATCATGTCTCATGCAGTTTTTGCTGAAACTTCAAATCACCCAGGTGACTCAGCCCCCTACAGCCCAGGTTTGGCACCCTGTGACTTTTGGCTTTTCTCAAAGCTAAAATCATCTTTAAAAGGAAAGATATTTTAGATCATCAATGAGATTTGGGAAAACATGGGGCAGCTGATGGTGATTGGGATAACTGTGTGAGGTTGATGGTACCTTTTAAAGAGGACTAAGGTATCATTGTCCTATGGACAATGTTTCATATAAATATATCTATTCTCCATAGTTTAAGGCTGGATATTATCTGAACATATCTAATATGAACCTCAATGTTCACTGCAGAATTATTTACAATAGCCAAGGTTGGGAGCAGCCCAAGTGTCCATCAGTTGATGAATGGGAAAAAAATGCCTTGGTACATTTACTTAATGGAATACTACCCAGCAGTAAAAAAGAAAGAACTCTTACCCTTTGTTACAGCATGGATAACCTATAGATCATTACGATAAGTGAAATAAGTGAGTCAGAAAAAGACAACTACCATATGATTTTACTCATATGTAGAGTCCAGTGAATAAAATGAACTAACAAACAAAATACAAATAGACTCATACATACAGAACAGACTGACAGTGCTCAGAAGAAGGGGGTTGAGGGGCTGGGTGAACAAAATGAATAAATTAAACAGAAGTCCTTCAAAGACACAAACAACAATATGGTGATTACTAGAGGGAATGGGGGTAGGGCGAGGGAAAAAAAGAGTATAAATGGAAATGGAAAGAAATGAGTTGGGATGGCAAACGCATAATACAATATACAGATGATGTATCATAGAATTGTATACCTGAATCCTATACAATTTTATTAACCAATGTCACCTCAATAAATTAATTTTTTTAAAATTCAGAGACATGCTGGTTAATAAGACCTGAGGTCCCTGGACTTTAATGTAAAGATTTTTGTTAATTTGACTAGAAATGAGATTGTGTTTAATGTTTGCTTTGTTTCATTTTTATGTGCCAGAGAGATTTCAAGTCCCTCAAGCGTGCTTGTGCTTGCCTTCTTCATTGTTTATGAACTCCTCTAGGAACTCCTCCTTAGTCAAAATCTAAGTGTATAGCATAAAATAGGAAGTTCCTCTGGTAGTTTTCTTACTTGTCAGATTGCCTGGGTGGGCTAGTCCTACTCCATTTTTTTTTCTCTATGTTTTTCCAATAGTTCTTTATGAGACCCCTGATTATACACTTTTATGTTCATAACCTAACTGTCATCAATGCTGATTTACTATACTCCTGCAGTAGCTCTGTTCTTATCACTCTACCAATGGTATTTGGCCTCAAGTTAACCCCATGTTTTGTGGCTTCATATAATCTCTAGCCCTATTATCTCACTTTATTTATATAAGGATCTTCTATTCATTCTTCCTAGCTTTACATCTTTGGCACTACATAATTTATAATTGTGGATAAATTTTCTTTTCTGACCATTATGATTCTCTGTTTATCTCCTAGTTATTACTTCACAATCATTAGGTTTAGACTTTCTCTAGACTTGGAATAAATTTCTACCTCAAGCCCCCATTTTAACCAGGTGGCAGAAAATTAGTCTTAGTTTAAGATAATTGAAGCTTATTGTGGATTTTATCAAACACCTCTTTGAATTTTCTTGGAATTTATATAAAGAAGAGCATCAGAATTTCCCTACACTATATAGAGGGAGGGTAGAGAAAACTACTTGGCTCCCACTGATTGCTCTTGCCACTCTTATTCAACATAGTGCTGAAAGTCTAGCCACAGCAATCAGATAAGAAAAAATAATAAAAGGCATCCAAATTGGAAAAGAGGAAGTAAAACTATCATTATTCACAGATGACTTGATATTATACATAGAAAACCCTATAGGCTCTACCAAAAAACTGCTTGACCTAATACGTGAATTTGGCAAAGTAGAGGATACAAAGTTAATATTTCAGAAATTGATTGTACTTTTGTACAACAACAATTAACCATTATAAAGGCCAACTAAGGCAAGGGATCTCATTTACTATAGCAACAAGAAAAACAAACTACCTTGGAATACATTTAACTGAAAAGGTAAAAGGCCTCTATTGGAAAACTATACAACACTGAAAAAAGAAATTGAGGAAGATACAAATAAATGGATCAGAAACATTAACTTCATTAAAATGTCAACACTATGCAAAGCAATCTATAGATTATAGTGATCCCTATTAAAATTCTAATAGCATATTCCACTAATCTAAAACAAACACTTTAAAAATTTATGAGAAACCAAAAAAGACCCCATATAGCAACCTTGAGAAAGGAGAATAAATTTGAAGGAATCATACTACCTTATAGAAAACCATACTATAAGGCCACTGTAATAAAAAACAAACAAACAAACCTGGTACTGGTGCAAAAAACAGACATAGATGAATTGAACAGAATGGAGACCAGAAATAAACCCATGATTTTACGGTCAATTAATATTTGACAAAGGGGCACAAGCATTCAATAGAGTATAAAGTTGGAAGAACTGGACTGGTTCATGCAAAAAAAAAAAGAAAAGAAAAAATTGAGACTAGACCACCAACTTATACTACACCAGAATGAATTCAAAATGGATAAAAGATTTAAATATGTCATAATACTTTAAGGAAAAAAAACTCCTTTTTTCTTGACTTACCATTTTTATTACTGTATGGACCTATGGGATCTACAAGTTTGTGCGGGAAGCAAAGGCATGGGGAGAAGGGGAAGTGGGTGTTGACCAATGAGTCAAGCAGAGTTTAGGACAGAGTGCCCATCCAGTAGAAGTTGGTTAAGGCTCTGTTTTATTTTAGTTGTGTTTTCCTTTTTAAAAATATAATTATTCTATTATAGTTGTCCCAGTTTTTCCTCCTTTACCCTCCTCTGCCCTACCCACTCCCTGCTCCCACAGTCGATCCTCACACTGTTATTCATGTCCATGGGTCATTCATACATGTTCTTTGACTAGTTCCCTTCCCTCTTTCCACCATTATCCCCCACCCTCTTCCCTTCTGGTCACTATCAGTCTGTTTCCATGCCTCTGGTTCTATTTTTCTCCTTAGTTTATTTTGTTCATCAGATTCCTCTTCTAGGTGAGATCATATGGTATTTGTCTTTCACTGACCGGTTTATTCATGAAGCATAATATTTTCCAATTCCATCCATGCTGTCACAAAAGGTAGGAGTTCTTCTTTCTTTCTGCTGTATAATATTCCATTGTGTAAATGTATCACAGTTTTTTGATCCACTCATCTACTTATGGGCACTTAGGCTGTTTCCAGTACTTGCCTTTTATAAATAGCACAGCTATGAACATTGGGATGCATATTCTTTTGAATTAGTGTTTCGGAATTGTTAGGGTATATTCCCAGAAATGAAACTGCTGGATCAAAAGGCTGTTCCATTTTGAATTTTTCTTTTTAAAGGTTTTATTTCATTATTTTTAGAAAGAGGGGAAGCAAGAGAGGCAGAGAGGGAGAGAGACATCCACGTATGGTTGCGTTTCACCTGCCTCCAGCCACAGACCTGACTGGAGACCTGGTTTGCAACCTGGTTATGTGCCCTGGCTGGGGAATTGAACCTGTGACCTTTGGGTTCGCAGGCCATTTTAAATTTCTTGAGGAACCCCCATAATGTTTTCCACAGTGCCTGCACCACTCTATCTTCCCACCAACAGTGTATCAGGGCTCCCCTTTCTCCACATCCTTGCCAACAGTTGTTGTTTGTTAATTTATTAATGATGGCCATTCTGACAGAAATGAGGTGATATCTCATTGTGATTTTAATTTGAATCTCTCTGATGGCTAGTGATATTGAGCATCTTTTCATATGTCTATGGGCATCTGTATATCCTCCTTGGAGAAGTGTCTATTCAGGCCCTTTGCTCATTTTTTAAATTGGACTGTTTGTCTTCCTCTGATAATACTCTAGCAAGACCTGCTCAATTAGAAATTTATAATGAGATCCCCTTGTTAGTTGATCAAGTCACTGGACTTGTCAAATCTATTATTAAGCTGCTTTTGTGTCTACAATGACCTCTTTTGGTCATAAATTAACCCTAAGAAAGAACTGATAGTGGATAAGGTGCCGGCCTGCGAACCCAAAGGTCGCAGGTTCAATTCCCCAGCCAGGGCACATAACAAGGTTGCAAAACAGGTCTCCAGTCAGATTTGTGGCTGAAGGTAGGTGAAAAGCAATCATACATTGATGTCTCTCTCCCTCTCTGCCTCTCTCGCTTCCCCTCTTTCTAAAAATAATTAAATAAAATCTTTAAAAAAAAAAAAAAAGAAAGAAAGAAAGAACTGATAACTTAGCATTTGGTTGGATAGTCTCACAGCACTAGAAAGACTCGTTCCCAGGAAATTTCATATCAAAGTCAGTATTGAAGTGGTGGAACACTGTGGAAAAAGTGATACTGTAACCATAGGAAGTGAGCTGAGGTCAAATTTTTCCAAAGGGATATGCAGGTAAATGTAAGGCAGTCAGGCCTTACGGCCTTCATTGCAAAATTCACTCTGAATCATTTCTATTTTATGAACTATCATGATCCAAAGTTTTCAGTCTGCCTCATTTTCTAATTTTGCATCTAGTATAACATTTATATAAGCCATAAAAATATTCAGTAATCAAAAACAGTTGGGCTATTCAGAAAAACTTCAAGAGTAAGCATAACCATTATTATGACTAATATCATTAGCATACAGGTAGAGACAAACAATTGATTTCTGAGTTCAACCTTAATTTGTAGGTATACAAGCCTTATTGATGTCTTGAAAGAGCTATCCGATGTTAGTGGCTTCACATTTTTGAGGAGTCTGTTGCAGGTGGGGGCACGTGTCAGAGAGAGAGGTAGATTTTTATTTATGGTTAGATGCCTGATAAGGTCCCTTTCAATGAGGTTAGAGAGTGCCTTATTTAATGTACTATCTAACGATCAAAATTTCCAAATGGTTGTTATTGATTTTTAAAATAATTGTTTACTTATTTGGAATTTTCTTGAAGTAACTTTATCAAAACTTGGCAATAGTGTAAGATGTCGCTTTTCAATAATGTTATTTAGCAAATTTCTTCATCTAATTTACCTCTAGCTTAAATTCACTATGAAGGAATGCAAACATTGAAAAACAGGTTTGCTAGGAAACCAGCATAAACCAAGTAGCTGTCTTGGGTTTCACACAGCTCCAGCTATTCATTTTGTTTACAGCCATTTTATGCATAAAATACATTGTAGAAGCTGCTCATCACTTATTTTATAATGTTTCCCATGCAATTTAATATGAAAGACAAATGTTTTGAGGTGTTTCTGAGGCTTTCTGAAATACTACTAAGTATTGCCTACATAGTTTGAGATTTTAAACCTTAAAACTTCCATTTCTAATGAAAACTAAGAAGTCAGATTTATAAAGATATTTTATAACAATTATAAACACAATACATAGATGTTAAAGTCATTCCTAAAATTGACTTATTTTGGTAAAACCTAAATAAGGTTACTGTATGGACCTATGGGATCTACAAGTTTGTGCGGGAAGCAAAGGCATGGGGATATTTAATATAATATTAATAATAATATTGATATTATATTTAATATCAATAACTTGAAAGATATATCTATACTACTTAAACCAACAAACTTCAGCTAGCCTTTATTTAGCTAGTTGAATATTAGCAAAGATTAATCTTAGATAATGTGAATTTGAAAAGCATTTGTTAGTTTTTATATTTCTGAGAATTTTAGAATGCACAATCCTTATAAGCACTTGCCTTTAAAATTAATTTAAAAATACTATTCGAAGGTAAAAATTAGGTCACTTTTATCACATACCTAAACTGACACACACTGTCTGGAAATTTAAAAAAATTTTTTATTTTGTCCTCCAGTTCACTGACCTGATCCTTGGCTTGATCTAGACTAATTTTGATTTTCTTCTACTGTGTCCTTCAATTTAGAAATTGTATTCTTCATTTCCTCCTGCTCTTATTGATAGTTTCAAAGTCTTATTTATTTAATAAATGTATGGGTGCCTTTCACCTGCCTCCAGCCACAGACCTGGCTGGAAATCTGGCTTGCAACCTGATTATGTGCCCTGGCTGGGAAATCAAACCAGTGACCTTTGGGTTTGCAGGCCGGCGCCTTATCCATTGTGCTACCAGCCAGGGCTTCAATGTCCTTTTTAATGCTGGTATAATTCTCAGTTAGTTCCTTGTAGCTTCTCTTGAGTTTGTCACAGTTCCCCTGCAATTGTTTGTAGTTTTATTTGAGCTTGCTGAGCTCATTGAGCTTCTCTATAATAATTATTTTGAATTCCTTGTCTGATAGTTTGCTTGTCTCTATTTCATTTAGCACTCTTTCTGGGGATTTCTCCTTTCCTTTTGATGGTGGGTTACTTTTTTGCCTCCCCATTTTAGGTGGCTTTTATTATTTGTTTCTGCTTCTTCAAGGGACCAGTTTTTAATGTTTATTTTTATTATATTTTTTCATTATCATTTAGTCTCCTTATATGCTCCTCCCCCACAATAATCACACTGTTGTCCATGTCAATGAGTCCATTTTTATTTTTGCTCAATCCTTCCATCCCCTACTCTCCTCCTCCCCTTAGCTGTAATTCTGCTCTCTGTCTATGAGTCTGTCTATATTCTGTTTGTTCAGTTTGTTCTTTAGATTCCACATATAAGTGAAATCATACGGCATTTTTATTTCCCCGACTGGCTTATTTCATTTAGTATAATGTTCTTCAGGTCCATCCATACTGTCGCAAAACTTTCTTCTTTTTTTATGGCCAACTAGTATTCCATTGTGTAAATGTTCCATAGTTGTTTCATCTACTCATTTACTAACTTAAAAAGGCAACTCACAGAATGGGAGAACATATTCATGATACATTTGATAAGGTATTAATATCTCAAATTTATAAAGAACTTACAAAACTGAACACCAGAAAAACCCAAACAAGCAATTGAAAAATGGCAAAGGACCTGAGACTTCTCCAAAGAGCCAAAGAGAACATACAGATGGCCAATACACACATGAAGAGCTGCTTAATGTCACTAATCATTGGACAGATGCAAATTAAAACCACAATGAGATATCATCTCACACCTGTCAGAACGGCTATAATCAGTAAATCAACACATGAGTGCTAGCTAGCTAGGATGTGGAAAAAAGGAACACTTTTGCACTGTTGGTAAGAATGCAGACTGGTGCAGCTTCTTTGGAAAGCAGTACGGGGATTCCTCAAAAAATTAAAAATGGTTTTTCCTTTTGACCCAGCAATCCCATTTCTGGAAATAGATCTAAAGGAACCCAAAACACTAATTAGAAAGGACATAAGTACCGCTATGTTCTGTTCATTGCAGTGTTATTTATAGTCACCAAGATATAAAAGCAGGCTAAGTGCCCACCCATCAGGACATCCATTTTTAATGCCTCTGAGAATTGGGTTTACACTTAAATGACATCAATGGTGGAACATTTCATCTAAACCCTGTTTTTGAAGCTTTGAGGGATCAATTAAGTATGGTTTTATTCATTGTGCCTAATTTTGAATCTGGTTTTTCTAATTGTGTACACAAAAAATTAATTTAGAAGTATCAAAGGACCCTCATCTCAGTCATCTTCCTGCAGGAATATTAATGGAAGGTTGATTGTCATGGGCTTGTTGGCCTCAGGGGCACAATTCTTCATGTTAAGTTTTCTTTTGACATTTTTAGAGTCTAATCAAACTTCTAGGGAAAAACAGACTTTATGTGCATGTCTCAGGATGAACCAATTACAGTGGATAGTTCTATAGGATCACTTCACACACTGGATGAATGTTTTCCTTAGACAATCACACAAACATTCTTAGTCAGATTGAAGACCTGAGCAAGGGCCAATGAGAACTTACCAGATGCCTCCAGAACTATGATGCTTTTCAAGATGTGACCCCTGATGCCCTTTCTGAGTGAGCTCATTTCAGGGTGCCCTACCCTTTACAAAGAACTCTTCTGTCAGTTTTTCTGGGATCAGTTGCATTACTGCACAGGATGCTTCTCAGTGCCTTCCTGCACCCCTGCTGCTACAGGGACCTGCAGCAGTGATCATTGCCCCACTATTATATTTGGGGAGGCAAGTGTCTTTTGTCTCTTGGAGCTAAGGAAACACCAGTCTCGCATTTAATCAGCAATTTTTTTTTCACATTTTCAGTAAGCAACTCAATAAAAAGCCAAAAATTGAAGCAGCAACCCATTTTTCTTTCTTTTTCCTGGGTTATCTCAAAATTTATCCACCTCAAGGATTTTGTAAGAACAGCTCAAAAACTAGGGCCTGCAGGGAGGTCCAGAATCTGAGAAAGAATTTACCTAAGTTCACGCAGTGCAAAGCAAGAAGCTGGTGGGGCATAATGGATTCATACTGATACCTAGAACTGGGTCCAGGTTCACTGGATGATTCCAGGTGGGTTTCTTTGGAACTCTGACAATGACTTCAATTAAATGTCTATAGAAGAACTTCCAAACTTGTAGAAAAATTTTATAAGGGATTGTTAGAGTTTATTTGAGCCATAGAAGACACATTTGGAAGCAAGGTCTCAGTTGACAGAAAACAATGTTTCCCAGAATGACAGTTTTCAGGGTTTTCATTTATTTATTTATTTCTCAGTCTTTTTCTTTTCTTTTTAATGCATTTAGAATTAAGGAGGGAAAGTAAGAAGATTATTTAACAGGAGAGAAAGCAAGGCAGGGATTGGATTACAGGATAATGTTTTCCAAGGGGTTGGAAAAAGAGGCATTTGAAAGATGTATTAACTTAGATTCATGAAAATAATGGAGAGGGCTTGCTTAAGGCAAAAATGAAGTTTTTCTAAAGAAGTTATATACTTTGTCTATGGCTACCCACAAAGATTTTCCCAGTTAGAAATTTATGATCAGATCACCTTGTGAGGTTACTTTCAGTCAATGAACTTGTCAGATTTATGATAGAGCCCCCTTTTCATTGACATTTTAAAATGGTTCCCTTTTGCCAGAAAATTTAGCACATTTTCCTTCAATATTCATGGGAATCTGATTGAACTCCTGCAGGTAAATCTCACAATATTGTGAGAGTTCCCCTATGATTAGTGCCTTTGGAGTTTTTAATTCTCATAGTTGTTCACATTAAGAATTCAGCAATTGCTTAATTACAGTTCAGGTTTCTCTATACTAGCAGTGGTACCTCTGTGGCAATTTCCACTGGTCAGCCTGTTTCATTTACCTCTCTCTCCAGCCTAGGTGGGCAACATCTCATCTTGCATTCTCCCCTCTCATAGACCCAAGAGACTTGATTTTGGTCTGCTCAGTTTTTTACTTATTAAAGTGGCAACTTCCGCCTTGCTGGTGTGGCCCAGTGGATTGGCACTGGCCTGCGAATCTAAAGTTCTCTGGTTTGATTCCCCAGTCAGGGCACATAACCTGGTTGCAATCCAGGTCTCCTTTGCTGAAGGCAGGTGAAAGGCAACCATACATTGACGTGTCTTTCCTTTTCTTCCTCCCTCCTTTCCCTTCTCTCTGAAAATAATGAATAAAATCTTAAAAAAAAATTTTTAAATAAAAAAACAAAGTGGCAACTTCCAAGACATGTGTGTCTGGAAACCAGAAGTCTCAGTTGAATTTTTCATCTTTCTTTTAATAGAATAAAATATTACATAAATTATAATGGTTAAGGATGGTAATGTATTTGACTTTATGACTTGATCTTATTAAGATTGGATTTTAAGATGTTTTAGAGTTCATAATACCACTAATACTATTTGATTGTGTTTACAATTGATTTTTAGTCAGTAATAGTTACCATCAATGAAAAGCACTTAAAGATTTTCAGAGCTGATAAAAATGGTAGATTCTGAAAGGCATTTAAATAGGACTATAATAGGATAATAGTATCATTTGCTACTATAATTAGCTAAGCTAAATTTAGGGAATATAAAATCAAAGAGTAGGTCTTCCATTTTTGTTACTGTAGCAGAATACATTACCTGAAAAACCCTATAGATAAAAAACACTTAGAAATAATGAATAAAATGCAAAAATGTGTTTTTTAAGAAATATTTGAGCTTGTAAAAAATTAAGGAAGCTCTCCAGTAGCTTGAAATTTTAGAGACCTAAAACCAGGGACTTTAGTGTATACAAAATCTTTATTGTCTCCATGCAGCTCTTCTCTGAGTATGAAATGGAAGCATCCAGCATGTACCTCTATTACTGCTCATTGCATTACAAGCTCATGTAGTACATACATGTCCATCAGCATGTGAGTTCTTTGAGGGCAGAAATGCTACCTTATTCATCTTTTATAACTGTGGTTTATGCAAGTACCTGGCACATAGTAATAACAGTAAATATTTACTAAAATGAAAAGAAAGCATTGCAGCTTGGTAGAAAAGACAAATTGCCTACAGAGAAATAACATTAGAATAAGGGTAGAATTTCTAGAGCAGCAATAGAAAACTACAGGATAAGGTATTAAATATATTGAGATAAAATAAGTTAATAGAGTTGAATTATTCATTACTCAAGAGAAAATATATAATAATGGACAAATTGAAAATAAAAAGTTTGTTATCATCTAATAATTCTAAAAGAATGTTGGAAGTGTATTCTTCAGGAAAATGAAAAATTACTTCTGAAGTAAATATTGAGATGTATGGAGAAACAGCATGAAAATAATGAGTAAATGTGAGAAATTTGAATAAATATTCTTATATTCCACATTATAAATAATACAGAAGAAGATAATAAAAGTTAAAATTAAACTAACAAAATTATAATATTTGAGAATAGAAAGTGTAGTTTTAAAATGTTTTAATATCTTTGTAATTTACTTATGCATAATTAAAACTAAGGGTAACCACCAAACAATTAAAATGGTGCATATTTATAAATTAATTGATTGAAGAATGGAATTTAAAAATTATTCCAAAAGAATATTAAAAAAAAAACAGAGAAAACAGACTACTTAGAAAGCACATAATAAAATAGTAGAATTAATTCCATAACTACAAGTAGACTAAGTTAATTAATGGAGATTAGACGAAAAATATTAAGTATCAGAAGAATGCTTATAATATGATACCATTTATATAAATGTTATAAATATGCAAACAAGGCACTGTTCATTAGGGATGATTATACAGCTCTAATAAAAAGACATTTATTAATAATAAATATTTAATTTAAAACTGATTTTCTTGGGAGTACTGAGTGGTTGATACATGTTGAGCATTAGTTAATTCTTTATGCCTTTATATATCTGACACATTTGCTAATATTTTTGGTGAAAACTCAAATTGGGTTTTAATCTGCTTTTAATTAAGATAATACTGCTCTCAGTAATTTTGCATCTAGTAATTCTGGCTCTCAGAAAACCCTCAGTTCATTGTAGTATTTCAATTGTGTGTATTTTAGTTTTTGGCCACCTGCTGCTTTGATGCTTCATGAAGTATCTTCAAATTATGGCATTGAAAGATGACAGCAGCAAAGAAACGAGTTTTCATAAGCAGCATCTTAGAAGTCCAACCACATCTTAGATCTTGAAAGATGAGGAATGGCCTCAGCTGTGGGAAAACTGGAATGTAGAAAACCATTTAAGCCAGTATCAGGTTACAAGAATTCTCTATCTTATTACTGCTCATTTTTAAGGGATGCCATTTTAGGGAGTGTGAAGAGCAGAATGAATTCCTTTATTCTCCCAGCTTCCAACATTACAATATGCACCATCTGTATTAAATGATTTTATTTGCCCAATGGAGCAGTTGAGTTTGTTATATTAGCTTTTGTGAGATAAATGACTTGTTAGAATTCTTCAGTTTAACTAATGTAAAATTTCCACTATCCTGCCAATCTTTAGACTTGGCTTGAGTGTTGACAGAATGTTCACCAAAATCACGGCAGAGACTGACACATAACACCCAATCAATGGTTCTCTTCTTGTCTCAATTTTTCTTTCTTCTGCAATAGATTCTTTCACTTTTTGGGCATTATTAAGTATATGCCTTTTTTCATTTACTTTCCAGTAATATTGCAAAAGTGATGGAAGTATTTGCACAAGACTTTTTCATTGTAATTTTAGCCATGACATTTGGTATATTTCATTATTCATGCTGCAGACACAATGGACTATGGCTGCAAATAATAAGAGTATTCACTTCTGCAATATCATAATTATTGGACAAGCAATTGTTGGACACCAGCTGGATATCCTAAACTTCAACTCAATTCTGGCACTTCATACCTGGAGCTAGCCTCAAATACCACAGGTTAAGGAGGGTTCAGTCCCTCCAGGCCCCACTCAATTCAGAAGCCAATTGCAAGTCCAGGCTGTCTGTCATCTGAGGGGCTGGCTGTAAACCAGAGATTTCCACAACCCTCTCCTTGGGTTTGATTAATTTGCTAAAGTAGCTCACATAACTCAGAAAAAGATTTTACTTACCAGATTATGGGTTAATTAGAAAAGGGTATAACTCAGGAACAGCTAGAGAAACAAGATACACAGGGTAAGTTATAGAGAAAGGGTGCAAACTGCCATGCCTTCTTCAAGCCAGCACTCTCCCAGCATCTTCACATGTTTAACATCCAGGAAGTTCCCTGCTCTTGGTCCTCTGGAGGTTTTATGAAAGCTTCATTACGTAGGCATGGTTGATTAAATCATTGGTCTTTGGTGATTGATTCAGACTTCAGGTCCTCTCCTCTCCCCAGAAAAAGTTAGGGAGTTAGACAGAATGTTCCAACCCTTTAATCACATGACTGGCTCCTCTGACAACCAGTTCTCAAAATGTTCAGAAAAGTCATATCATTAATAGAAAGAAAGGCAGCTTTCTGGCTCTAATGACTCAGGAAATGTTAATGGCCTTATGAGCTCTTTGCCAGAAATGTTAAGGAAGACCAAATATTTATTTCTTATTATAAATCACAATGCCACAGTTTCTAAGTTTTCCTTAAGATTTGGTTTAAATAATCTTTGTACCTAAAAATTAAAAATCAATTTTTATATATTCATACATATGAGAGAAAAGTGCACCTCATTTTTAGTAATAATTATGCACTTAGTACTTACAAAACTTTAGTTTTAAAACAATTTCCTTATATGATATCTCAATTTATCCCCATAAAAATTTAACTAGGTAGAATATGACTTAAATATAATTACGATACTGGTCCTCAGAAAAATAATAAATCACAGCATAAAATTTAGTCTATGAATCATAACCTAACATATTAGTGTTCCTAAATTCGGTTTGTTCTTGCCCAAAAATATTTTTGAATGGGGCAAGAAGCTTATAAAAATATTTTTGCACTCAGACTAATAACATTTTAATTGATTTTATAAGATTCTTAATTAACTAATTCAATGATTAATACTCCCAATGAAATTAGATAGATGTGATCTTTGTCATCAGACATTGAAAGGAGCAAATTCAGCAGTAATTAAACCATGACATGAAATTAATTTTAAATAACCTAGACCTGCCTAAAGAAAGGCACTTCACCAGTAATAATTTAGATAATACCCTTTTGCTTTTCATAATTTCTTTTAGCAACAGAGCAACCTCAAGTTCTTATCCAATTTTGAAATGGACACTTCTCTTTGGTTAGTAATTAGGTGACTGGTTAGAACATTATTTCCAACTAACAAGAAATTTTCCTCTATGTCCTGGTAGGTAAAATGACAATAACTATCTCATTAGGTTATTATAAGAATTAAATGTTCTGTTTTAAATAAAGCACTTAGAACAAAACCTGTTTCACAGTCGTGCTATATGGGTTAGTGTATGTTCTTGTTACTACATTCATAGCCTGACATTTAGCTTCCTGACTTCTCTGCCTACCTTCTATCCCTATTGTGTGCAAAATAACAAATCAGTTAATTTACAGAGTGGGGAAATACATTAAAAATTTCAGTGAACAATGCATTAACTCCCCTCTCCCCCCTCAATAGATTTATAGTGGAAAGTTGGCTTTTCCATAGATAAGATTTAAACACCTAAAAAAAAAAAAATTATGAGGTATCCAACAAATCCCTTTAAACTTTAAAATTGTTTTTCTTTTCTCAAACCTTTCCATATACATACTTATTTATAAAATATTCTAGAAAGTATTTGAAATGTTTACCTTATTTAGATATTTAAGATGCTAGAGTTATTTTTGAAAAGCAGTGAAAATTGGAAAGTACTGAAATGGTCAGTTTTAGAGTGAAGTTGCTAAAAATGTAACATAAGTTTATCTCCTAAGCCATAGAATAAGCGTAGCTGTAGGTTCAATATTATTTTACCTAACATATTTTTACTTAAATTTTTTACTATATAAAATGATATTTATATAGATTGAAATATCAAATGACAAAATTTTTGAAAATGAATGACACATTAGGCCTCAACAAATGTTTTTAGGACTTTTCAGACAGTATTGATTTTATTCTAGTATACTTTTAGTACCTGTGTTCACTGTGATGCTGAATACTGAGTAAGTAGGCATAGCTGTATTTTCTTTGTGCCTCATTTTCCACAATGTTGCCCTAAGAATTAGTGTTATTTGGTATACAGGCTATAGATAATTTACAGGATTACATTAGTTTTGGCCTAATTTAGGTAACTTTCTAGTTTTGACTAAGTCTTTTATTATTTTTAAGTCTCAGTTTCTTCATTGTTAGTAGAGATGACTGTACATGATTACATCTTCAAGATTATGGTGATAATGAAATTTTAAGGCAAGCATGGATGTGTTTGCATGAATAGTGTGATTTTAACTATCTTGACAACTATAGAATAATCAAGGTGAAGAATTTATAAAGATAGTGCTCATTTTTCCCCCAATGACCATACTGCCATTGTCTCATTATAACATAATAAAATTATTTCTTGAGAAATAAGAAGTCATACTTGAGTAATGGTCACTACTACATAGGACATTTTTTTGACAGGGTGACAAAAATACATGAGTTCTAACTTCCCCCATATCCAAACCAACTTCCCAAAAGGGGCTTAAAAGACAGGGAGATCCTGGGCTATCCAGGATTCTGGTCCCATCTTCTGTTTCTCTCCTATCAGTGCCCTGTGTTCTAGTTTTCCTCAGATAAGCTTTGCTCTTTGTAACCTTCTATGTTTAGGTATGTTCTTTGTTCTGCCTAAAATGCTCCCTTTTCTTTGATATTCCTAGTGAAATTCTACTCATCCTTCAAAACTCCACTTATGTTTACTTCATCAAATCATTTCTGACGTTCTCAAGTAGTTAAGTACTTCCTTTCTATGTCTATCATAAGTCTATCATAGCTGGAACTTTAGACATAGAATTGTAGCTTTGCATGTTAGTGTTTTACACTGAATTGTGAAGGTCCAGACAGAAAGAACATCATAGCTTAAGAGCATGGGTTCTGGCCCCATATCCTATGGGTTAAAATCCTGGAGCTCTACTATTTACTACTCATATGAACATTGGCAAGTAAGAAATCACTCATCTGTAAACTGGAACTAACTATTATACATACTTAGATAATTGGCCTATTTAATGGATTAAGTGAGCAAAACTCTTAAATGTCTGGATCATAAGATGAACTCAATTAATGTCCCAAATTATAATTATTTTAATTTTTACCTCCAAGCAAACATTGTGCTTAAGATATAGTAGATTTCTACTAACAATTGAATAAATGATTATAATATCCACTTCTAAGAAAAAAAATCACAGGTAACCTATAAAATAAATTTGCATTGTTATACTTGTAAAATATGGTAAAATATTTATTAAAACATGGATGACAAGTGGGATTGACTTTGTGGAGGAGTGGGTGGGTGGGGAAGGGGACAGAGGGAGGCAAAAAAAAAAAAAAAAGGATGGATGTAATACAACAACAATAAAATTAAATTAAAAATAAATAAATAAAATATAATTATTAAATGCATGAAAACCAATGTAATTATTTTTTGAAAACCATACATATTAAACAAGGAGAAATTAATTGTGCCTAACTCATAAATTCTTTTTTTTTTTTTTTTTTTTTTAAGAATGGGAGAGAAACATTGATGTGTGATATTGATTGGTTGCCTTTCATGCACCCCCAACTGGGGATCCAGCCTGCAACCCAGGCATGTGCCCTGACTGGGAATTGAACCCATGATCATAGGTTGGTACTCAACCCACTGAGCCACACCAGCCAGGGCTAAACTCATAAATTATTTAATTTGGACAATAAACAAGTACATAAAGTGGAAAAAAACCCTAAAATTTATTAAGTCTTCTAAATGATTTTAAGATTTACACCAAAACCATGAGTTTAGTTATAAGTCGCCTTGCCATTAAGGTCCATATATGGTCATGGAAACCAATATTTTCCCTCAAATTTATTTAGAAGCTCAATGCACCTTTTGTCCTCACCTCCCAAATCTTGAGCATTTTTTTAACATATTCAAAAACAATTTGTAAAGTTTAGATGGAAAAATAAACAGGGAGTTATAGGCAAAAACATTTGAAAACAGATGAATATGTAATTTGCACTGTTAGATCTTATCACATAATTAAAATAATGTGGCCAAAACGTATAAATCACCAATATTGATACATTAGCATTTTAAAGCACCAAGGAAAAAATGAATTATTAAATAAATAATCCTAGATTAATTGGCTAACTATATAGTTAGAAAAATAAAGATGGAGGTAGATACTGGAGTAAAATATAAACAAAGAAGTAAAAAAGCAAAACAATTGAACAAAAACTAGAAAAATAGAGATGACTTTGTATCTGATTATAGGGTTAAAAAGTCTTTCTAGGCATAAAAGTGAAAGGGAAAAAGTGATTCATAAGATTAGTACATTAAAACATCAAAATTAAAAACACCTGTAATGATCATATACCCAGTGGTCAAGAGTATAGTCCTTTGAGATGGGCAAGTCCAGAATATCCAGCTCTGCCATTTATTAGGTATGAACTTGGGCAAAGAACTTAACCTCAATATGTCTCAATTTTCTGATTTGTAAAATAATCATAGTAATTAATAACAACATCAATGATAATAATTACTATTATTATTATTACACAGTGATTACCACATAAGGGTTTTTGTGAGAAATAAAATAATATTCATCAAGCATTTAGTATAAACAGTGAATGCAAATGGAAATAAATGAAATATTTAGAATACATGGCATATAAAAATTTTAAATTATTTATATAAAAATATTTCTTACACATTTACATGAAAAAGATGAATTAAGAAATGAAAGACATGACTGTAATTTACTCAAACAATAGGTGACAGAACTAAAGCTAGAGATGGAGGTTATCTCTAACTGACAGGGTTAAAAGTGATTCTGTGATTTTTAATTTTCCAAATATTCTACAATTAACAAGTTACTTGTTTGTTTCAGGAAATTATTCTATTTATTTAATTTCTAGAAAGAGAAATGCCTCCAATGAGTATGCTGATAAATTGTTCAGTTTCATATCTAAATTAAAGGGCTAATCTCCTGCGTGGCATGCCTTCAGGAGATCAAATACTGCAGAGTACTTTGAATATTTCTAGAATATTCTTGCACATCCTGGTTTTTGTTTACTACTCTTGAGAAACTTTTTTGAAATCTTTACTACCTTGTAACTGCTGTCCTTTTCCTGCTTCAGTGAACTCTTAACTAAGAACTAAGCAATAGAGGAAAGATGAGAAAAGAGATTGAGATAATTAATTGCCATTCTGGTGAAGGTTTCAGTATTCTATTCTCATTAGAGTATAAAAGAAGACTTCAGAAATATACATTATATGATGATATGAAAATATTCTTTCTTAAAATGTTCTATATTAAGGTATTTGCCATCAATGTGGTTTACCTATACAAATCCGATGTAGAGTTTAGGGACATACTTTAAAGGAAGAAATAATGAGATTAGACTTACTACTATTTCAAATAGATGTTATTCTCTTATTTGTCTGTGCTTCTACCTTTTACTTTTTATTGCTGTTATTTCATGACCTTTCACTAGGAAGCATACATAAAGATTTCATGCTAATGTTTCAACTGATTCCTTTCATTGTTATAGGTAAGTTTTATACATAAGGTTTTTATTGTTCTTGTAGAAGGGAGAGGTAAAATCAATTTCCTCTTTAACATATTGATAAACAACTCCAGATATAAGAGGTAGGGAGGAGAAACTAGATTTACCTTTGTGTGACCTACATAGGAATGCTGGAAAAAATTAATTCCAGAATATTATGTCAACATTCCTTGAAGTTGTGGATATGATTTACATAGTAGGTCTTTTCCATTCACCCAGCTACTTTCATCTTGATACAGTAAATTGCTTTCATTTTCCTCCTCCGATCTGTGTGCTTGAGGTATTGTTGTGATAAATTATGGAGGTACAGAACTGAAAATGGTGTGTAGATTGTCTAAGAAATTGAGTGCAGTCAGCCTTAAAAGTGGTGGATGATGTGCTAAGGCAGCAACCTCACCCTGGCCATGTCCCATATGTCATCAATGAAGAGCTGCTTTTAACTTTGCCTTTTGCCCAGAGCAGGAGAGCTGCTGGATTTATTGAATTAATAACCACTCCATTATGTGTGTTTTGTTTTCCTGTGACCGTGAAATCTGGCTATAATGTTAGGAAAGTGTAAGACAGGTCTCCTTAACAAACAAGGCGGTGTCTATTTTTTGGATCATTATTTAATACTTAATCTTTTGGGTAGAAAATAATAAGGAAATCCTTTCAAATATGGAATGGAATGTTCCTAACAACATTGAGTTTAAAAGGCATTTTATGGGTTACATAGATAGATAGAAACTGGTTTTCACTATGATTTGTAGTCTGAAGCACAGCTACTGACTGCAATGTGTTTGTGATTGAATAGTTTTTTCCCCCTTTTTATAGTGTTTTCTTTTTTTTTAAAGGCAGAATATTATATATTTTTCCCCCTAATGAACATACACTTTCTATAGGAAATGAGGGCAAAATAGAATACTATCTTCCTTTTACAAACTAGGTCATTTCCTGAAGAGCTTTGAATTTAGCAGAAAAGGCAAGATTTTAGCAGAGTAAGAATGCAACACATGTGGGAAGGTTGTACCAGTGACCTTTCATTCTTTTGACCAAGAAGGTGTGAGATACGTCTTCTATCAAGAAGTTTCCTTCAGGACCATTTTGATCAATGAAGTTTTCCTTTCTTCCTTTCTTCCTCCCTTCCTTTCTTTTATTTTAATCTGGCTACCCCACTTATTGTTCAATTTCCTCCCCCAATTTCTATCCCTTCCACCATGATTTTACAAAGAAAATGCAGAAGATATATGAATATTCCTTTATCAGCTGTGCTTTATTCAGCTCTTGATTCTTCCCTATTGACTTTTGAAGCTTGTAAAATAATAGTTTTGAATTATTTTTCCTGATTTGTCTAAAAAGAAAAGTGACAATTCACTTTTGTGAATTGATGATTCACTTTGTAGCAGTGAATCAAGTTCATTGCTACAAAGGTCCTAAAAGATTACCTAGTTCAAGTTTTTATTTTATACATGGGGAACCTGAGGCTCAGAAAATAACTTTTAACTTATTTAAGATTTTTGTAATGTTTGTAACACTTTGAAATGATTTCCAATTCAGAATTTTTATCTACTACTAATTAAGAAGAAAAGCAAATGTTTTTTAAAAGAAGTATAATTTTCTTTCATAATACAACTATACCAAACTGCAAAATAATGGAATAAAATCATTCTGGAATTTTTTAAAAAATCACATTTTTAAAACCTGAGCTCAAACCTCTGGTGTGTTAAAAGTGAATGGTTATTACAATGCTTTGCGAAAAAAAAAACAAAACAAAAACTGTAAGAACCTGAAATGTTTTGAGAATCGTTTGAGTTGAGTTACAAAGATAAATTTTGTTTAGCATATTATACTTTTTTTTTCTCTTTTTAAAACTGAGCAATAAGAAACAATTGCTTAGCGAGTGACTACTACCATGAACCAGACACTGTATAAATGTCAACACTGTAGGTATTGTAATGCCCATTTTAAAAATTAGATAAATGAGTAGGGTTTTAGCAATTTGTTTAAAGTCATATAAGTAAGTGATAATGTTGGGATTCAAAATCAGGTATACTTCATTTTAAAGCTAAGGCTCTTCATTATGTTAGTTGACTTGCATATATGTAAAACATGTATTAAATAAATTAGCACCCACACTTAAAATAAATAGTATAGAATCAGCTACATTTGCTTTTAAAATAATACTCAAAAACTGAGTGGCTAGTTCTTCTCCATGGTCTTACCTCCCAAAAGCCCCTCCACACCCACATACACTGTGGCTCAAGTTATATTCAATCTACTGTTAACAGATTGAAAATTGACTCTATTATTAGTTAAAATTCAAAAATGGGTATTGCTTTTATTTGTAATTTTATTTGTAATTTCAGGAGCTATTTAAGTCAATGGAAATATTTCTAAACTATATATTTTAAATCTAAATATATATATTATAAATGATAAAAAAGTAAGTTCAACTTCACAAATATTTATTATCTTCCAGAATAAAAATATTTATTGATGATAGCACCTAAAAATCTGAGCAAACAAAGATGTTGAAGTTTGTTTTGTTGATGTGAAGATTATTGGGTGGATTAGAGTGTCGTTTGGGTCATTATTTATATATCTAAGTATATTATGAAAATGAAATAAATTATTTTTCATGGGAAAGGGATATATTTCTTCTAGACACATTGAAAGAGTCTAGAAGTTATCTGTAGATAGACTGATTGTTTGTTTGCACAAGGCAGTGCTGGTGTTCTTTTTGAACTCTGCTTCCCAATCTCATTCTCACTGGTTCTGATGAGGCTGATAGTATAAGTTATGTTTTATCTCCAAGTGAAAATTTTAAAAAGCATACCTTTTTCATGTATCTTAATATTTCCAGTTATTAATAATAGGAAGTACTTCATGTAATTATTTTCTAATATTCCAAAAAATACTGTTAACTGTTTAGTCAAAGAACAGACTCTTGTGTCCAAGTTTCTTGGTAAAAAACAGAACAGATATTGCCATCAATGAAACTAAATCTAGTCTTGTCTTTAATTCTGTCTCCAAGGGAACAAAAAGAAAGGATTTAACACATTGACCCACACGTCAAAGAGACTTATTTTCTTATCAGTCTCTTACATATCATAAGACAAATCCTTCCCTGGACACTTCACACCAAAAATTACCTCACCCCCACAACACCTCCAATCCTACCCCCCACTCCCCCCAAAAACCCTGACACTGCCATCTCTAAATCATTATTAACATTTTACATGAAAAGTATCTCAGACTATGACATGTTTTTGAAATTAAATTGATTCATTTTAGAAAAGCTATATATTTTTCACTACATGAGAAAGACGAAGTCTCAAATTTGAGATTCCTTTTCATCTAAACGAACTATCCCCATAAATGAGAAATGTTAATCATGGTTGGCCTTGTTGGGGCTGGCACTATAATTGCATGTGCATTTTGATGTTTGATATCTAAGACTATGGACACAGCACTGGGATTCTACTGAAAGTGCAGTTGTGGTTAGCAAGGCAATCTTGGATTGATATGATAACAAATTAAAGGAGGCCAGCTCCCTGTTTTCTTGTCCAGAGCCTAGTTCCCAACATCCACCGAGCAAAGGAAATGATATGTTAAAAAGGAGAGCAAAAATTAGTGCACCCAAAATTTAAGGCTAGATTGTTTATTAGAGAAATGTAAATAAAAGTTTAATTTCTAGCCAAACCTCCTGACCTTTGACCTTTGCTAAACATAAAGCACCCATGTGGCTTTATTACCTTTAGAAATTCCCATCATGAATCTTAGTAAGCTTTATGTAGTTTTTATTTAATTAAATTTGCAAATGACTCAATTAAATGTGTTTATTTAGGCAATTAGGCTTATGCTTAATGGTGGAAGAGTTATTTTTATTTAGATGGGACATCAAATTAAATAAGATCTTTGTTGAGCAGCTTCTGTGGCCTTTGTAGATGTGCATTAAACTGGACCAGGACCTGCTTTACAAGTAACATACTGGCATTGTGAGGAGGAGGTGAAAGTGCTCCACTAATGAGCTGCATTCTAGAGAAGCTAAATATTCAAATTTCATCTGGCAGATTTTTAACTGTGCTCTGAATAAACTGGTTGTTGGTATAGTGTAGACACAACTGAAATGTTATCCATTCCTAAATCGGCAGACCGGCTGTGGCATTGTTCAGCGGCTGACTTTCCTGGGTGGTCTTTAAGAATTGCCTCAGGAGGTAGCACTGTCATAGTCTAATCCATATGTTACAAAGGTATGCACAGTGGCATGTCTTGCAAGTTTACTTTATGTGTTGTCTGGTCCTTCATGTGGAAATAGACATTCTTTAAGCTTTCTTTTGGAATCTCCCTGGAATGAATGGGCTTGAAAAGCTATTAACGTCGATTTTCTTAATAAAAGTGTTGACATGAGATCTGGTGCTTATGTTGAAATATACAAATGTACATAAAGGAAGTGACAAACTTTTAGAAATACAACTCAGGTTTGGAATTGTAGGTTGAATCTGTATATGGCTTTCATACTACCATAAAGTTTTGCATTTGTTTCTGCATCACACAGAAATGTTTAATAAGTTTAAAATTAATTTTAATGTTTATTTTTTTAAATGTGGGTAACAGTGAAAGAACATTTAGTGCATACTATGATATCACCAATCAGCTTATGCCATCTGTTCAGTGACCTAGGAAATAGTGAGATAATATTAATCTTTCAATGGACTTGTGAAGAAATGCTGTGAGGACACATCTATGACTGGGAGTTTGAAGCCAAAGGAGGACCCCTCACAGATGGAACTCACACAAAGGAACAGCACCAAGAAACGTGTCAGTGAGGTGACAATCCAGCACCTGTCCTGCTAAGATCCCTAAAGGAGCCTGTGTCAGTCAGCTAGTCCAGAAAATCAAAGTGGCATCCCTCTTAAGAGGTCATTGAAAGGGAAGTAGTCCATACACCAACTACATTCCGATTCATACTGGGCCACCTGGAATTTAAAGTTACAACCCTGGCTTTTACTTCAACTGTATAAGCAGCCCACCCCCCACCCCCCACCCCCAGCATGACTTTACACTCATTTTAGAGAATTAAATAGAGCTTACTGAAGGGTAACCTTTTCTCTCTTTCATGCCCCTGCCCACATCCCAAATCAAGAGTGCTGAAACCAAATGATCCTGGGAAGCTGGACAGTAGTAATGACTTTCTGGGAGTATGTCTTTCTGGGAAACATCTGGGACGAAAGGTCTTGATGATATTTGAGTCAATGTTAACAGAGCTGATAGTTTGAGAACACATTTAAAGATGCAGAATTTATTTTCAACGGGGCCTCAAACTCCCAGAAAGTGCAAGAACTTGTGGAAATTATAAAGTGAAATGTATTCTTGCCTTCCTCTATAAGGCTTGTGTGAAAACCCATACCAAGCAATTATTTGAGGGTAACTAAGATGAATATTCTAACCATTTCATTATAACCAGTTACTCCAGTGAGAAATCCTAAGAAAGTGTGCTGCTTATAATGATTCAAATAAGAAATCCAGTGTAAATTATTTTAATCCTTTCTAGTCAAATTAACACGGTCTGGATGTCCTATGGATACAGACTCAGTTATTTTTCTTGTTCCCACACATAAGACAATTCCGGCTGGGCTCACATGATTTATTCTTTATATCTGGAGTGGTGCTGTAATCATTCACCCCTTTTCAGGTCAATTTTGGCAACTTTATCTTGCTTGCAGTTTGCATGTTTTGAAAGTGAAAATATATTCTGCAGCTTTTGATGTGTTGATTCGTAGGAAGGTAAAGACAGCCGCCAAGTCTCTGGAGACAGGCTCAGTGGCTAAATGAAGACCTCTAGTGCTTTCTTGTTAGCCAAGATAGATCTACATCCCTATGAACCACACTAGTCAATAGCCGAGGCTCTCAATGCATGTGCTCAGAAGCCACAAATCAGTTTTCCCTGGGACTTAACTATCGGCATATTGTGCTGTAGGCCATGCCCTGCTGCTGCTGGCCTGACTGTAATTTTCCCATAGTGAAGTTTTTAAAGTCACAGGCTGAGACTGTAACCATGCTCTCCTGGCAACAAGGCTGTCACTAGCCTGCCAGATATCAATTGCTCATCAAATAAATTGCTACTTTAATGTACTCAGCCTCTCACTATTAGGGACGTTCAATGCTAGCAGGATTTCCCACTGTTACGTTTTCCTTTCCAGAATTTATTTCCAAATGTCTCCTCACCTATGGCCATTTATATTATACTGATGCATGTGCATAGCTGGACTATTATATTTTTAAGTATCCATCACTTTGTCTGAAGTTTTGCAGTGGCCCTTTATTTGTCTCAATATAACTAGCCTCTCCATTATCTAATCCATCCATTCCTTACTTCCAGAGGCACCTTATAAGTATAATTCTAGTTGCATCACTCCTCTTCTGTGAATGGTCCAATGCATCCCCTACATGTCAATGGAGCCCCAGAAAAATCTTGTATTAGGACCTAGGATGCCCTAGGAAAATACCATTGTATTAGGGATATTTCTTTGGATATCAGATTGTCCCCTGAGTGACTCTTCGTAAAATTATAATCTAAATTTAGGTCCTGTAGCTATGCTTGAAATACCTATATTGTTGTTGGCTTTAAATGCTGCACCTAAAAGGATTAACATATTATTTTGTGAGGGGATCCATCCCCATTTCTGTCCTTGATGTGCTCTGGGCAGACCAACATGTAAACACAAGTTCTCCCTCTCTGTGAAGAGGCTGTTCTGTCCTTGCCAGCTAAACTTCTTGGAAAAGCTTCCAGGTTCACACAACGCACTCTTAAGAAGAGTGGCAATCCGGGGCCCTGGTAGGGTCAGTTCTCATCCTCTTCGCTCTAAGGGTCTCAGGGCAACACCTTCTCCCCTCTTTGCCAACAGGAGCCATTCTCCACCACCCTATTCTATACAGTAAAAGCACAACACCAAACATGTGAGAATAGCATGAGTGTGACATTGTGGCCTGCTCTCAAACTGCCCACTCCCCTTCCTCTCCCCAGAACACTCTAACAATGCCATACTGGTCACAGTCCCTGAGCAGTCACCTCTTCAAGCCTTGTGACTTCGAATACTATATGCTGTGGTTGCCTTTGCTTGAATTATTCCTCTTTACTCCCCTGCTAAACTTACATTCATTCTCTAAGTGTCAACTCAAACATCACTTCTTTTCTGACACTTACAAAGTATAAAGGGGAAGAAAGTTACTATGAGAGGCTAGATGTTTGGGAAAGGAAGAGTGGGAGAGATGGATGGGCTGGGGTAATTGATGGAGACCAGTCCAGAAGGAGTTGATAAAGGACAAGAGGGAAAAATGAAGGAAAGCACTGTGTTTCTGCCCTTACTCAGCCCCCCTCCCTTAGATGTAACCATTTGTTTGCTTGTAGCTCTCCCCACTCAACGAAGTGGGGGTCCAAGCCACAAGTATCTCTTGCTCACGTCACTTTAATAGCCTCCAAAGTGCTCTCCTTATTCCCACTCTTGCTCCACTTCAGCATAATCTCAACACAGCAGCCAGACCAAGTCTCAAAATGCAAAGCAGATCCTGTTACTCTGCTCAAATTCTCCCAGCCCACACCATGGGAACACCAGGGGCCACAAGCCCCCATGTGATGTACTCTGCTGTAATCCCTTTGTGGAACATATCACCTTCTAATACAATATTTATGTTACTTATTTATATTGTTGATTTAAACTCCCCACGCCAACTAGCATGTGAGTTCCATGAAGGAAGTTTGGTCTGTTTACTTTTCTGCTGTATCACCAGTAACTGGGATACCTAGTAAGTCCTCAATAAATATTTATTGAATAAATGAATGAATTTTCCCATGGATACTCACACATAAAAATAGCTTAGAAATGGAAAGAGTCCTAGAATTTCTGTCATCCGTGATCTTGGTAGAAATCTTGGATATTCCTAATAAAATTCCTTTCAATATATTCTTTTGACTATTAACTAAATTTAGCAAATTTGAATTACTCCCTAGAAACACTACAGCTAATATGAGAATAAGACATAGCCTCACACCTCTCAGTTGACTATTCATTTTTGTTTTTTTTTCCTTATTAATGATTCTTCATTTTACTGTTGAACAGAATACAGTTGCAGAATCATTTTAAAATAGTGACTTCCTGGCCCTGCTTGGTGGCTCAGTGGCTAGGTGCTGGCCTGCAAACCCAAAGGTCACTGGTTCGATTCCCAGCCAGGGCACATAACCAGGTTGCAAGCCAGGTCTCCAGCCAGGTCTGTAGCTGGAGGCAGGTGAAAGGCAACCATACATTGATGTTTCTCTCCCTCTCTGCCTCTTTCTCCTTCCCTATCTCTGAAAATAATAAATAAAATCTTTTAAAAAATGAATTTTTCATTAAAATGTCACAAAAAATGAAAATAAATTCACCAATAAAATATCAGCAAAAATTGTAATTTATGTTTGGAAACTAAAATAAATGGAAACAACTTCAAATCTATTTACATGTTTACATTTTAATTGATAGTATGTATATGAACTGCTATTATAATGTTTATTCAGACACTTGTCACCAGTTGGTGTTTCTTTTCTTTTTTATTTTAAGTTTTTTTTTTTTTTGTACTTTTCTTTTATTGTTGTATTACATTTATCCCCACCCTCCAACCTGCTCTCCCCTGGTGTTTCTTTATGAACTGTATTTTGCAGAAACATATATATAACTCTGTCTGAAGGACTTTGTTTAACTGAGCCCACAACCAGTATTATTATTATTTAATGTTTCATGGTACATTTTCATGCACAGATAGGTATCTCTTCTGTACCTTGAAGAGCAGAGGGGTAGCTGTTTGGGCTTTGAACAATGTATCAGTAAAGTCAGGTCACACATCTCTCAATGTCATTACACAAAACAGAGGAAGAATGAAAGCCAGAGTCCGTAAAAGTAATTTTTGGACAGCTTGAGGAATGTACAAAATGGGCTCTATCATTTTCAGCCTCCTGCAGTGCAAGTGATTAGCTAAAGAAACACTTTGAACCTGTTAGTTGTACATCTTTAAACCATTTTAAATTATGGAAAATATAGCGCTCAAGAAATTAATTAAATCTTGGACAATAATGCAATCAGGGATATCTATGTTTGCAGTCTTTCCTCTCTGCTTGCATACATCTTTCTCTCTCAAGTACATCAAACATCTAATTAGCCCCATTTTAAGGGCTTCACTGCTCACATCACTTAAAAGGATCACTGGTTTGCCTTCTTAGAGAGCACACACCACTGTGCGTTGCTTTCCTGAATGCTTTTGAGACTTCGGAAAAAATCTATTCTTTACAAGTTGGAGGAACTTTAAAAGTAGATAGACTTTATTTCCCACAAATCAATTTTCTTTGTTTTCTCTCTCATGATCATCATTTTATAAATATCATGTAAAGGTTGATAAACCTGCTTCACCTGGTATTTACTTATTTTAGTTAAATACCCTTGGGTTTGCTGAAGACATCTGAAAAACATTAGAATGACTGCTTTTTATTAAGACATGTGGTACCAAAAAAGTATGAGAAACTAAAGTGTTGCTTTTATTTAGCATGAAGCATTACCATGACAAAAGCTCAGTGTTTCAAATACCCATTTTAGAAATAAATATAGGTCACATGATATACTGATATCACATGTTAGCACATGTTAAAAGTTATAACCATAACTAGAGACAGAATTTCTGACTCACAGCTTCCATTAATCTGAACTATCATATGTCATCTCAAGTTGACTATAAAAATAACTCAAGACGCCAGAGTGCTTCAATTAACAGCTGAAATATTGTGATATTTCAACACAGGTGATATAAAGAATCAGAGCCACAAATAGATACATAGCTGTGAGTTACAGCTATGTTTTTTGCAGGTTTGTTGTTGAGGGAAGATGTAAAGAATGCTTTACCTCTTCATAAGCCAGTCAAACAGGATAGGGTGCAGGTGGGTGAGAGGGTGAGTGGAGGTGAATTACACTTACATGGTTTCCTGATTATCTACATTAGGTATAAATATGACCCAAGGCAGGAGAGGTGGTAGTTAAGCCAAGAATACTCAAGAGCATTTGAGATAAGATTCTGATATCCTGAGTAGAACAAGGTGCCCAGGGAGGCAAGTAAATATTTGTGAAATGACAGCAACAATAGTATTAGACATCTATTGTGAACTTGGTGTGGCTTAAGCATGGCTGTAAAGTTGTAAATACGTATTTTTCCAGTTTTATTGAAATGTAATTGACTTGTAGCACTATGTAAGTTTAAGGTATACAGTGTAATGATTTGAATGTTGTTAAATGTGTTAATTCTTTGAATGTTCACAACAACCTTTTGAGGTAGGTATTATTATTACACATTATCACCAAGTTACCAATTAAAAACTGAGCCGTAATAGATTAAGCAAATTCAACACATCAACTAAATGGTGGATTTGGGATTTGATCTCAGGCATTTTGGTTCCAGAATGCTACAGTCCTAAAATCCTGCAGAAAGAATGAAACAGAGAAATGGTGAAGATAGGATGGTGGAGGTGGAGACAGGAAGGTTACTGAAGAAAGACATAAGAGAAGAAAGGACTAAATATAGGCAAAGAAAAAGCTATAGGTTTAGGTGACACCTAATATCACAATGTTCATAGAAATTCAGAATGTTTAAGGAGTAAAGGAAGGAATAGTAGGAAAAAAAAGGTTTTCTTGATGAGTGTAATATTTGACTTATGCTTTGAAATAAAACGTGCTGGTTTTATGATATATATATATATTTTTTGCTTTAAAATTTCCTTAAAAAACTGAACCCCTGACTGTTTATTTACTAAAGTACATTTTCACACCATGCAGAAAACAGTTTCAATGAGTATAAATATCATGGTTTCAAAGGAGAGGGATGAAATCCAGGTTCCTACATAAACTATCTCAATAAAGTAAAGAAAAATGGAAACACATGAATACTTAAATTTTTGCTCTTTTTTACTAGTAGCGTGTTTGTAAGTTCCTATATTTCAAAATGATGCAATTGAGGCCTTAGTGCAGGCACCATCCAGGTGTGCCGAGGAGATCTGTGGGCAGGAAGCAGTCTTTAATGTTTGACAATAACACACAAACCAAACTATTTGTAGGGTAGCTGTTGGAGAACTTGGGCTTCTTGTTTTCAGTGTGTTCTCTTTACTCAACACATTTGTGAGAAGTGAGCTCCCCGCTTCATCTAGCTTCAGTGCCCTGGGTATTGGGATGTCTGAGCAACGCAGAGCCATATAAGAGATTTGGCTAGAGATCATCTTAACTGCCATCCAATACAATCTCACTTAAACGTTGAGAACATTTATGCTCTAAAAGTTAAGATTATTTATTAAATTCATCAACCCACATTTGTGAAGTGTCTGCCACAAGCCAGGCACTGCTTTAGACAATGAGTTGGAGTATTTGTTTAAGATCACACAGCTAATGAGTGATGATGAGGGGAAGCAAGTTCTTTTTGTCACTTTATTCATTGCATTTTCCACTCAATAATGCAGCAATCCACTTTGGAGGTTATTTTATCAACTTGGTTTTGAAAATATGATTAAGAGTATTGATCTTGGTGGTAAAGATTTTTAAAAACATGTTTTTCTATATTATTGATATTGGTTAAATACTGATACTGAATGGTACTATGAAGTCTGTCCAGAAAGTATCAAGCCAATGTCAATACAATTAAAAGTTTGCATGGTCGATACTTTCAGGACAGACCTTGTATATAGCACCAGCAAGGCACTCCTACAAATCATAATTTTTGCACATGAAGATATCAATTTATTTGCCAGTATGTTTTTAGTAAAGTTATTCAGCTATTTAATCTTCCTATGAACAAGCTATGTATTTTTTTTTCTTCTTCATCAAAGAACTGAACAAGATTTGGGTGCTATTTGGCTCTAGGGCTCCATTTCAGCTTGGGGAAGGAACAGTACAGCATGGAGTTAACCAGAGTACTGAGGGACTCTGTTACCCTGGTTTAAAAGTAACTGGGATAGGCTGCTTTCCTGTGGCCAAGCCCCTACCTTAAATCTGTCTGTTTCACTTGGTTCCTTATCTCATCCTTCCATGTTTGATTCTCTGGCCTTGAACCTGCTTTATCCTTGAATCTGTCTGACTACATAGTTTCTTATCCTCACAGCTCCTCTCTGAGGTTGGTATTCCATTTCTGAATCCCTAACCAGAAACAGTGATACATATATTCTCACAGCTTTTAAATTTTAACCAAATTTAATCATTTTTGCCTTTGATTTTGTTGGTGGACATTCACATAGCACCATCATTGTGGTTTTACTCATGTAGGTTTGTATCTATGATATTAACCTGAAAAGATCAGAAATAGTCTATGTACTTACTATATTTCTTGTGATACAGCACTTGCTCAGATAATGATTATTGAATTGGTCAAAACTTTTTTTAATCTGCAATTCTTTTACTTCAAGAGATTTGCTACCTTTCTTGACCTCTGTGATATTACACCAATTGTTATCATTCCTGGACTTTGCTGGTCATGGGGACATATCACTTATACCATTTTCTTAATTTCTGACTTCCGTTCTTACAAGTGCCTGCATCGTTTTCTAGCAAATGATTCACAATGGTGTGTGCACTACTTTCTAGGTTTTTAGTTCTAGCTTCTCTTGACTTGTCCTTTTTAGTGCATTGTCTAGTGAACTCAAAGCTCTTAAGCTGACATAGTAATATTACTATTAGTTACCATATTGGCCATATACTTGTTGCAGGCATTATTCTAAATGCATGTATTACAGCTATCAAAAATGCTCATCTAACTCTAAAAAGTTAAATTAATACACATACAAATATTATTGAGCTTAATTAAGGTATTTTGATATAAATTTTACTAGATATGAAAAAATTATAAAGTCCCATTATATCAGCAGGCAATGAATACACAGTGGAAAATCCAGAACTTTTATGTTTATCATAGGTTTTATAGTTATTAATTCCTGTTCAAAGACTCTGACAAAAATGGAGCAAGACAAAAAGAGTATATTAATCTTTGTTTTCATAGCCTTCTTTTGTTCCCATGCTCAGTTCTCATATTTTCTCTGCACATTAGACAACCTTATGAACATATTTAGAAATTTAAAAATTCCTTGGTACTACTAAATCCTTCAAGTAAAAATTTAACTATTTCACTTTTAATTTAGTTGAAACACATTCATTCCAAAGTTATTATAACTTGTACCCTGCTCTGGCAATTTGTATAAGGAGTGACAAGAATATCTGCTAGTCCAATTCATACCACATTGGACATGCAAAAGAATTGATAACATGCAAATATAACTTCTGAATTCATTGGTCAATACTTAAAGCATATGTACCTAAAATTGGGTAACAGTAATTATCAAGGGCTTATAATATTTGTATACCTACAGCTCCTGGAATATAAGATAAGTATAAATCTAGTTGTGTAACCAACATACTGTATTCATTTCTGGGTAAAACCTATTTGGTGAAAAATAATTAGCCGTTCTTGGTTAAAATACTTTGACTTTCATTTGAAAGTATTCATTTCTTCCTCAGGATTTTATCTACAATATATATTCTATGTGCTAACTATACAGTATGTTCTAGTGATCTTTCTATCTGTGTTTGTAGAGTGGCTCACTGTTTTTCAATCAAGGCAAATTATTCCAATGTATAAATTATTTATTTAACCAGGTTGCTATATTAATTCTACTTTGATTGCCCCCCCAATCTTTAGTTCTAAGATGTAATGCTTTACTAAATAACTTATACATATATTATTTTCTCAGTTGCAAATATATTTGTTAATACATTTTCAGAAGCAAGATAGTTGAATTAAAGAATAAATGTATTGATTTTGGTAAATATTTCCCATGAGATGTTTTTTCATTTCACATTCCTTCCAGCAATGTATGAACCATGTATGAGAGTTTTACTGTCAAGTCCCAGCACCTTGCTCTTCTGTTTATGGGGAGCGGGACCAGCAAGTGCTGATAGCAGGGAAACCTCTGGTCTGGTGGCAAAGAAGGACTTACTTGGAGCCTTCAAAAGGGTCTGCATACTTCACTGCCAGAGGCAGGCTAACGACCATGTGGCCGGGCAGCTTAGAGTGTTGGGGTCCTCATGCATGCTTGGCCCACCCTTATCACAGCTGCAAGGTTAAAGACCTCAGAGAGTCCAGGCATCTGTAGGCCCACTCTCCTGTTTCCACACTGCTGGGCACGGAAAGTGTTGGCATTGCCATGCATGGTTTCCCTGCTCTCCCACAGCAGTAGTATGTGCCAAACTTACAGCAAGGGCATCTTATATACACAGTGGGAAAAAGGAGGCTCTATACACATTAGAACAAAGAGGCAGTCTACCCAAAGGTGACATCAGTCTGCTCAGAGTTGCTAAGTTGGTTACCTTTGGGGTTCAGTGTTCTGGAGCTCTAGGAACTAAACTAGCTTCAAGACTGTCTCTCCCCAGCAGAAGATCCAGCCATGCATAGGCTGAAAACTTCTTCTGGCCTGACACCCAGAATATTTGTCTAGCTTTCAGACATTTTCCAGTCTGATAGATCAAAGTTATATATTAGTATAGCAGTTTTAATAAGAATTTTTAAAAATCACCAGTGAAGTTGAGTCCCTTTCTATGTGTTTCAGAGCTATTATACTTCTTTTTAAGTATAAATCCACTTTATGTCTTGCCATACTTTATGTCACATTTTGACTGTACCCTTTTCAAATGTTTTAATTAAACTTCTTTGCCTAATTTTCCAGTTTTCCATTAGGACCATTCACTCCTGAAAGATTAGACTTCATATTGGTTTTGACAATTCCTGTCTATGATGATGATATTATTTAGGGGAACTTATATAATACTTTCCCTCAAAATATTTTTTCCCACCAACTTTTGATCATTTTTTTTTATTCTGCCTTGTGTTGCTGGAGGTAAGCAAACAGCAGTAAGATTAGTGGTGGGAGTAGTAATTGTTCAGGAAATTTTAAACATTGAAAAAGAGACCAACTTATTCAATCAGTAGACAAATACAAATAACTCTGTGTAGACTCTAAATTATTCAATTGAAAATGATGTGTCTGAATCATAAGACCAGACACAAAAGCTGGAAAAGTCTAAATATCATTCAAAATAGTTGTAAGGGTATTTTGCTCAATCATGAAATCTTTGAGATAACAATATTATTTTATTATATTCAAATATTTTAGTATTCCTACTAATGATGAATGGTGAATATCTAAGTTTGAATTTCAGCTTCACTCCTTCCTAGTAGTGATCTTGAGCATGTTACTTAAATAATCTCAGCTTCAATTTCCTCAAGAAGTAAAACAGAGCTATAACTTGTTTTAAACACATAGGATTATTGAGTATTTAAATAATAAATGTATAATAATACCTGCTATAACTTAAGCAAATATTAACTAATAGATGATAGTAATAAATAGTAAGTAGATTAATAATAATTAATGTGATTATTATAAATTAATAATAATTAATATTATTATAATATTAAATTTACTGGTAAGGCTAAAAATTAGGTCACAGTGAACACAATTAAAACTTTGTGAAAAGTGAGATAAAAAAAAAGAAGTTGCAGTATGATACTGAAAAATTAAACAAAATTATTAGCTAATTGATTTTATTACTGAAAGAATAATATGATATATTCAAGAACTTAAAAATTAATAATAGCCTATAAATTTTTCCAAACATTAGTTGGAATAGCATACTAAAGAAATGTTATTTCCTACAAATTATATATCCTCATGCCATCACTTAATAACTTTTAAAGCTTCATTCATTTAAAAATTAGAAATAAAAAATTTTTATTCTGATTTATAAAAAATATACTTTTATACATACACACAGTAGCAAGAAAAATTTTATGAACTAAAATGTAGCATTTATATGTGATTTATGCTCTGATCCACTATGTTCTCTTTCACTTAAAGTAGTTTTATTTCATGTTTTTCAAATGACGGTCATGCCTACTATATTGAATTCATAAACTACTAATGACTTATTATCTGCAATTTGAAAAATATTTCCTTAAAGTGCATCCTAGAGGATGTTAATAGTTATAACAATAAAAAGTTTAATCTACCCTGGCCAATCAGTAGATTGAAACCAGCCTGCAAACCCAAGAGTCACTGGTTCCATTCCCCAGTCAGGGCATATAACCAGGTTGCAAACCAAATCTCCAGCCAGGTCCTTAGCTGGAGGCAGGTGAAAGGCAACCATACATTGATGCTTCTCTCCCTTTCTTCCTTTCTCCCTGCCCTTCTCTCTGAAAATAATAAATAAAATCTTTAAAAAAAGTTTAATCCAAACCAAACTTTAAATATCTTGGCTTTAATAAAGTTAAACAGGTTTCTCTAGTGAAGAACATGTTTTCCAATACACAATAAATAATTTTTAATAAAATCTATAGAAGAAGACTTTATGGTAGAAAGATAAAGGACTGTTTTTTAAGTATACTTTATTGATTAATTGTCACAATTATCCTCCTTTGCCCCCTTCCACCTGGTACCTCTTTCTCTCCAGCAATTCTCTGCTTAGTTCATGTCCATGGGTTATGTGTAAGTTTTTCGGCTTCTCCATTTTCTATAGTATTCTTAACATCCCCCTGTCTATTTTGTTCATAACAATTATGCTTCACTGTACCATTTCCCCCATTCTATTCTTTCCCCCTCCAAATGACCCCCCATACCTATGATTCTGTTCCTGTTTTGGTTATTTGCTTAGTTTGTTACATAAAATGTTAAAGAGATTTATTTAAGAAAAGGAAGAAGACCAAACCATTAACATTAAAAAGGCAAGAAATTTGCAACTATCAACAATTGAATCTAAATATCAAGATGAAGAACTATTTTAAAGCAGAATTCTCAAAGAACATTAAAGTGAAAAGCATCTATTCCTTGTTAAAAGAAGTGGTAGCCTATAAAATACATAATATGGAGTAAATAATGGACTATGTTCTATGCTGGGTTTTACTCTTAAATACTTCTTTTTATTTAAAAAATTGCTTAATGAAAAGTTATAATTTATTTCTTCTTTTGTGATAGTAGTGCAGTGCAGTAGAACAAGCACAAGCAATGGAATTAGAGAGATCATGTTTAAACACTGGCTCCTCTAATGGCCAGTTTTGTGGGCCATAGTTAGCATAACACAAAGTTTTCTCAGAAGGGCTTGGGTAAAGGCCAACTGAAATAATCTTGGCATGACATGAGGATTTAGTAAATAACAATCATCTCCCTTGTCTTCTGCTCTCCTGTTTTGAGCTTTATTAATATTTATTTAATCAAAATAAAGCAAAACAAAATTGTAAAACTCCACATTACTTCCTCCTTAGCCTTTTGCACCAACTTAAACTATAAGTGAACAAAAATACATAATACATTTTTTCATTGATTTAAAATGTGATGATAGATAGAAAGGAAAGAGAAAAAAATGTCCAATTTTTATTTTCAAAGTGAACAGAAAAACACTTAGAAATCAATGAGACAAATGATTTTTGATTGAGTATGAGGGTGTGCTAGGAGATGTTAATTATACTATTGGAATACAAATACTATGGACAATAGAAATAGTAAATATTTTTAAAACCAAACAAAACATTATTTAGCTTGAAAAACCAGTGCCTACACTGTCTTCTCAGGAGCTTATTCAAAATTTTTGTAAAGAAAGTTTTTTAAGTATGATGATATTGTCTTTCCAAATGTTTACTGCTATCTTCTGCTAGATCTATGCTCTGTAGCAAACAAGTTGTCTACTTTTTTTGCAAGAGGGAGGATGCACTACAAATATAGATAAGGCAGTGGCTTTATGCTGGGGCTGCCAATAAATATTTCAGTCAATATTAGGGAATCACCTACCAAAATGGAGACAAAGGAGTGATAACTGCAGAGAAGGCAGATGCAGTCATAGGTCACTTTTTCAGGGTGGTGGTGGTAACATCACTCCAGGGACTGCTGCAGAGCTGTGACTGGCACTGTGCCAGGGCACTAGAAGGCTGAGAGGGAATAATAATAAAATTAAAGATATTGATCCAAGAGACTGGTTATAGGAGTTATAGAAGGTTATAGAAATCAAGGAAGATCCTCAGGACAACTTATGAAGACCAGGCCTATGAAAAAAATTACTCAATTCATCTTAATTTATTATTTCTTGCTCTACCCAAGTCAACATAGATGAAGCAAGTCAGAATGACACTTAATTTTGTCATGTCTCAGAGCATTTTTCAGAAAGTTTTTAACTGTCCTAAATTCAATGAAGTCCTATGCGTAAAGAATTACTAGGGACCCTCATGTAAGGTAAGACAATGAAGCTAATCTGAATTTTAGAAACAAGGATAAGAACTAAAGAAGCTTTTAAAATGCTGCTTTCTTCCGATATACGGGCAACAGCCACAAAATCAGAATATCATAGCCTCGCCTTTGACATTACTCCTAGCTGTTACAAACATATGGTTTACATTATATTTAGATCAACAATATTGATGCCCTTTTATTCAATTTCTTTCTTTTTTAGATCTCTTTTGGAATACTTCTGCATGCAGTGTGCCGGGTAATATTGAGTCATACCATCCATGATTCTTTGCCATTGCATGATGAAACGCTCTATTTATATTAAAATGAAGGTGTTCCTAGGGGAGACATAGAGCAGAATGAAACAACAAACAAAGCTTTAGAGACTGAATATGTGAAGTGACAATGACAACAAAATGGTAGCTCTTGTTACAGAGAGGCCCAGAGGACTGCAGAAAGAATTAGAGGGAGCCACAGTGGCTTGAACTTGGCAGCTCTCACAGGTTTAAGAACTCACGGCATAGCAGTTAATCAAATAATTTCTCATCTGCACATCTTGACTTGGTATGTCATTGTAAAAATATGTTGTTGGCTGAGACTCAGGGTATTTTTCTTCCTTCTGTTAACCAAATGAAGCATTTTATCAGATAATATATTTCTTTATGTAATTGAACTTTAGCAATATTGTGATTGCAATGATCTGTTTACTGCAGATTAACCCACAGAAATTACATTAGGTTTAATGCAATAAGACCTCCAGACTTAACAAAAGAGTGAAAATATGAATTGAAGTACTAATGTTCTCTCCTTGAAGACCAATTTTCATGGTAATAGAATGGATGAGACTGGAGGAAGTGAGCACAGGGTTTCTTTGTAATCTCTGAAGCTGTAAAACTAAGCATCCACAGACAGGGCAGCCAGCGAATGATTGTGTAAAGACCTGGGTTTTCCCTTTTGCTTTGTTACTCTTCAGATATATTCAATCTTGTGAAAGTCATTTTACCTGTATGCAAGTTCACTATTTATTAAATTCCATATTGTATTAAATGAGCTTTGAATATTTTTTCAGAACTAAAACCCATCATTCTTGATAGAATTTAGGTTAAGGAAACATTAAAATATTATTTATTAGAAGCACTCGAAATTAATCATTGTCTGCATGCTTTATGCAGAGTACCAGGAAGTTACCCATTATTATATAAGGTAAAACAGGTGACTAAGCTAATATGTTATGGTCTTGGTTATCTATGTATTAGACAGCCTTTCGAGAATTTGGAAACAGGTTATGGATTTTGTATTAGTTTATCTTTGAGCACAAAAGGACTGGCCTTTAATTCAGGCATAGATGGTCCTATCTGGCCTCTTGTTTTGTTCTTACTATTTGTTTTTTAATAAGAGATGAAAAACCTTTTACTAGGTCAACACTTGGTTAAAATGTGTATGTCCATATTTTAACCATGAGTATAGATAATCTGAATTTTTTTAATTAAATTATAATTGGCATCTATACAACAAAGTGATTCAGCATTTATTTATATACCTTATGATCTAATTACCATAAGTCTAATAACTATCTGCCATTGTACAAAGTTATTACAATATTATCATGGTCTATTCCCTGTGTTGTATATTATATCCCGTGACTTATTTATTTTATAATTTGAAGTTTGTACCTCTCATTTCTCTTTACCTTTTCCACACATCCCCCACCCCCTTCCATTCAGCAACCATCAATTTGTTCTCTGTATTTAGAAGTTTGTTTATGTTTTATTTTGTTTGTTCATTTTTAAATTCCTCATATAAATGAAATTATACAATATGTGTCTTTCTGTGTCAGAATGATTTCCCTTTGTATAATACCCTGTAGGTCAATCCATGTTGTTGCAAATAGCAGGATTTCAATCATTTTTATTGCTGAATAATATTCTATTGCATATATCTATATACTGTATCTTTATTTATCTATCATTGGACACCTAAGGTGCTTCTATATGGTGGCTATTATAAATAATGCTTCAGTAAACATAAGGATGCATATATCTTATTTATTTATTTAAGGTTTTATTCATTATTTTTAGGGAGAAGGGCAGGAAGGGAGGAAGAGAGGGAGATAAACATCAATGTATGGTTGCCTTTCACCTGCCTCCAGTGGACCTGGCTGGAGACCTGGCTTGCAACCTGGAATGGTAGTGCCCTAACTGGAAATCGAACCAGGGACCCTTGGGTTCGCAGGCTGGTGCCAATCCACTGAGCCACACTAGCCAAGACAGGATACATATATCTTTTTTAAATTAGTGTTTTTGTTTTCTTCAGATAAAAATTCAGAGGTGTTGTGCTGGATAAATCTGGACTCTGAGTGCTTAACAAAAAATGCATTTTCAAACTCATTGCTTCCCAATATCTATAAAAAAAATCTTCAGACAGAAACAATATATGAAAAGGGTTGCTTGAAAGATAAAATGATTCCTTATTCCAGACACTTTAAAATCTACCCCTGGATTTGGTCAAATCAGAGGACAGCTGTATACCTGGACGGTAGTGTATTCACCCCTATCAAATTGCCTTTGCTGAAATGTTGTTTTAGAGTGATGCCAACAACCCTATGAAACTTGTCATTGTCTCTACTCTGAAAGTTCAGTTGAGAATATAAGCCAGTATATTACATGGTGTTGGTTTTATGAGGACTATGGGAGGAATTTCTGTTGGATATTAGTAACAGCAATAATTTTGTTTTTCCTAACAACTGTTCTGATTTTATCTTATATACCTTGTAAATTGTGTAACTGATCAGGACTTTATTTTCCCACTGACTGTGGAAAGCTTAGAGACAGATTTGCAGCTCACCAATTGCAAGTCTTTATGCATGATTTTTTTCGAACTCTTATTCTTTGCTCCATTTTATGACCCTACCAACATTTTCTTCCCTTTATACCCCCAATGTTTAATTTAATTTATCACTTTATTTTATTTTACTTTTAATCTGATAAAAGTATTTCTTCAACTAAGTGATATATGAGTATATTTGCTTATTTACATACTGTTTTTTTTTCAAAAGAACTTAAAAGAGTTTAACAGAATGTTTGCAATTCTATTTAAAATGTGAACCAGTTACACCAAACAATAGGTAAAATTGAGGTACACTTACTTGATGATGAAGGTTAGATCAAAATAATTCTTTCAACTGGATTCTGGGAACTCAGGGTAACTTTATCTTATGCAGGAAAACATTCAATTACAAACAAGTTAGCCCTCTTTTGATATTTCTAAATTTTTCTATAAGCTTGTCATTAAGCACATTCTACTTCTGGAAATGCTATCCTATAATCAGAGTGATTTCTTCTCCTTAAGGTGGAAATAATATTACCAAAGTGATATTTTTGCAGGTAATATAAAGAAGTGAATCACAGTAAAGGGTCCCTCTACCACTTTCTTGCTATGTGACTTTGGAAAATTGTTCACCTTCTCCATAAAATAGTTCCTACTTATAAGTTTAATGTGAGGATTAAATGAGTTAGATGCAAGGTGCTTTGATTTAGTTGTCACTACTAAAAGTTTTATCAAAAGTTAAGTATAACCTTAGAGATGTTTTATCAAACAATTTTTCAATAAAGTGACACAAGAAGAAGAAATTCACTTCTGCAATTAATGCCAGGGGTGCTAGTATAAATGGGTGGAGCGGCAAGTAGATGCCTCTGTCTCTGTCTCTCTCTCTTAAATCAATAAAAATTCTTTCTAAAGAATAATGACGTGGAAAGGTACCATATATAAAAATTTTATTAATGTAGTCATTCCACAGCAATCCTGTGCCTTTCTAGAAAAAGGCAGTTCATAAAAAATGAAGGAGAAAAACATTTAAAAGAGACTCCTATTTGAGCCAGAAAGACCTGTTTGAACCTCAGCTGCAATATTTGCTACTTAACGTAATTCGTTAAGTATTTCAATGTCTCCATTCCTCCTATGTAAAATAAAGGTAATGCCTACTTTTCAAAGTTGTGATGGTGAGAAAGATGTAAGAGCAATGCTTTAAGATACTCTCTGGGTATAGGCCCAAGAGAGCAAAGGTGGGGCTAGAGCTCCCTTTCTAGGAAGGGAGTCCTGGGAACAGGACTGTCCATGCCCCTGCTGTGAGGACAAGAGGCAACAGTTTTTGGGAGGGCCTGTTGCTGACCTGCATGTGGTCTTGGCTCCATTCTCTGAATGTCTTTTCTCTTAGATAAAACAAAAACAAAAACAATAACAACAAAAAAACCCTCCTGAATGAGCAGCTGAGTGACTCTGGCTGCTTCCTATCTATGGAATGTTGGAAGCCAGGTGCTTTCTTCTTATTTTTGCCTTTATAAAATTTAATCCAACGTCAGAGTATTCTTCAGCACCACTGTATTAAAATCTTGCAAATTTTCTATAGATCCAATTGAGTTTACTACAAGTGCAAAAAGCCACATTCATAAGTTTTTTTGAGAGAGATCTGCCTCTGCTTTGAGCCCCATGCGAGGCTATTATGGGAGAATGTCTTAAAAGACGCTTATCAAAGAGAGAGTTTACTAGGTACCACCTGGAATATGGAATACAGCCACACATCATGAATTCAGACCGTTGATCCCATGAACAAAGCTCCCTCCTATTCCTGGGCTTGGTGCACTGTGGTCTCTAAAGGGGGAAGGCCTTAGTCAAGGATGAAAGCTTTCTGGCTATTCTTGCTCTCAGGTATATCTGCAATCTCAGCCCAGATGTTTCTATTTGGAGGCCTTTTGGTGGCCTACAACTAAGGCCTCCCTGAGGTATCTCGGTAGAGAATTTCTCTCTGGGAGGAGGGTGGTACCTTGAAAGCAATGGTCTCCATTCTAATTTAGTACCCTCCTTTTCTAATCCTCGTTTTTCACCCTCTTCTTTTACCTTGCTTTCAGGTTCATAAAACGTCAGGAGTCTTTTGCTCAAGGCTCTCTGGCAGTTAGATGATTCCACACATCTCCCTAATCTCTATGACCCTTACCCAACATCATCCAGTGGAGAAATAAAATATTGAGGTTGCTGCATGTTTTGCTATTTATTTAGTCATATATATGACTATATGTATATATATAATCACACTGATTACAGGCTTAACTGTTACTTTAATTTTCGCAGATCAAGCTCTGTATGCCTCCTTATTTGATATTTGGTGCTAAGCATTACTTTAGGTTGAGAATTTCTACCAATTGAGAAGATTGAGACTGAGAGACTGTTCTATTATCCGTTTCTGCAAGTCCCGGGCCTTCTATGTTTTCTCTAAATTCTTCTTGCACACTGAACAATTCCTTCTTTAGCTCATCTCTCTCTTCTTGAACCTTAGCATATTCCACTAAGACAAGTCAATTGGCACTTTCAACATTGTGGGCAAAGCTTTTGAAAGAATGAACTATAAACTTATTTAAGTATATTTCTTATTTTCCAAATTACCATAGATGATAGTTTAGTTGTTCTGTACTATAAAACACAAGTCACTCTTTCTTCAGTTTCCAAAAGTCCCTTTTCCATTTTCCCATCTCCACAAACAGATTTCTTTCCAATTTTTCCAACTGCTACTCACTGTTCAGAAGCCAATGCCACAAATATAAGGTTCTATTAAGATGACATCTTATTTCATTCTAATTTCTATATCAGTTAACTATTGCTGCATAATAAACCATACTTAAATATTAAAGATTTATTTCTCATAATTCCATGAATTAATTAATGGGTTCTCTGCTGGTTTCAGTTGAGCTCCCCCATGTGACTACATTTAATTGAAGGCAGGTCTCACAGGAGGGTTCAAGGGTGGCCTCACTCATGTTTAGCAGTTGGTTCTATCATGCAGGATGCCTCAGCTCACCTCCATAGGCCTTTCATTTTCCAGACAGCTAGACTGAGGTAATGAACTCTACCTCTTATCAGTAAAATCTGCAAAGATTCATGGGTATATTTAATGTACTATAATAATATTGCTTACTGAAGTGAGAGGATTGTGTCCCAACCAAGTATACGTCTTTAAAAACATACTTCCCCTGAGGAAAGTTGATCTACAAAAATGTTACTTTAAGTTGCTTCTCCTGGCTCAGCTATTGAAACCTTGCTTCCACCACAATCTATACTCTCAGCTCTTATGCCTTATCCCAAGGTTCTTTCAATATTTTATGCCCTTCTTTCTTATGATCACTTGTAGGTTCTGCCTATTATATTGACAATGTTAAGGGTTAAATTGTGTCCGCCTAAGTAGATATATTGAAGTCCTAACCCCAGTACCTCAGAATATGATCTTATTTTGAAATAGGGTCTTTACAGAGGCATGTGCCCTCTTTCCAGTCACTTTATCCACTTCCTATGTGTAACGGGTGCTCTTCCATCTGTTGCCCTGGTGGTGAATCCCAGAGTAGGGGGGTTTGCATATGTTTTAATTCTGTGCACATCCTTCAAGTGGACTCTCCTGAGAAACTAACAGTTTCTTCCACCACCCCAACACCCTGGTTTTACAGCGAGAAGTTATGGGAATTTATCTTTCTGGTACAGTAATCATGGGATGTGCAGTCTGGCCTGGGGCTGAGATTGATTGCTCCCAAGGTATCCCTCCTGATTTTCAAACCACCACATGTGAATGTGGGACCTCCCATTCCATCACTGCCACCTGATCATGCCATAGCATGTCTCCTCAGCTCTGACTCTGTATCTCTGTCCCCCCACCTGTCCAGATTAATGTGGCCTCAAATCCTTGGTTGTCAGACTTCCATACAGTTCAATTTTCTGCCAGTCCTGGATGTTATTTATTTTAAGGTTAGTTGTAATTTTCCTTGTGGTTTTATGAGGAGACAAAACATATCTTCCTATGCTTCCATGTTGACCCAAAGTACACCCACCTGGCATCTTGCTTTTGCTCCTGATATTAGAGGAGAACCTTTCAGCTTTTTACCATTGAGTATGACATTAGCTGGGGGTTTGTCATAGAATGCCTTTATTATATTGAGGTTCTTTCCCTCCAAAGTCACTTTATTGAGTATTTTAATCATAAATGGACATTGTATTGGCAAATGCTTTCCTGCATCTATTGGTATGATCATATAATTTTTATCCTTAATTTTGTTAATATGATGTATCACATTGGTTAATTTGCATATAGTGAACCATCCTGAGCCCCTGGAATGAACCCCTCTTGATCATGATGTATTATCTTTTTAATTGTCTCCATTGTTTATTTTCCCTTGTGTTTCTATCTGTTATTTTACTTTGGTGGTATCCTATTTTCTTTTCTTTCCTCTTTTTATGTTATGTGTCTCCATCCTAGATATTTGTTTTGTGGCTATCACTAGATTTATGCAAGAAAAAGTTTTATATATGTAACAATTTTTTTTCTTCTCTTTGCAACTCATCTCCATTCACCCATGCAAATTCAGTGCTTTCCCCCCTTCTCTTTTGTTTTTGTTGTCCTATATAATTATCCCATTTTATGCTGTACATTGATTTCCAAATTGCAGTGGCTAATGTCTTTTTATTTTGGTAAACACTTTTACCTCCTTTAGCCTTTATGTTAAGTTTTTGTATTCAATACTCTATTATGAACAAGAGTTGCAATTTTCTGCTTCTGTCTGTTTTTAGTCATCTTACTAACAGCCTTATACCCTTTATCTTTTTGTTTCAGGTAGAGGAGCACCTTTTGGCACTTCTTGTTAATGCAGTTCTTAATGGTGGTAAATTCCTTCTGCTTCTGTATATATGGAAAAGCCTTTATTTCACCTTCATACCAAAGAATAATTTTGTTGGATATATTATTCTTGGCTGGTGATTTCTCACTTTAATATTTTAAATATTTGGTTCTTCTCTCTCCTAGCTTATAGTTTCTGCTAAAAGAATCTAATAATAATCAAATGGGTTTCCTTTATAGATCTTCTCCCTGACTGCCTTGAGAATTCTTTGTCATTAATTTTTGACAGTTTTAATATAATGTGCTTTGGAGAAGGCCTTTTTGGATTAAGATAATTAGGTATTCTATTAGCTTTTTGGATTTGAGGGTCCAGCTATTTCCTTAAGTTTGGTAAATTCTTGCCAATTATTTGTTTGAGTAGACTCCCTATTCACTTCTTCCTCTCTCCTTTTTCTGGCATACCCATTTTTCTTATATTGCTCTTTCAAATGGAGTCAGCTAACTTTTGTAGAGCTCTTTGTTTTTTTCTTTATTTCCAGTCTTGATTGTCTCTTTTTTCACCCAAATCATTTCTAGATTTCTAACTTTAGTTTTTAATATCACCAATTATTTTCTTCATCTGGGCCGATCTATTTCTTGAGCTTGCTTATTCTATTTCATCTCATTTAGTTAGTTATTCAGTTCCAGAATTTCTGTTTGGTTCTTGTTTTTACATTTTCAATCTCTTTGGTAAAAAAAAAAAACTTTTTTTTCCATTTATTTTATTTCTGAGCTCATTGAATTAATTTTCTAAGTTTTAAAGGAATCTTGTTAAGTTATTTTTCAGAACTTTAATATCGAATTCCCTATCATTTAAATTACAATCTTCCATGTATTTAAGTTTATTTTTTGGAAATTTCTCATTTTCTTTCTGAACTCCATTGTTACCTTTGTTATTCATTGTTTTTGATGGATTACTTCTCTACCTGGACATTTGTGGGAATGACTTTCTTTTCAAGTATTTCACTATTAATTGTTTAGCAGGTTGATGGAGGGCTTTCTTTCTTTTTCTTTTTTTTTTTTTTTTTTTTCTGTAGTTGCAGTTGAAGCATATAGATTTTTTATTTGTTTGTTTTTACCTATACTAGTTGAGCTTCTAGGACCTCTGTGGCATTGTGTTTCCTGGGTTGTGGGAAATGCCTTCTATTCTACCAGGTGGTAGATATCCTCTTTATGACCCAGTCACCTCAGTCTCAGAATACCACTCCATAGAGAGATGTTGTAGGCTATAGGTCCTCTGGTCTTTGTGTTCCCTGTGCTGCCTTCCTGTAGCTAGAAACCAAATGTTTGACATCAGATTATGCCATTATTACTTCCAGTTAATGAATTAATTAGCCCAATTGGAAGGTAAGACAATCAAATATTTTGAAACTTGTATCACAGTGGTTATCCAAGGCAGCTTCAAATAAGGACATTAGGTTAACTATTACTCCATGTTCACAACTTTCCATTCTATCTACAATTCTTGAAATCACCATATTCAACTGATTATCTTTAAGTAGGCATATAACTAAATGAAAATAAAATACATATGTATTCACTTAGCAAAAAAAAAAAAAAAAAATCCCAATAACAAGCCATATTCTACCTGTGCATTGTCATAGAGTCATCATATTCCTTGTAACTCTGGTCCTTCCTTCCATGATCTGGGACTGGGTTGAGAAGAAAACTCTGAGACACCCTGTGAACCATCTCCTTCAGAAGGATGAGAAAAGCTGTGTTGTTTTCCCACAGTTGTTTCCTCTTCAACATAGACATTTAGTAAACTTTAGTGGATTAGAAATACTCATCTTCATGATATCTGCTCCCACTTTATATCTGAAAAAATTTCCTAAAACTTGCCTTAAGAATTTTGAGATTATATTGAATGAGTATTCTATAATCTAAAAGTGATTGAGATACTACAGGGAGAGGGAAGGAGAGAAAGAAAGAGAGGTAGATAAATAATATGATAGGTAAATTAAATCAGTAGATAGTTTGGTTGTAATATTGCAGGTACTTGAACACAAAAATATGACATATCTTAGAAATATGATTCTGCAAATGCCTTTATAATAAAAATTATTGAGGAAAACGTTCACATTCAACAAAATTTTACCCTCAGCCATTCTGTTTGTTTTTTTTGTTTTTTGTTTTTTTTTTAAATCTCCATAAAACAGAGGGTAGCATTCTCTCTGTAGCCTTGAAACCTGTGTGTACAAAACTGCAGATCCAGTATCAGTTGCTAGCTTCTTAGCTACTAACTCACTTGTAACCTCTGGGAATTCTCTTAACGTCATCTGTAAAATGGGGCTAATAACATTGACCTGTTTTATGGGCTGCTGGGAGATTTGACAGTGAATGTTTGAAAAACAGTTTAAAAATACAAATGAAAAATGGAAAAAAAATATAGAAAGGTCATTTAGGTGAAAGCAGAAATGCGGAATGTATTTGAGGTGAACCAGGTTAAACAAATACACAGCTGAGACCCCTGAATAGGGTTGGGTGAGTCAGGCTCTTTCTCTTCAATGGCAATAGCTTGTTTTTGAAGCATTTGATAAGACAGCACCATCAAAAAGAGGGTGTTTGATCACCAGGGGATAGTAATTTCATTAGAAGTGACTCTACACACAAATTTAGCACTGTAAACATTTTGAAAATGTAAAGGTAAATAAAGTTATAATGGAAATAAAAAACCTCAGAGACAAAAACATTGAATTTTTTCACATAAGTGCAAACATATGTAAGGACTTCAGAGGGGCTTGGAAGCCAGAACATAGAGCAGCAGTACGGAATTTTCAAGAAAGCGACAATACAAGGAAAAACACTAGCCCAAAGCCCTGATTGAGATGGCTGATTGAGGTAAATGCATTACCAAGACTGAGATTGGCAGGTAAACAAAAATATTTCCTCAAGCTTCTCCTGGTCAATTAACTCTAATTTTGAGACCCATTATGTGTCAGATATATACTGAATACTTTAATAATTTTCATAAACCCTTTCAATAAAGCTTTGGAGTCAGTGGCATTATTCTCATTTTATAAAGAGGAAACAAACTTTCAAATAAATTATGTAACTTTCTCAGCATCAAAGGCCAAAAAAGAGACCAAACAGGGATTTGCACCCAAGTCTATCTGACTCTGAAGCTCACCATCCTGCAACTTTAAATGTGCATATATGCCCCACCTGATTATCCAAGGACAAGGCAGGCATTCAGACAGAATCAAGGCCAAGTTAAGCCTTGATTTATGTAGGACCAGGTATCTCAGTAATACATTTATAAAACTTTTGTTTGAATTGGTATATGTTATTTGCTTTTTAAACAGTTGCTTATTAAAGTCTGCTACACATACATAAAATACATATTAGCATGAAAAGTTCCTGAAGTTTTCCTTGCAATCACTGCCCCCCAACTTTTAGTTTCTGTCCTGACTTTGAATATTGAATATTAACTTTGACTTTTTAAAAAATTTAATGTAAATAGAATTATAATATATGGAATCTTTCATGTTAGACAAATTATGCTCAATTTTTATTTCAACCAATTCATTATGTATAGCTGTTATCTCTTTACACAACTATAAAACAGCATATTTATCTATTTTACTATTAGTGGGTATTGGATAATTTCAAGTTTAAAGCTATTAAGGATAGTGTTACTCTTACTATAGTATTTTGGTATATGTGCACTTCTATTGGGTACATACCTAGAACATGGGTACAAATATCTTATATGCTTAGAAGTAATTGTTCAGTCTTAAAATGTTTGTATCAATTTATACTCCCACCTGCAGTATACAAGAGTTCTGGTTTGCCCATATTTCCACCAACATTTGGTATTTTCCTTTTTTCATATTAGTTTTGATAGTTTTTTATTTTTTATTTTTTTACCATAATTAACCCCTGTACTTTGGAAGAAATTTTAAAACACTAACGTAATAAAAAACAAAGGTGACTTAAGTAGCAGATATATAATGTAACAAAATTTTTTGCCCATCATTCCAGCAAGTATAAACTCCATGGCTAATTTTAGTGAGCCTAAAAGTCCTTATTGGAATAAATGGAAAATTTTCTTTTCTTGATTTCCTCTTAAAAAACAAGTAATATGTGCACTAATGCTCTCTCTTTAAGGGTCACCAACCTTTGACCCGAGACCCAGTGGGTTTATAAACTTAATTTATTTATTATTTCCTCATAACCCAGAACCAAGGATATCACACAGAAGCCATTCTGTTTATGGCAGCAATATCAGGAGAGGGAAAAATGAATTAACCATAGAGTGCCTCTGAAAGTAATAGATTCTCCAATTATCTAGAGATTTTTTATCATTATTCATTTCTCCATGTTTATGGAGAAGCTGTAACATATTTTAATTTTGAAAAAATAAAATTGGACAACATGTGTCATGTATGAGCAGTTTCTGAATAAAGGAGTAGAAACGAATAGCCATAGACAGAGGCAGGTGTTACGTATTGAGCCTTGAATTATGAGTCAGGAGACTTTAAAGTTCCATTCTTGGTTCCGCCATGACTTTACATCCTCACCTGGTTCGTTAATCTCTTAGGAGCAGGCCTTCCTTGGTTCTAATTATACAACATCCAAGACATGTTTCTCAAAGTAAGAAAACTGTTAATCCACATTCATGGATTCCTTCCCACTGGTACTAAATCAAGCTTTCTGGGGTTTGGCTCTAATCTTATTCTTTGAAAGAAGCATCAATGATTCTGCCTGTTGAAGTTTGAGAGCCACTGCTCTAAGATCCCAGAAAAGTGTTTTTGAAACTTGCCTCAGCCTAAAAATGATCAGGACTGCTGATTAGAAATGTAGATACCCAAGCTTTCACTGGGACCCTAGACATTCTGATTAAGTACATTCTCACTGCTTCATTGTATTCCATTGTGTGACTATTCCACAATTTACTCATCTAGTCTATTATGATGGACATTTGATTAATTTCCAAATTTTGGATAGTGCAAACAGCGCTGCTACCAACATTAGTTAACATGCGTTGTGGTGAATTTATGTTTGCATTTCTGTTGGGAATAGACTTAGGAGGGGAATGATAGGACCCTGCGTGTAGTGCATTTGGTTAGCTTTTGTAGATACTAGCAGGGAGTTTTTCAAAGTGAGTATACACCCAACAGTGTATAGAGTTCCAGTTGCTCCACATCCTTACCATCATGTAATAATTTTGTCCTGGTCAGTGGGTGTCAAGGTGGGAAGTTATGTAGTGGTACACCATTATTGTACGCTTTCAGATCTTGGTTAACTTTTTCTTACGTTTGTTGACCATTTGAATATTTTCTCTTGTGATGTTTCTGTTTAAATCTTTTGCCCATTTTTAAAATTTTATCTTTGTTTACTCCTCTAGTACTCTTTATTATGTAGATCTGAGTTTCTGACCAAATCACTTTCCTTTTTTCTAAACTTCTTTCAACATTTCTTGCAAGGCAGATTTACTGGCAACAAATTTCCTAAGTTTTTGCTTGAGAAAGTTTTTATTACTTTCACTTTTGAAATATAATTTTACTAAATACATAAATTTAAGTTGATATTTTATCTGTCAACATTTTAAATATTTTGCTCTGCTTTCTTTATGCTTGCATGGTTTATAAAAAGAACTCCATATAATTCTCACTCCTTGACTTCAATAGATAAGATGGTTTTTCTTTGCCTTCTAAGATTTTCCCTTTGTCTTTGACTTACTACAGTTTAAATGATTTGCCTAGGCAAAGATTTTTGGCATTTATCTTGCTTGGTTTTCTCTGAAATCTCTTGATCTGTGGTTTGAGGCATTAATTCTGGAAAATCCTTGGTCATTATTACTTCAAATAATTTTGCTCTCCTTTCTCTCTTTCTACTCTTCCTGGTATCCTCATTAGATGTATGATGCATTTTTAAATAAAAATAGAGTAGTCCTCAGCTACTCTATTTCACTTTTCCTCATTCTTTATCTCTTTCTAGTTTGGGCACTTTCTGTTAGCATATCTCCAAACTCATTGGCTCTTTCTTTAGCCATGTTCAATACACTGATCAGCCCCATTAGAGGCACTCTTCATTTAGGGAGCAATGATTTTGATATCTACAGTAGCATCTCCTTTGTCTCTTAGTGTTTCTATCTTCCACTTATATTACTCATCTGTTCTTATATGTTGTCTGCATTTTCTATTAGTTGTCCTAGCATATTTAAATTTTTAAATCCCTACTGATAACTCCAAAATCTCTAACATAATTCCAACAAAATCTCCGAGCCTCATTCTGATGTATGCCTTATCTTTTCAGACAGTGCTTTTTTATCTTTTGGCATAATTTATTATTTTTATATTGAAAGTTGAACATGACATGTCAGGGAAAAGGAACCGAGGTAAATAGGCTATGCTTACTGTTTTCTGTAGTTGTTGTGTCACATGATAAAATTTTCTCTGGTGTTCTTATTTTTGTTTTCCCTGTTTCCCTAGAGAACTCTTAGTAACGCTTCAGGGACTAAGCCTTGTAGTTCTTTTAGCTTTAGTCCTTTAATTACACAGAAGTCCTATCCTTGTGTAGGTACAGTGTGGGTCAGTGGAAGCATTCTCTAGCCCTATGATTAGATTGAGTCTTTTAGTGAGCCTAACCTGGGGATCTCCCTGGTTCCACATTGAAGGCTAGTGGAGTTGGAGTTGGATATTTTCCTTTTCCCAAATCAGTTAAGATTTGGTAAACTCCAAGTAAGTTAGGTTCTATAAAATAGTTTCCCTTGAGTATAAAAGCCTTGTCAAAGAAAACAGAGGTCTGGGCATGTTTCTTTTTCAATTAAAAAAAATCTTATTAAATTTATCTGGGTGACTTTAGTTAATGAAATTATATAGGTTTCAAGTGTATAATTCTATAATACATCACCTGTATATTGTATTGTGTGTTCACTGCCCCAAGTCAAGCCTCCTTCTATCACCTTTTAACCCCCTTGTACTCTCTTCTACCTGCTTCCCAGACACCCCCAACTTCCTTCTGGTAAACACATACCCAAAAGTCTGTTTGGGTTCCTCTTCATTGGGACCCTCTGTGCTTCCTGAGCTTGAATAACTTTTTCTCTCAAGTTAGGGAAGTGTTCTGTCATTACTTTTTCAAACAGGTTTTCTATCCCTTGCTCCTCCTCTTCTCCTTTTGGTATCCCTATGATATGGATAGTATTATGTTTCATGTTGTCTTGCATCTCTCTTAAAACTTCTTCATTCTTTTTCAGTTTTTTTGTTTGTTTGTTTGTTTGTTTGTTTTTCATTTTGTTGCACTGCCTGGGAATTTTTTTCTACATTGACCTCCAGCTCACTGATCCAATCCTCTGCTTTCTCTAGCCTGCTTTTGATTTTTCTACTGTGTTCTTCAATTCAGAAATGGTATTCTTCATTTCCTCCTGGATCTTATTGATGGTTTCTGTGTCCTTTTTAATGCTGGTGTAGTTCTCACTAAGCTTTTTGTAGCTTCCCTGGAGTCCTTTGTAGTTCCCCTGGAGTTGTTTGTAGTTTTCTTTGAACTGGCTGAGCTCATTTAGTTTCTGTATCATCATTATTTTGTCTGATAGTGTGCTTGCCCCTCTTCCAGGGGATTCCTCCTTTCCTTTGACTGAGGGCTGCTTTGTCTCCCCATTTTAGGTGGCTCTTTTTTGTTTCTGCTTCTTGGATTGGTCTGCTTTAACTTACTGTCTTGGTGGGGTGACCTTCTGTGGTGTAGAGGTGCACTTTTTTTTACTTCCTAGTCTGGGTGGGTCTAGTCAGCCAGTTGGAGACTACCAGTGATTCACTATCTTTGTCTCCTTTATTTGTTAATCCAGTTTGTGATCAATGCTCAGTTTTAGGTACCTCTGAGCAAGGCAGATGAAGTCAGTTGTTAACCTAATCAACCTGTGATCTGAGGTCAGGTTTAGGCACTGCTGGGTGGGGTGGATTAATTCCTATGGCTGGGGTTGTGGTTTCCCCTCAGGCTCCTGCCGTTTGGAGAAGAGTGGTCTACTGGCTGTACAGGGGATGGGTCAGCACTGGACTCAGCTCTCCTCCTAAAGCCACTGACCCAAACTTTCCCCAAGCTTCTCTAGTCTACTTTTACCTTTCTCTGCTAGAGCCCAGGGTAGGTGGTGCCACTGTATTTTCATGCATGGTCCCTTTAAGAACTTGGTCTCTCTGTCAAGCCAGCTAAACCTGGAGGCTTTTTGCTTTTCCCAGCTGGGTGCTGTTTTACTCTCAGCTGTGTTGCTGTAGGCTGGGAAGCCCAGTTGGGGGTTTAGATCCCACCCTTCTCAGGTGGAACCCCTGGCTGCTGAGATGCTTCTCTGTCCCTTCAGTTGCCTCGCCAGCCCTCTAGCAATTCCACACTTCCTCTGGTCACGTTGTGATGAATCGTCTCCTTTGTTCTGTCCCTGGTAATAAAACTTCTCTCCAGTTGGTGTTCTGTTGGTTATTCTGGATGATTTCTCCCCAATTAAGTTGTAATTTAAGTTTGGTGTTGGGAGGAGATTGGTGTAGCTCTGCTTACTCTTCTGCTATCTTGGTTCTCCAATTATTTTTTCCCCCATTGCCCAGTTTTTAATTGGATTATTGATTTTTGATGTTGAGTTTTATACTTTTCTTTATTATTATTTAAAATTGTTATTTTTTTTTTCTTCTCCCTGCTCAAGTAGGCATGGATTTTTCTCTAATCTTTGGGTTATAAGGATTTATAACATTCCTCAAGTTGTAACTTTATAGTTTGGTAAAGTGGAAATAATTCTGTAAATATTTATCACATATTTAAATTTTTTCTTTGGTGGTCATTCTCTGGATTATTAGTTGGAAAGTACATACTTTTTGAAAGAGAAAAAAACACAAGTTACATATGCTCTAAGTAGCTTACACAAATTGATGTTTATAATTTAGTTTTGGAGAATAAAGAACAATTTTATATATTCTTTCCTTAATTAAAAAAATAGAAACTTTTTAATGTAGTGAAGATTAATATATTAGTTTTTAAAAATTTAAGCATTATTCTTCCAATTCTATATCTGTAAAGATATAAAATAGGAGATCAACTTTAATTAAGCTCTTGTCTATATAATTCCCTTACAGATAAAAAAAAAGACTAAGGAGTTTTTAGTTGTTCATTGTTGAATACATTATGTAAAGTAGAGACCTTTGCTTTTTTAATTAGATTATTTTATGACGTTACACAATTTGGAATTAGTGAAGACCAAGAGTAATTTAAATTTTAACTTGGGGAAACCAGTTCTCTGTGAAAGCATAAAAAAAAAACAAAAAAAAAAAAAAACCCCACAGAACTAATAATAAGGTAGAAATCTGTTTAAAAATAAATGTTAAGGAAACACATGCTTCAAAGCAATATGGAATTTAATTATAATCTGACAGCTATGTCATGGGAAAAACAATGCATTAAAACATTTGGATATCAAAATGCATAATGTACAATACTACAGTAGAACTAGTTTTGAGTAGCTAATAAAACTATGCAGCTGTTTAAATAATAAGACTTCCAGGGTCCAGATTTATGTTTTAGTATTTTTTCTTAGTATTTTATCTTTAGTAGTTAGATAACTATTTCTGTGTTCATTTGCATAATTTAAAGTAAATTACAAGTAGTAAAATATATAGTATAAATATAATATTGCATCATGTAAATATGGAAAAATAAGTGCTGATTTTTTCTACAAATGATGCATCAATGAAGAATGCAATATGTGTTCAGCTGTTCATAGAATAAAAGTATACAACCAAGATATGGCAATTTAAAAGACTCTGGCAGTACCACGAGGGAAAGGATGTATATGTAATGCAGATTTCTACTCCAGTTTAATTCATTTTCACTGGGAGTGGTGTCTGCTGAATAATATCTGCTGGCTAGAAATTACAAGTGGTATGTTCACAGTTGTCTACTGTGCATTTGTCACTTAAGCTCCTGTTTCTATTGCTATAAATTAGATATAGAACTGTATACAAGGGGAACTTATCCTTTAAAAGCACCATGGTTAAGAAAATTTTTATATCTTGCTCATGCAAACACTCATTTATCCTTTGCTTTTCCCATTATATTTAATAAGCTCAATGGAATATCAGATTTTTCTCCCCTAATTTTGAAAAGTTAATTAAAAGAAGTGGAGGGATGGGATGGAGAGCTTCTAACAACAGTCAAATTTATTTGAACAGTAAAAATAATTGCTGTAAGAAATTAAGGTGCAAGCACATGCCTGCTATAATTGCTGCATACTTATTAGCAGCTCTTCTTTTGCAGCTTCTGTCCGTGTTCGGACCCATGATAATGTGGATACTTAAGGGAACAGTGTGATTAGGGATGGTGTAGTTCATTCAGTAAACATTTCTTAGTGTTTGATGTGATTGAACTGAACGTCACATATGATTTTACACTTTTATTCTTTCAGGCAACTGACAGGTCTCTAATCTCCACCTCAAACCTTCACTCAGCTTGAACTTTGACTCAAAAAGGTCATTTTTGAACCACTTGGGACAAAGAGCCACAGCCATGAAATCCCACAGAGTGGATAGATATGGTAATAGCCTTAGGCACATTTTCTTAAGACCCAAGGGGAAAGACAATTTCAATAAATGTAAAACTATGCCATCTACCATCCACATAGTATCTTTTAAAATCTCATAAGAATATATCTTTCCTTTTCCTTCAGGCAAGAACCCCCTTAAGACTAATGGCTGAAGAACATTGTCAAGGGCATGAGGAACCATACCCAAAACAAAACAAAATAACACATACACAAACTTTCTCTCTCACACACACACATCCACATTTACACACATACATACACACACAATCTATTTAGAAGGAGATCTGTAAACACAAAAAGAACACTCATATATTTGCTATATCTCTCACCTTGCAAGTGCTTAAAAAGTAGATTTTGAGTATTTAGACATTAAATTATTAAAAAGACTGAATGTATAAAAATGAAACAAGTTTATAATGAGAAAATGATCTGTTATATCATTCAATTAGGGAATGATTTAAATATAGTTTCTCTTTTATTTTCTTTTTGATCTCCAATTTATCTATATATCTATATCTATCATCTATATCTATATCACCTATCTATACCTATATCTATATATATTCTATCTCAGATTAGATATGTTAGGATAATGAACCAAAGTTTCCTTAGCAGCAAAAGGCATTTTCTTCCCTTGACAAGGCATCAAAGGGAAAAACAATGAATATTTAAAGAAAAGAAGTGAAAATTATATGGTACATGTTTTAATATTTGCATAATTAACAGCTATTTTAAAGACATGACTTAAGCTTTAGAATAGTTAGGAGATCTCATAACCACTATTAATACTATTTTTTTTTTTTTGCCTGCCACAAATTTTAGCATTGCCTTTGACTTTTTTGTCTGTCTTTGATATATTTTATGATGCAAAGGAATGCTTCTTGAAAGTAAAGTATCCCCTCCAGCAAAATATTTCACTCGGTTTGCCTCAGAGAATTCTGCCGGAAGGGAAAAAAAAAAAAAGATGTTTCACTAAAACTTCAAATTTAAAAACTTGAAAGTATTTTGCAAATACTCTTTTAAACAAAAATGTTAGGCAAGTCAAAATAAATAAATTCCAAAATTCAAATTTATATTTTAATATCAATTTAAACTTTATGCTAATATTTTATATCTTGTTCTTATTTTATTTTGCATTTATTTTAAATAATAATGTGAATGCAATTAACCACAAATTCCACTTTTAAAATAGATTATGTTGGGAAGGGTTTCCTTGTTTACTTTGAAAAGGTCTCCTGAATATAGCTGGTGTCAATAGAGAAATTCTTCCAGAGGTGGTTTAGGGATTTTCATCTGCCCCTAACCAGGAAATGATAGAGGCCAATGTGTATAATAGCACTCATCTGACTCTCTAAAACTCATAATAAGAAATATGAAGCATCTGGTTGACGGCAACAGGTAAAGGAAGAATCGTTTTGAAAATGGAATGTTATCAGTCCCTTTGGCAAAGACTTTCAGGTTGGCAACCACTGCTGTTGCTTCAGAAAGCTCCTGTCTGTAATTTTCAGAGTAAGAATATATATTCCTCTATGTATTCACTGTTGCAGAATTAGTATAGAGCATCGGTTCTCAAATTTTGCTGTTTACCAGAATCACCAGAAGAACATTTAGTCTCCATGCTAACTAAATTAGAATCTCTAGGGGTAAGACCCTAGACACCAATAATGGCTAAAGCTCCTATTTCAATGTGCAGCCAAATTTGAGAACTAATGATGTAGGGTATTTATAAGACATGAATAGATGCAAATGTGTGGAGATGTACAAAAAAAGAAAAAGAAAAAGAAAAAGAAGAAAAAGACACTTGTATTCTTGTATTGGCCATAAAATAGGCATAGAAAATGATGTAGAACTACTACTACTAAGAACTTGAGTAAATTAATGAGATGACATTAACACTGGGGTTTGATGTATGAAAGAGTTCCTTATTCAGAGTATATGACCCAATGTCTTACACTAGGCACTGGGATATAATGAGAGTAATGTAACTGAAGATTCCTGAATATTCACTGTTGTATAGACTATTTCCATTTTGGCAAATGAGAGTGTTGCTGGTTCCAGAGAAGAGTAAACATACATGCTGTGGAATCTAATCCCTCAATATAATGCCACTGATTCGGGTGTTTTAGTTTTAAGAGGAATACCACCAGATATCTGAGAAACCTAGTACTTTGTGGATTAAGGTATACCAGCATTTTGCCCCCATTTTTTTGGGATTTAAAATCCCAGTACTTTGGTTATGTAAATACTCTCAAACTCTTATGAAGCACAAGACACTAACTTCAAATGAGGGAATCATGGGTTGGCTTTTACCCCTAGCCTTAACATCCAAAGGAAACCAATTTTAGAGTTTGTAAGTCTGTCTAATTTATAGTAAAATGGTAGGATGATGATTTTTACACCAGCAGTCATACTGTTGACCATGGTTGATATTGAAATATTTGAATACAAACTATTCATTTTACTGATTTTCTTAAAAAGCATAAAATTTGTTATTAATTTAATCTGAACCTAAATTCCAATGCTACTTTTATATTGGGGTGGCCAACAGTTTGTTTAGCTTTTTTCTGTACAATACCTCTAGTAGTTTTTTTATTCCCCCATATAATGGCTTTAGTAGTGTATAGCTGTTTTTCACTTCATTCATAAAAATTTTATTAGATTGTATTGTGACAGCTGTCATATCAGCATGCATTAAAAGTACAACTTATCAAAATTGGTAAAATTTTATGCAGTCACTTTAATATAGAAGATGGAAGAGAATAGACATTTTCAGTCTATTATGCTTTATTATTTCAAGAAAGGTAAAAACACAACTGAAATGCAAGAAAAGATTTGTGCATTATATATAAGAAGGTGCTACAACTGATCAAACATGTCAAAAGTAGTTTGTGAAGTTTCTTGGTACTATTGACATTTTAGTCAAATAATTCTTTGCTGTGAGCTGTCTTATTCATTGGATGACATTTAGCAGCACCCCTGGCCTCTACCCACTAGAAGCCAATAGCAGAACATACTCAAAATACCCAAATCAATAAAGTTATTGGTGAAAATGAAAAATATGTCTTTTATTTTGTGGAAAAAACTAAATGGAATTTTTGGCCAGCCCAATATTTAGAATCAAATTAATGTTATAGAGAATTTTAAAAAATGATTATTCTATCTTAAATCACTTAAATATGAACTATTTATAAAACAACTCCAAAATGTTCTAAAATAATGAGTCAGAAACTATGAATACACTAAAAATTACTTAATTACACACTTAAAACAAGTGAATCTTATTACATGTCAATTATACCTCATTAAAATGATTAATAAAAATAGAACAATTTAGACAATATAGTGAGAAATCATCTAGATAATAAATTATTATTTTTTTTGCAACTTGAATTCTGCAAACCATTTGATAAGCACTGCCAAATTTATGTTACTTTGGACCTTGATCCCATCATTTTTCTGCACCATTTTACCCTTGGAAATCCTGTGAAGAACCATCTCATATCTCATAGTTACACCAAATATAGTTAGTAAGTTCCATTATGGAGAGGGGTCTAGTTTACTGATAATAAGTGATTCTCAGGAAACAGGGATTGGAGGAGGGAGATAGGTATAGTGGATATGTAATTTTGAATTTAAAATATACTCACCAATATTTCTAAAAGTAATATAACAAAGTTGATATAAAATTTGTATGCTGTTAAAAAGTAATAAATTAAATCATATACTCATGTATGAAGCATTGCTAAATATATATTTGTTAAATGAATCAATATTTTAAATGTGGTACATATTTTATACCAATTTTAAATATGGTACATATTTTATACCAAGTATTATACCATAGTAGCAATTCATATGACTAATATCATTGGAAATGAATTTTCTAGATGTCTGAATTTTGCCTCTAACTGTAGTTTTATTTTTTAATTTAATTAATTAATTTTAAAATGTTTTATTGGGATTATTATAACTTTTATAATAAGATTCACTACAATTCAATTATATTTCAAAAAACATAGTTTAGCAAGACCATATAGTATAACTATGTTAGAAAAGATTTCTATCAAGAATAATTAAAATTTTTGGCCCTGGCTGGTGGCACAGTGGATAAGGTGCCAGCTTGCAAACCCAAAGGTCACTGGTTTGATTCCCAGCCAGGGCACATAACCAGGTTGCAAGCCAGGTCCCCAGCCAGGTCTGTGGCTGGAGGCAGGTGAAAGACAACCATATATTGATGTCTCCCTCCTTCTCTGTCTCTCTCCCTTCCCCTCTCTCTGGAAATAATAAGTAAAATCTTAAAAAAAAAAAAAAAAGAATAATTAAAATTTTAACTAAAAATATATGTGGTCAAGAGAGCTAAATTAGTAAATTTGAACCACTTCTTTCTGAAACTTTTGGAAAAAGAAACCAGATCAAATGAGGTTTGGTATGGACAAAGAATTAGAAATCTTTCAGAAGCTATACATTAACCTAGCATTTTCATTTTTTCTCCTATATTAAAAATGTGGAAGGACCCACAGTGTTACTAGAATAGTAAAGGAGGGTACCAGATGTGAAGACTGGATGTAATTTCTCATGAAGCCATAGAGAGTACCTTGCCAAACATCTTAAGGGCACAGTATGTCTGAACTAAACCTAACAGACAAATGGTAGTCTTCATGATTCCCCTAAGTAAAAAAGGAGTAAATCCAAAAGAGGTAAATTGACCAATATAAATTTTAGATGAATTATCTGCAATTCTTATGATACATTCTCTTTTAATGGGATAATTCATAGTTGCCCATTAGGAGGAACTAGAACTGAAGTGGATATCAGAAACTAATATTCTAGACCTATATCTATCATACTTTAGTTGTATAATCTTAGGTAAAACACTTAATAAGCCATGCCATTTACAATGCCAAAAGTGTCACTTGTTTTATATGAGGCAATACACGGGAAGAGTCTTTTGAGAGTAGAAATTCCTAAAATCAAGATTAAAAGCAAAAGGTAATATCAAGAGTATATAATCAAATAATTCATATCTTCTCAAGTTTTGCTCCTTATAAGTTATTTTAAGTACATTGTAGCTTAAAATATCTAAAATGGAAGAAGGTATGGAAAATTGGAGACTAATGGGATTTCAAAGAAAGCATTTACTTATTTATACTAAGAAGGTGCTAATTACTCATTTGTTCATTCAGCCTTTACTATTGAATGGAGACACTATCTAGACTAGACACAGTATTGGGTTTGGAATTAAATAGTGAGCCATAATATTGAGTCTCTATCCTTAGCTAGTCTATATGCTAATGGTAAACATAAATTTAATCAAACATTCACATAAGCAAATGTAAATATTTTTTTAAAATACAATGATATTGTATAGATGGGGATTTGATCATTTTGGAGAAGTCTAGTAAGCTTTTTCTCAAAAACTGACACCTGAGTTGCTATCTAAAGGTCATGTAGGAACTAGCTAAGAAAAGATGGGAGAAATTAGTGTGGTAATCTGAGATAACAGCTTAGACAAAAGTACTGTGACAAAGTAAATCATGGTGCCGGGAGCAGAAAGGAGAGATATGATAATGTTTCAAGATACAGAAGAGGGATAACAATGTAAACCATGGGAATGTTCACAGATCATGCTGAGTTGTGACTATATAAGAGTGAGTATAAGCTGTGATATGTATTGGAGAATTTTAAGCAGGAAGATAATATGTTGATTGCTTCTAGAATAAATTGCTTTGGGTTTGGTTTTTCTGTGGAGAATGGGTAGGAAGGGTACCAGGATATACAAAGGTAGACCAATTGGTTGGATATAACAGCAAGAGATAGTGGTAGAGTGACTAAGATATGGAAATATTCAAGAAATATTTAATAGGTAAATTGATGGACAACAGAAATAGATTGTTTAGGGGGTTGAGGGAGAGGGTGATAGAAACCAATTTCAGTTTTTTCTTTGCTAGTGTAACTAGATGAATCATATAGTCCATAATTGTTAGAGAAATGAAGACATAAAAAGATTATGAATATAGTCTTGATCATAATGAATTTGTGATGCTTTTGAGATAGTCAAGAATTGGTATTAACAGTAAGAAAATAATATGAGTCAGAGGGGGAGCCTGCTCTGGAGTTCAAGTTGAATGAGGCCATCTGGGAAGAGAGTACTGAATAAAAGGTAGAGATGGGTTAGAGCCTAGGCTCAATGAACTTGACATATAATAGGCAAATAGAGGAGGAAGAGTCTAACAAGGGAGAAAATAGCCAGAGAATTAAGTAATTAACAAGGATGTCTCGAACACTAAGAGAACAGCACATTTTAAGGACAACAAAGTCAGCCATGTGGAATGCTAGTGAAAGTGGAAGTGTGGCTAAAAAAAGAAATAAGGAGGCCACTCAATGGCTTTTATAAGATGGTGTGAATCCAGAAGACTTCAGGTTCAGAATGGAGAGGTGGGTTAAATATTGGAAATAGTGTGTAAAGATAACTCTTTCTAGAAACTTGCCAATAAAAGGAAGAATTCTATGAGGAAGAATATATTTGTGTACAAAAAAAAAAAGGATTATTATTTTTTGTAATTTCTAAAATCATTGACTGGTGTAATAATTTTAAGATCCATGTTGATCTTGAGGCTCCCCTGGAAAATGTGTACAAATTGGTGGGGAAGGGAAATGGAGTGAAGATTATAAAATTGCATAATTCCATTGGAGAGTGCTTGCAATTATTAAGATCATTTAAATCTCAAAAATAAGTCTATTTTACATTTGACATGTCCATATTTACTGGATAACTGATTAATACATTTAAACTGAATTCTTTTAAAAAGACAGGATTCATTTTAATGAAAATACTGTATACTTGCCTGACTTCTTAAATGCAATTTCACTTTGACTTGAAATTATTCTGATCATTAATCACTCAATGTGTTATAACAGCTTTCTTAGGATTTATTGTAATTTATTGGGCTCTATCTCTACTAACTTTTAAAAACTTTGTAGAACTTAAAAAACAAAACAAAACTGCCTCTCTCCTGTTTCTATAACCACTTTTTTTTTTTAAAGATTTTTATTTCATTATTTTAGAAAGAGGGGAAGGGAGAGAGGCAGAGAGGGAGAGAGACATCAATGTATGGTTGTGTTTCACCTGCCTCCAGCCACAGAGCTGACTGGAGACCTGGTTTGCAACCTGGTTAGGTGCCCTGGCTGGGGAATCAAACCTGTGACTTTTGGGTTTGCAGGCCAGTGCCTTATCCACTGTGCTACCAGCCAGGGCTATAATCACTTTTAACTATGTCATCATTCTAAATACTTCTATATAAGATACAGTGAATTCTGTATAAATGTCCATAGTTGTTATTGCTATTATCATCATTAAGTCTGTATTTTTATCACTTTCTAATTATATTTGACAAAAATAAACATAACGGAGCAAAAAGACCAAAACTGAACTTGATGTTACATGATTTCAACTTTGTCATGTTTTATTTTATTTCTGACAAGGAATTTAGTTAAGAAAAGTAAAGAAATGAAGTTATGTTGAGGAACACTGTTACGATTTAAGAGAATAAGATAAAACAAAAATGATGGGTGAGTCAGTAATACAGGAAGGAGAAATTTGGATTTATGGATCTCTGATTTTTCTAAACAGATGTCTTTATCCTGGAAGCTATTGTAGTCTCCACTTAACCAGATGGGATACTAAACTCCCGGTTGTGTTCAGAACTGGCAGGGCTCATTAAGTTGGCTTTAAATTGGATATTAAGAAAGGATCTTTTGCTTAGCCGAATAATCTCAACATGCACAATGGAGAGAAGAGGGAGTTCTACTAGCAAAGATGAAATGTAAGTGATAAGTAATATTAACATACTGGACTTAATTGTCTATAAGTAACTACAATGTAAATGGGAAATAAAGAAGATTAACTGGAAATGTTTCTAAATGGTGGAGAATATGACCTATTGAGCATAATAAAAATAGAAAGATGATATTTTTAAATTTGAATATCTAAACTCATAGGTGAAACATACTCTATAAAGAGAAAATTAAACTTGAGGAAGTGGTGTTGTATATGAGATTTAAAAATACAAAACAAGTGCTTGGTCACTTAATAGTGTTAATATTAGAGCCTTTTGATGAGAGTTACAAACCATGAAAATAAAAGACCATAGTTAGTATATGTTAAAACATAAGTTGTGGGAATTTCAACTCCTTTAGTTAAACCCTTCAACCTTTAAAACTCCAGGACCAGGGACTATTTTAAACTATTTAAAATAGAAGGTCATTATATATTGAGATAGCAAATGAGTAGCATTTATGTATATTGATACATGTGATCATTAATAAGCATATAAATGAAAAGAAATAGAGCAATTAAATCTTGATGAAAGTGGTGTTGGTAAATTATTTTATAATTTAGAAATAATAGAATCAATACAAGTACTCTGTGTGTGTATAATACAGGTAATAAATTTAGAGAAGAAAATATGAGCAATTAAAAATTGCCAAGAGATAACTGATTATAAGGAAGAAACTAAGTTGATGAGCTAAACTTTAATCTCTAGATATTGTGAGAGGCAGAATATCAATTAATATTATGATTAGTATAGAATATCAAATATTAATAATAACTACATTAATATATTAGTTTTGAGCACAGGTTTGAAATGTTTTTATTTATAGTTGTATAACCTTAAAAAGATTACTAGTTACTTTCTCTATACTTCCGTTTGTTATTGTATACAATGCGGGTATTACTTACTTTTTGACAGGACATGCCTTTATAGCTTTAGTTTAATGTTTGGCATATAGTGGAAACTAAATAAATGCTAGCTAAAAACTAAGGTTTAATTTCACAATTACTAAAATTAAGCACACCAAATTTTATTCTGGAATTGTGAAATTTAGAAGAGAACAATAAAAATAATTTGCATGCTCACATACTATTACTGTTAGCTAAAATTTATTAATTAGTAAAGTTAGTCCTTGAGAAAACAGAATTTAATATCTCCACCACAGAAAAGAGAAAACAAAACAAGGAAGTTAAATCACAGAATGTGTAAGAATTGTTCTGAAACAGTGCTTGGAAGTTTCTAAAGTATTAGTTTTATGAATTTCTATTTCTATGCTCTTTATGGATCTTGATAAATATTCTTTAAAAAGGTATCTAGTAGTTAGATACTAAGGAATCATACCTTAAAGAAGTGGGAAACATATTTTAAATATTTGAAAATATATGTTTCTTGAACTCATAATTCAGAAATGGAGAATTTTAATTTTCTTTAGCTTTATGACTAAGATATTAATTTATTTATAATAGTTATGAAAAAATATCCAAAACATCTTATTTTACTTGTGGGAGGAAATACCTTAGACATATAATCAAGGAATTCAGTTCACAGCAAAAGTTAATAAAAAGCATACATTCTGGCTTTAATTTCAAAAATAAGCTTAAATAGCTGGTTCCTTAACTTTCCTGTGTTCATGCTATAACTTACTGAGTGCTTTTTATGAGCTAGGTACCATGTTCTCCTTTGGCTAAATAGTAAGGAGCTCAAACAGATCAGGTCTTCCTGAATTAGGGTATAGATTCCCACCATACTGGACCATTCAAAAATTACGCTCCTAATAATAGCTTTTTCATCATTCCTTTCCTCTTTTAGTCCTATTAATTTATCTCTGTTCATATCTACTATATAGAAATAAATATATAAAGGTTTCCTTGCAAAGTTCTAGCCATAAAATGATCCCATTTTACCAGTTCTTCAAATGTAGCCTATATGTAAGGTACATTTCAAATGCAACTTCAAATGTAAGTTATATCCTAACTTAGTGTGACACATAAGTCCTTTCATAAAAGCTTGCCCATTACTTTTTGAAACAGTCCTTCTTCCTTATGTGACTTGCATGTTCTATTTGCGCTGAACTTCTCATTACTCTGTTGATACCTAATGCATACCCATGCCTTTAAACTTTTGCCCATATTTTCTGTCTGAATAGATCCTCTTCTTCTCTTTAAAATGGCATATGCATACTCATCATTAAATCATGAAATCAACTTATGAGAAGACTTCTCTGACTCTTCATAATATCAAAGGTAGCTTCTTGCAGTCAATGATTCCTAAAATATTTATGAAACACCAAAATCTGAGTAAGCTTCAATTTGAGATTAAACATTATTTTCTTTGTCACACCTAGTGATTTAGAAGATGCCTACGTCACAGTACTTTTATGAAAACTAGGCTTATCACCAATGCCTTTCTCATATTTTCATCTTTCCCATTTTTAAATATTTCTCATAAGAAAGTAAAGGCAATTTACAATGAAATAGATAATGTATCAAGCTCTGTTGAACAAAGGTAATAAGACCACACAAATGAAATGATTGATTGGCTTGCTGCCCCTCTCATAGCCACGGTTCACATGGTTTAGGGAGCTACCAAAAGGCAATTTGGGTTTGTTGGAATAAAACAAGCAAAAAGTCAAATTGTAAAAGTTGAATAAATAAAAGCTGAGGACAGCCTCCATTGATAAAAAATAGCTTTCAATTATATCACATAACAGGGATTTTGTCACATAGTCTCCCCTAAAATCATCTGAAGTAGTTATCAGTAAAGATACACTTTATAGAGGAGTAAGCTGATGAACAGTGCCCTTTATATCATGTCTATTTAGTGGCACAGGTAGGATGCTAGTCCTGATCTTTTTGGTTCCAAGACCACTTGTAATCATTCCTTTTCTAGGTGATATTGATAATTGCTGTCCTGTGCCTAGTCAGCCTACTATCTTAGTTACAACACTGTATCATTTTTGATGGTCACTAAAGACTCACTAGACTGTACTCTTCCAGAGGAGGCTTGAATCTAAAGACATTTGATAGCCCCAAAGCCAGGTAGACATATAGTTTGTTATAAAAATGAATAGGTGAATACGTTAAATAACTATAAATGTGTGCAATAAGAAATATGAATTCTGTTCAGAAATATACAACCATATAATATGAAAAATAGAGACATTTATTGAAGAAGATATGAGATACAAGAAACAGTGTACATAGGACAATGACACCTTAGTCCCCTTCAAATTAGGCACCATTGAACCTCACACAGTTCTCCCAATCACCATTAGCTGCCACATCGTATTTTTCTGAATCATTTTTCTTTTTTTTTTTTTTAAGATTTTGTTTCATTATTTTTAGAGAGGCGGGGAAGGGAAAGAGGCAGAGAGGGAAAGAGATATCAATGTATGGTTGCCTTTCACCTGCCTCCAGCTATGGACCTGGCTGGAGACCTGGCTTGCAACCTGGTTATGTGCCCTGGCTGGGGAATCGAACCAGTGACCTTTGGGTTCGCAGGCCAGTGCCTTATCCATTGTGCCACCATTCAGGGCTGAATCTTTTTTCTTTCAAAGGTAATTTTAGTTTTGGGAAAGGCCAGAAGTCACAGGGTGCCAAATCTGAGCTGTAGAGGGGCTGAGTCACCTGGGTGATCTGATGTTTCACAAATGACTTTGCACAAGACATGATGGATGAGCAGTCAATAGATATATGGAAAGATGCTCAACATCACTAATCATCAGAGAAATACAAATTAAAATTACAATGAGGTATCACCTCACACCCCTCAGAATGGCTATTATCAAGAAGTCAAAAAGTGTTGGCAAAGATGTGGAGGCAAGGGAACTCTTGTGCACTGTTGCTATGAATACAGGCTGATCCAGTGACTATGGAAAACAGAATGGGGTTAAAAAAAAAAACTGCACTGCTCTATGCCCCAGTGTTTAAACTTCTGGGAATATATTCACAAAAACCTAAAACATACTTATTTAAATAACCCCTATATTCATTGCATTCTTTTTTTTTTAATTTACAATAGCCAAGATTTGGAAGCAGTTCAAGTGCCCATCAGTAGGTGAGTGGATAAAAAGTTGTGGTACATTTATAAAATGGAATACTACTCATCCATAAAAAGAAAGAAAGAAAATCTTACCTTTTATGACAATATAGATGGAACTGGAGAACATTATGCTAAGTGAAATAAACCAGTCAGACTAAGACAAGCACCATATGATTTCACTCATATGTGGACTCTAATGAATAAAATAAACTAACAAACAAAATATAAACAGACTCATAGATACAGAACAGACTGATAGCTATCAGAGGGTGGTGGTTTGGGGTGCTGAGTGAAAAGGTGAAGGAATCAAGCAAAGAACAAATAAGAAACTCATAGGTGCAGACAATAGCATGATGAATACCAGAGGGAAATGTTGGTTAGGAAGATAGAGGCATTGTCATAAGAAACAACATACAAATCAAAAAAATATAATAGAATGCTCACAAGCATATGTAAAAATATATGCAATTTTAGAAGTTGATGAACATGGCACTCAAAATACTAGAAAGATTTATAAACTATTCAATAATGATATTGAGACAATTGGCTGGCCCTTGCTTAAAAATAATTTTAAAGCCATAATTCTAACAAAATACCAAAGTTAACATCAACTAAGTTAAAATTTAAATGCATAAAATACAGGAAGAAAAATATACTTTCTCCATTATATTGGAGGAAGAATGTCTAAATATTAGGTGTAAAAAGCATTAATAAATTTACCTATTTAAAATGTATTTGTTAATTTTAGAGAAATAAAAATTCTATGAATTAGTGACACATAATTAAAAATTACTAATATTCTTCCACTTAGTGTGCTTTTACAAAAGCTTTAACAAATAACTTAGTAAAAATCTTCAGAGGATTATCATAAGGAACAAATAAAATTAAACAGAAAATTTAATAAATTAAACATATTAGTATTTAAAGAAGTGCAAATACAAATATCACCAAGACCTAATTTTTTATATATTAAATTAGGAATAGAATATTTAGTTTAAGAAAAACTCTTACTCTCCAATTGAAGTTTTGTATGGGTGAAATAGATAGAGATCAAAGTTTTCTTTTTTTTCTAATGAATATCTTATTGTCAGAATGATTTATTCATTAAAATAATCCCCTTTTGCCCTGGCTGGTGTGGCTTAGTGGATTGAACACAACCTGCAAACTGAAAGGTCACCAACTAGATTCTCAGTCAGGGCACATGCCTGGTTGTGGGCTAGGTCCCCCATTGAGGGCCTGTGAGAAGCAACTAATTGATGTTTCTCTCATACATCAATGTTTCTTTCTCCTTCCCTTCTCCTTCCCTAAAAATAAAATAAAATAGTTTTAAAAAACCTATTTTCTTTAATAGTGTGATGCCCTGGCCACAAATTAAGTGAAAACATATGTGTCAGTCTATGGTTTGTTTCTTTTTTCCATTACCTTTGCCTGTTTTCTTGACTTTATGCCACACTTTCATGACTGTGGGTCTATCGTGACTCTTGAAATTTCATAGTTTGTTTTAAAGATTACTTTGCTTATTCTAAGTAATTTGCATTTCTAAAAAATTTCAAATCAGCTGATGATTTTAATAAAATTTCTGTTGTAATTTTATTTAATCTAAATGAATAAATCTAGATCAATTTTGGATCTTCCAGTCCATTAAAATGCTATAATTCTCCATTTATTTAGATCACCTTTAATTAATTTGTTTTAGTTTCTAGTGTAAAGGCTTCCACATTCTTCTTTAGATTTTTTTCTACTTATTTGATACAGGCATACCTCAGAGATACTGCAGGTTTGGTTCCAGACCATGGCAATAAAACAAATATTGCTATAAAGTGAGTCATAACTTTTTGCTTTCTGATGCATGTAAAAGTTATGTTTATAAACATGTACTGTGGTCTATTAAGTATATAATAGCATTATGTCTAAAAATACATTATACAAAACACTTCATGACTAAAAAATGCTAACCATCATCTGAACCTTAGACAAATCATACTTTCTGCTGGAGGGCGGTCTTGCCTTGGTGTTGATGCTGACTGATCAGGGTAATCATTTCTGAAGGCTGGAGTGGTTGTGGGAATTCCTTAAACTAAGACAACAATAAAGTTTGCTGCATTAATGGACTCTTTCACAAATTACTTCTCTGTAGTATGTGATATTGTTTAATAGCATTCTCAAAATTAGAGTCACTCTTCTCAAACCCTGATTTGAGAAACACTAATTTTTCAAGTAAGTTTATGTAATATTCTAAATCCTTTTATTTCATTTCAATAATCTTCACACCATTTCATCAGGAGTGTTTTTATCTCAAGAAACAACTTTCTTTTCTCTTCCATGAAAAGCAACTCTTCATCCATTCAAAATTTAACATGAGATTGCAGCAATTCAGTAACATCTGTAGGCTCCTGTCTATTCTAACTCTCTTGCTATTTCTACTACATCTGCAGTTACTTCTTCCACTGAAGTCTTAAACCATTGAAAGTCATCTATGATGGTTGGAATCATCTTTGTCCAAACTCCTATTAACATTAATATTTTGATCTTTTCCTATGAAGCACAAGTGTTCTGAATGGCATCAGAATTGTGAATTTTTTCCAGAAGGTTTTCAAATTTCTTTGCATGGATCCATCAGGGAAATTACTATGACAGCTATAGCCTTATGAAATATATTTCTTAAACAATGCAACTCAAAAGTAAAAATTACTCCTTGATCCATAGTCTGCAGAATAAATAATGTGTTAGCAAGCATGAAAACCACATTAATCTTGCTGTACATCTCCATTAGAGCTCTCTGATGACCAGGTGCTTTGTTAATGAGCAGTGATATTTTATTTATTTATTTATTTATTTTAAAGGTTTTATTATTTTTAAAGAGAGGGGAAGGGTGAGAAGCAGAAAGGAAGGGAGACATCAATGTATGGTTACCTTTCACCTGCCTCCAGCTACAGAGCTGGCAGGAGACCTGGCTTGCAAACTGGTTATGTGTCCTGGCTGGGAATCAAACCAGTGACCTTTGGGTCCACTGTGACACCAAGTAGTGATATTTTAAAAGGAATCTTTTTCTCTGAGTAGTAGATCTTAAAAGTGGGCTTAAAATATTCACTACACTATGTTGTAAACAGATGTGCTATCATCCAGGCTTTATTGTTGCATTTATACAGAACAGGCAGAGAAGATTCAGCATTATCCTTTTTTAAATTTCATTTTAATTGTATTTTTTTCCATTACTTTTTAGTCCTCCTAAAAACCCCTCCCTTCAGCAGTCATCACACAGTTGTTCAGGATCATGAGTCCTTTTTCCTTTTTGCGCAATCCTTACATCACCTAAGCTGCCCTCCTCTTAGCTGTCATCCTGCTCTCTATCTATGATTTGAGATCATATGAGTCTGTCCCCATCTTTCTTGTTAGTTCAGTTTGTTCATTAGATTTCACATATGAGTGAAATCATATGGTATTTGTCTTTTTCTATCTTATTTCACTCAGCATAATGTTCTTCAGGTCCATCCATACTGTCACAAAGGGTAAAAGTTTCTTTTTTTTACAGCTATGTAGTATTCCATTGTGTAAATGTCCCATGAGTGTTTTATCCACTCATCTATTGATGGATATTTGGGCTGCTTCTGTATCTTGATGACTGTAAATTACTACAATGAACATAGGGGTGCTTAAATTCTTTAGAATTAGTATTTTGGGTTCCTTCACGTAGATTCCTAGAAGTGGGATTTCTGGCATAATTCTTAAGGGCTCTAGGATTTTGGGGAAGGAAAATGAGTATTGGCTTTAATTTAAAGTCACCAGCTATATAAGCCCCCCAAATGAGAGTCAGCCTATCCTTTGAAGCTTGGAAGCAAGACATTGACTTTTCCTCTCTTGCTATGAAAGTCCTAGTAGAAGGTCATTTTGCCTACATTAAAATTCTGTTGTTTAGAATAGCCACCCTCTTTAATTATCTTAGCTAGATTTCCTGAACAACTCGCTACAGCTTTTACATCAGCACTGCTTTTCCACTTTATACTTTTATGTTATGGAGACAGCTACTTTTCTTAAAACTAGTGAACTTAATTAGTTAGCTTTGATAGTTTCTTCTGTAGTTTCCTCACCTCTCTCGGTCTTTACAAAATTGAAGAGAGTTAGGACTTTGCTCTGGATTAGGCTGTGGTTTAAGGGAATGTTTTGCTCTATTGAGACCCCTGAAATTTATCAAAATAAGTTTATCTTTCTTATCATTCTTGTGTTTTGGAGTAGCAGTTTTCATTTCCTCCAAGGACTTTTCCTTTATATTCACAACTTGGCTAACTGTTACACAAGAGGACTAGCTTTCAGCCTGTCTTGCCTTTTGACATGCCTTAATCATTTCTAGCTTTTGATTTAAAATAAGAGACATAAAACTCTTCTTTTTAATTGAACACTGAGAGGCCACTGTATAGTTTTGAATTGGCGTAATTTTAATATTCTTGTGTCTTATGAAATTAGCCCTGAATAGAGGTAGAGCCACAGGAAAATGCCTGGTCAGGAGAGCAGTCATAACAAACATGTTTATTGATTAAGTTTGTAGTCTTATATGGGCATGGCACATGGTGCCTCCCCAAACAATCATGATAGTAACATCAAAGATCACTGACCACAGATCATCTTATTATTATTATATCTTATCAAATATAATAATAATGACAAAGTTTGAAATATTGCAAGAATTACCAAAATGTAACACAAAAACACAAAATGTTAGGAAATGATGCCAATAGATTTGCTTGAAATGTGGGTTGCCATAAACTTTTAATATGTAAAAAATATATATACAGTATATTCACAGTATCTGAAGGGCAATAAAGTGAGGTACAGTAAAATGATGTATGCCTGTATTTTTGAGACATGTTAAATTAGAATTGTCTTTTAAATTTTAATTTCAAAGTTTTTGTTATACATAGAGAAAATCTACTGACTTTTCTATAACCAGAGACCTTACTAAGAGCCACATGTTACTTTAATATGTTTATGAATTATCTTAAATATCTCTATATAAATGTGTAATTTTCAATAAAATTAATAACTTCTGCCATCAACTGATACCACTAAAAATATAAATAGGCAAGCCACAAGCTGAGAAAAGACATTTCACCATACACACACACACACACACACACACACATATATATATACACATATCTGAAAAAGATTTACTATTCACATTAAATAAAGAACTCATATGAGTCAATAAGAGAATGACAACATAATTAAAAGTTGGCAAGGATTTGAATAAGAAATTTACAAAATATGACACAATAATAATCACATTTTATAGTACTAAATATCATTACACATCAAGAAAATGCAAATTGAAATCATAATGAGCTATACACCCAACAAAATAGTTAAATAAAAAGACTGATGATATCAGTTTTTGATGAAAATGTGAAGCAGATAGTTTCCAAACCTTGCTGATGAGAGTATAAATTGTTTTAAGCATTTTGAGAAATTTTTAATATTAACCTAAGCTAAATATATGCCCATCCTAATTTTAAAATATTCTCCTCAAAGATAAATGAAAAATGTTAAGACATTGGTCCACTAAAGATATGTACATAACTATTGACAGTTTATTTATAATATCCCCAAATTGGGAACAATTTGAATGATCAAACATGCAAATATATAAACAAATGAGATTAAGGTATGTTCATGTAGTGGACTAGTATATTGCAATAAAAACAGAAACCAGCATTATACAGTGAGATGAATCTCAAAAACTGTGTTGTGCAAAAGATGGCATACACAAAAGAACATAAACATTTCATTTATTTTGTGTTCAAAAATAGGTAAATTTTTTTAACTAGTCTTATAGTTTTAAAAGCCAAAAAAAATTACTTCTGTATTGTAAGTATAACTAAAAAGAGGCAAGGCAAGAGAGATATCCTTATGGGTGTTGGAGGTATTCTATAGATTGATCTGGGTTGTGGTTACATAGTTATTATATGCTTATGAAAAAACTGCAATACTAGGCAATTAAGATTTTGCAATTCACACTATTTAGATTACACCTCAATTTAGAAAATTGACAATATTGAAATGGGAATCATATAATGCTGGTAGAAATGAAATAGTTATAATCTCTCTGAGAGTAATTTCAAATTATGATAGAAAGATGTTTGTTTTTAATACCTGTACTTTCTGACCCAGAATCTTTGCTTCTAGTAACTAATTCTAAGGAAAGAGTCTGATAGTGACAAAAAATGTATATATTAGACAATAGTACATTTTAATGATTGTGATGAAATCATGTCTGAACAATTCTAAATGTCTAAGATTTAGGAACTGTATAATTAGGTTCTAGCCACAAAATGGACCACTAGTAGAATATTTAAAATCATAATAAGGATAAAAATTTTTAAAACACTAATATATTTAGAGAGCTTATAGTTTCATGCATTTGCTCTATGTGATTAATATGGATTATTCCATTCAATGTTTTCTAGAAACTGATGAGTAGTGATGATCATCATTTGTACAGATGAATAAAATAGAGGATTAATAAATTATGCAAGGACACACAGCTAGGAAGTGTCAGAGTTAACAATCCAACTTAGATTTGTCTGAATCCGGAGCTAAAGACTTTAACTACTGTGATATAATTTTGGTATTGTACCATCTGATACTCATCATAAATGGCACTTATAATTTATTGTTAAATTAAAAGGTAGTTAAACTGTATAAATCATACCATAACTTCGTAGGCATAAAAATTGCACAAACATATACACAGTAAAGTAAATCATGTGATAAAGTACCTATGATTGGCAATTCATTACCAATTCCTCTGCTTTCCTGTCCAGATAACTAACTGTGCAGATTCACCCTAGTCTTTTCATTAATCTCACAATAAAAGCTACCTACATTTTATATAACTAAAACATTTAGATCCCTACTTGTAATATATAGCAGAATTTTGCTGTATGTACATCATATTTAAACAAATATATCTGTTTTGAAAGGCATATGCCAAGCTCTGCTTCTTTTTCTGTGTTGAGATTATGGATAATTATATCCATATATATGTATGTGTGTGTGTGTGTGTGTGTGTGACTATATATGTGTGTGTATACACATATGTATATGCATACATATACATGCATACACATATATGCATATATAGCTGATTTGAATTTTCTAACCTTTTTAACTAAATGTTAAAATGTTAACAATAAAAGGAACCCACAAGAAAGGTTATAATGTATTTTAATAAAAATGTAGCCTGTTATTTTAATTGATGCCCTACCATCATTCAACTGATTGATTTTGGGCTTTATGTTTAACATTAAAATAGGTTTACTGAGAACATAATTTTTCCAAGTACCTAATAAATGTCTCTTATGAATACCTTGTCTACATTTCATCTGTACAACAACCGTGTCAGGTAAGTGTTATTATCACTAGTTGATGTGTTAGAAAACTAAAGCACAGAGAGATTAAGTTGCCCAAAGCTACACAGTATGATTCCAGCTCACAGAGTCTAACTCCAGGGACAGGCACAAGACTCCTAGCATGTATATCTCCTGAAAGCATAACAGAAGGAGCTCCTCTTTCATCAACTGTAAAATGTAGGGCCACCTGCACCTTTTAATATCCTGTGATTTTTTAATCTAATGTTTTCCAAAAAACTTATTTTTATATTTAGTCAATATCTTTTTTAGTGCCTATTATATGCCAAACTCAATACTACCAGTTTACTGTCTTTTACTTGATATTAATTTCATAGAGCATTTGAACTGAAGGACACATGTGCCCTGGAAATGGGATTGAAGGCCTCACAGCAGCATGAGGGCTGAGGGCATATTAAGGTGTACACGCTGGAATTGACCCCACACAAAGCAGTTTGATTATTTAATAATTAAAACTTGAAGATAGGGATGCATAGTTATTTTTTCAACCTTTCCTAACACATTATAATTTTTAAGTCAGTGGTTTAATATAATTTTACTGACCTGCTATCTTCATTCAGAATAAGATTTGAGCATAAAATCACACAAATCTTTTGTTTTGCAAAGCTCTTTCACAAATCAACTTGGTTTCATGCCCTAATTAGTCAGTGTTCATGGGGGAATGAGAGGTTATTTGCTTTTCAGCCTCTGCAGATATACTAATAGCATGAAGGAGAGTTCTGAAATAACATGGGTTATTTTTTATATTTGAAGCAGTTTCCCATGGATTCTTATAATTATCTAGAAAATGTGAGCTATTGTTACTATTGGAATTTTACCTCATGCTGACAGGAACTCCTGAGATTAGAAAGATCTACCAATTACAAGGTCTTTTGAGCATACAATTATTCCACTATGTTAAATTGAACATATCATCATGTTTAGCAACCCCTACCATAGACCCTGATCCTTATAATCCACAGAAGAATGGAAGTGTTTCTTTTCCTCAATTAAATCACTTTTTAAAAATGTAATAAACCATTTCTCCTTGACTGCAATAAAAACTGTATACGATTTTCTAATTTGGTAGAATAGTTTAACAAGATACCGAGAGCCAGTAAAGTTTAGTTAACAGGTCTAAAGAGAAGCATTATTTGATTTCCTTACATGTTATTACTAGCTCCGTAAAATTGGCTTATCGAGCACCATCTCAAATCAAAATTTTACAACATCACTCCCAGCACACTGCACAGTGGAGCCTTATTCTAAAGTATACTTTCATTCATAATGCAGAACTTGAAAAATAAATAAATAAATAGGACAGGCTATCACTAGGATTGAGGCTGTTATTTTCCCTATTAGTAGGCAATTTTGGTTGCAACAAGTTCCCTGGGTCAAAATAACTGCTGTCACTATGAAATTGCCTTAGAAACCTGCCCCCCCCCCAAAAAAAAACAGATATAATAAAATAAATATGAGTCATAGGTTTTTATATTTTAGGACCCTGGAGTTTGCTTCTAGTTTTTGAGAACAATTCAGTTTATCAATGTAAAATTATTTACATAATTACAGATCAAACCAATCAGTTACTACCTTGTCAGGCTAAAGGTCATGTCTAGCATAAGCAAGTAGAACAGATGCTGCTCTGCTGTTAATACCTGTTCACTCTGGAGCTGCCGCCCTATTCCCAGGGCTGATTGCCCTCTGTCCTGTGGCTTCGGGTAATGTAAATTGTATCTTGTCCCTGGGTAATCGAGATCAGTGTTGTCTTGTCTGTCCACTCCCTGCCGATGCCCTCTCTGTGCTGCGATAATGGTTTTGGTGGGCAATCAAGGAGGATGCCTTCTTGACTCGTCTCTCATAATAGATTGTCCTCCTCAGGCAAAATTGAATAACCCCCGACATGGCCTGGAGGCAAGCAATGAGAATTCAATAAGTCTGCAGGGTCAATGTCCCGTCATTTTTGGCAAGCAAGTAATTATTCTGCACTAACATTCAGTAATAGGAAGAGGGAAGTGCTGTGGACACCATCTTGATGCCCAGAAGAGTCACCTTAACAGGATTTTTCCTCTAATCAGTAATAATTCCTTCTTCTCTGATGTAATTTGGTCCAATATTCATGTGAATTGCCTGTGTGGATTTACTAGATTTTTTTTTCTAGCCTGCAGTGTCTGTGGGAAAGTTTAACAACTTCACTGCCTGTTTAATATTTTCCACTTTTATGGGTTGCAGTTGTGCTGTCTATTTGCTTTCACTGATTTGTGAAAGATTTATTATAAACCAAATACAGCTGTTCTCCCCTTTCATAAACTCAAACTATTTTGGCAAACCTGTTTTCCACTGTGAAAATATATTCAAAATCATTTTCCTGACCAGCTTTCCAACCATAAACTGTAGACCCACTTAAGGAAAAGGGAATGTATCTGCTTCAAAAATAAACAGGCAGATGAGAAGAAATGACATGTTGATGGTGGTGGGGGGTGCTTCTGGTGGGATGCAGTGTTATTATGTACAGATACTAAAACAACAGAATTTTAATATCAAAAAAAGCATCAGTAAATTGAAGCCATTTGAGCATTCTGCCTTTGCATTTATATTTATGAATCATACCTATTTAGCTATGTAAATTTAACTAAAGTTACTATTATGATTAACTTTTTAATATTCTTCAGATATCACTGTCATGTACCATCACTCCATTTATCATATACAGAGAAATAGTCATCGATATGTGTGTATTATGAGGAGCATATGACTGTAATTAATCAGTTCTCACTGTTCAGTTTTAGATCTCTACCCTTTTATATTTATTTAAGGAAATGCTGAATTACAGTTTTGGGGAAAGCAAAGTATAGCACCATTTAGTTTTAAAAAGTTATCTTTTAAGTGGGAAAAAAAACAAGCAATTAGAAAACGAAAGTGACTTCTAAAATAAGGAGAGAGTGCTTTTCTCCTCATTTCTCTGTGTAGAAACTATTGGTTTATTCATTGAAGGGAACCTTTATCTGTCTCTCCTGAGATCGGTGCACAGAGAGTAATGAAGAGGCTCATATAAGAGCAGAATAAGCACTTTCCATGACTGATTGACGATTGATTATTGCTGGGATGTCTCCCCACGGTCACTCATCACTATGCTTTTTTGACAACCCAGCTCTATTCCTGACATGAAAAAGATGTTTTGATCTGCATCAATTTAGCTTGTTAACTGTGACAAAACTCAAACTGATACTGATTGTGTTCACATGTCAATGTTGATTTGGATCCTAGATATAGGAAATGTTTATAATAATATATGCCTTATTCTTTATTTAGGATTCCATACGCTAAGGTCTTTAATGATCACTCCTCTTAAAATCATTTTCATTATCCTCATGCATTTATGATTTTGTTCATTATAATAAGCTTTTGATACTATTTTAGCTTATCATTGCTCCCTTCAATGTATTTTTACCAGTCTTCTTTAGAATTCCTGACCATCTTTTATATGACTATAAACAAACTTTTCACCAAATGATATGAGGGAGGAAACTATAGCTGCCTTTTAGGCAAACTACAAAAGAACAAGAGTAAGTGATAAGAATTCTCCTGTATTAAGTAAAGTATTTATTTTTCTAGAGGAAAATCACAACAATATATTTTAAAGACTTTATCAAAATTGAAATATATGTATATATATATTCATATATATATATATATTCAAGTGCTTTAGGTGAAAAGAATGCCATTAAGTAAGTCTAAGAAATTAAATCTAAGACATAAAGGAGATATTATTTTTAAAATTGAGTTGTTTCACACTTAAAATTGAGGTAATAATTCTTCAACAACTTTCATTTCCTTCAGTTTCCTTTTAGAGTTTTTAAGACATATTTATCCCCACATCACAGAGCAAGTACAGAAATTCCAGTGAGCAGCTTTAATAGTATTTCTTGAAGTAATTCTTTAAAATGGCCATGCAATCTTAGCTATCTTTTTTTTAAGTTGGAATAAAGTTGTCTAGTGAAAAGTATAGCATCTCATTTGGGAGCATGAATTATTAATTCTTTTTTCCCCTCCCCTTAACTGTTACTTTTAATTTTTTGATCTAAACTATTGACCATTGTATTGCATTTGTCAAACTATATTAAACTTATTTTTCTTTCGTTTATTTATTGAAGCTGCCTTTGAAATTACTATGTTAATCCAAATGATTATACACAACTTCTTTCTTATTGATGTCTTTTTTTCCTTGAGTTTTAGGAGGTACTAAAATTCACAAATTAAAACTAATTTCCAAATATCTCTCTATCATTCATGAAAAACATTGGGTGAAATAAGACTATTTTCTGCTGAGAAGTTGCCTTATCAAAAAACCTCCTTACTCCTACATTTTTACAAATGTTGTTCTCCTGTGTCCCTGATGCCTGTGAGATGAATGTTGCTGAATTCTTCACTCAGTTGAATACTAAGAAAAGACCACTCTGCTATTTCTGGGTTTTGTGAAGATCTTTTTCTTTCTTTGATAAGTTTCTGCCTGACTTGTCTTTCCTTGGTATGCCTTTCCACAGCAGTGCCCAGTGCAGTGGGATGAGCCTCCAGGCTTGTTAACCACGGTTATCTGCTGAATTGGGACCTGTGGGCAACTGTCTGCAGGCTCCAGCCCCACCTTTCAATTTGGATCCAATATCTCCATGAACTGCAAAGGGAAAATGCTGGGGATACTTGATATGGAGAAAGGGGAGACCAGAAAATACAGAAGTATGAAAAGAAGAACTAATATTTTTAGTGTTCTCTATTTGCCTTGCCCTTCCTCAAATATTTTTCAATGATGGTAAATCTAATAGACAGTGAGGTAGATTGTGGTCATGCCATGCCATGATGCTTCTGGGTCTTTTTTCTCTTGAACTTTTTTGGTTTTTATATCCTTTCATCTCACTTTTCAAACCTATTTTATACAAAAGCTAAAAAAGTATGGCCAAGATTTTTAATGAGAAACACCATCACAGAGGCAAGAAAGGTCTAGAGATCTCAAAGACAGGTTAGGAGACTGATAGAGATGGATGTCATCACTTTACAAGGGAATAAAATAGAGAGATTGAGAACAGAATCTGGAGCCAGATGCCCTGGGTTCAACCCCTGGCTCTGTCACTTATTTTTGTAGATGCCTCACCTAACATCTCTGTGTCTCAATGTACTTACTCATCTATCGAATGGGGATATACAGTGTCCTTATTAGATGGGGATATGCTACCTTATAAAGCTATTGTGAATATTAAAATAAGTTAAAACAAGTAACATTGTCAGGATGGTGTCTGCTGCCTAAATTATAAACTCCTACACGTATTATTATTTATGTAGAAGTTGATACCTTACAATATATTTTCTCAAATATATATTGTCTTTATGGACTTATAAAAAGTTCACAAGTTAATTTTAAGATGAAGAAACTTAAAGAAGTAAGTGACTTGACCCAAGGAATATAATGAGAAAATACTAAAAGCCTTGATCCAGGTCTTCTCTTTCTAAGTTCAAGTTGTTTTTGTTGTTGTTTTTCCCCATAGGACAGTTTTGTCTCTCTTTAGACATTTATTATCATTGTTACCATGACACAAATGTGAAAGAAATTTATAGTGGAGAATACTAAGGAAAGAGAAAGTGAATATAATTGGAAGATTCAGTAGATGATATGGGAAAATGTGAGTTATATGTCTCAGAATATATTCTTTTATTTTTTCATTTATTGAGAAAATTTTCACTAAGCACCTATTATTCTTATGCATGGTGGATACAAAAATAAAGAGATAATGTATTATAAATTGAATTCAAGGATTTCAGTGAAAGAGGGAAATAAGTTAAATTATTATTGTGGCATAGCATAATACAATAGAAGTATACGTTCATGTTATTAAAGCACACAGTGAGAGCACCTGGCCAAGACTGGATAATTTGAGAAAATCAAGGAAGGTTATCTAAAGGATTTGTAGTGAAGAAGTTAATTATTTAATTTTTAGTTTAAGAAGATCATTGTGGTTATTGTATAAGACTACAATGCATGGAACAAGACTGGAAGCAGAGAAAGTTGGAGGCTACTGTAACAGTTCAGGCAAGACATAATGGTGGCTGGTGAAAAATAGAACTTTCCTTCCTCAAAGGAAGTTTGACCATGTTTATAGATGGAGGAGGAGATCTAGTGAAGAAAAAATGATTTAAGATACCTTTGAGAGAATGAGATCATTGATGGAAGAAAAGCCTAGAATAAGTGGGCAGCATTTTATCAAATGTATGCATTAAAATTTTTGTCAGGAGGGCACTAGATTTGTTAGGGGGGATGTCTTCATAAGTTATATAAATGTTTAACCAACATGCTTTATTCCTGAAACTAATGTAATATTGAATGTCAACTGTAATTTAAAATTTAAAAACAGCCCTGGCTGATGTGGCTCAGTGGCTTAAGTGCTGGCCTAGGAACCAAAAGGTCACTGGTTTGATTTCCAGTCAGGGCACATGCCTGGATTGTGGGCCATGTGTCTAGTGGGACCTGTGAGAGGCAATCAATTGATTTTGTCTCACTCCCTTTCTCCTTCTCTTATAGTCTGTCTAAAAACAAATAAAATGGTTTAAAAAAAAAAAAACAATCGCTACAGAAACATGTTCTCTGAGATTAGAAGAAAACAAAAGTTTAAAATGTTGAGAAAATTGAGAAAATGATCTTATCAACCCTACGCTTCATGTACTCACAAAATCTAAACATGAGGGTCATGTCTTGAACTCGTGATGGACGCTCAGTATACCACAGTTACAAACTTAAGGTTCTTGGATGAGAATAACTTTCTAATGATGTTGGGGTCATGGTAACAGGCAGCTTTGGCAAATAGTGGCTCATGGCAGCGAAAAGAACTAGGATGGCGAGTACTAACATGGGCAGCTTGAACTGGAAATGTCACAGAGCAACAAACTGCCAGATACTCCAAAGGATATAAACATACAAAGTGAGATATAAATTAGACAACTATAGAGACTCTTTATTTTATATATCCTGATGATACCCATTACACATATGTTTATTGTATATAAAAATACATTCATACAGCTAGTTCAAAATATGGTCCTAACTAGGGTGAAAGCCATACAGCATATGCATTTACTGTAGCTATCCTATCTTTAAGGCAGGGTACTTCAGAGAGAGTTTTCAGGGGGAAAAAAAAAAAAAAACACTTTAAAAAATGTTACTGCTCAAGGTTGTAATGCTTTTTTTATGAACACCCCTAACTAACATCTGAATTTTTGCCTTTTTTATTAATGCCCTATCTATCAATTATCATCTATCTATCTATCTTTCTACTGTTTATATCTATCTATCTATTATTTATCATCTATCTATCATCTATTTATCTATTACTTAGTCCCTTAGGTAGGAAAAAAAACATATTTTTGAGAAATAAACATTTGAAGATGTTGGGTTGGCCAGAAAATTTGTGTGCTTTTTTTCCATAAAGTAAAGGACACATTTTTCATTTTCACCAATGATTTTATTGACTTGGATATTTTTAGTATGTTAGCTATCTCCTGCATGATGTATTGTTGATTATTCTCAGTTAATGTTTCATTTGATTGCTATCAACTTTAACTGGTCTACCCTACCATGGAGCATTGTTCAGTAAGATGGTTACAGAAAAATTCGCTAATTTTGATGTTTTTTTAAATGCACAGTGATATGAGAGGTGTCACAATACAATCTAACAAATCTTTTATAATGAAGTTAAAGAGAACTGAGTGCTACTTGAGCCATCTTAAAGAAAATTCAAACAAACTTTTTTGGCCAACCCAATACTTAATTGAAAGGAAGTCATAGCTTTAAGAGCTTAAACACAAGTTATTCACAGGAACAGTTTGAAGGAGTTAGGGGTAGAATTATCAGCATGCAGAGATAATGCATGTTAGGGAACTGATTGCTTATTAGATTACCAGTGTGTGAGGGCCTATAATTCTTCCTCATAAAACTCACTCCTGAAGTGGAAACTTTTCTCCTATTTCCTTCTAAGCATTGGAAGCTAGACACATTACTTCTTTCATTTTGCAACTAAGAAGTTAATGTTTCTTTGAAAATAGAGCACTTAGCATTTCTTGTTGGTGCTCAGAGTAGGTTTACATAGAAGGTAGTGGCCCCAGGCTATATGTATTAATCATCACCCTTTCCCTGTTTAGTAGACCCTGTTAGCTGAGTGATGTAAGAGTGCAGAACCAGAAAGAGCCAGAGACAAACTAGGCTATATTTTCTACTTCATCATCTCTGGTTCTCTGTGTGCAATAATAGAACTTCTTATACACTATAAATGGACATCTATAACTAATTTCCCAGACATCAGAGAACAGTATATGGTGACTGTATCCTTTTCTTGCTTATTTGGTAGAAGTTTCAGTAGTTGATTCCTGGTAGATAACTGACAGAGAGGGCATATGCCTATTTTATGCTCAAGAAGTACTAAGTCCAGCTCTGTGACATACAGTTTGTCATGCAAGTATACAACTAAGATTCCTGGAAAAAAATTACATTTATTTTTGTATCTCTGGCAAATGTCATAAGTTAAATATCCATGTGGCTAATTGAGATTCTCTATTTCATGGTGGAGTTATACTTCTGAGCATGCTATATTTAAAACAATAGCAACAAAAATATTTTAATGATGATATTATCTGTCTAGATGGAAACAATATACTATTGTTATATTTCAAGAAATGTTTCATATTGATAGTATTTATTATCTAAGCTCCTTATTCACGATTTCTACAGAGAAAGGTAAGAATTTATCTTCTTCAAATGAATTGTATTTGGGAAGGAAGAAAAATTATAGAGGCAACATTACATTCCAGAGTCTAGGGCTGTATTCCCCCTTGTACATACATTGTAATTATATACTGACCTTTGAGATCAGTGACTGGTTACTTACGGGATAATATGATTAAAGTATATGTAACAAGTATGTTAAATTATTTTTAATGCAATTCTAGTGGAGAAGATCTGTGTAATTGCTAATTCCATTTCATTCTAGAGGCATCTGAAATAATGTCCCTTGAGCCCAAGCTTATGAACTAGACTAAGGCTCTATTCACACAGAGGCCACTTTGAATTTTGTTGATTTTACTTGCCTGACAACTGGTTTGCAGGGAGAAAGGAACTTGTGGCTAATGAGGAAATGCGTAGGAAATGCATACACCTTTCAAGGGATAATTTGTGGCACTTACATAATTATTAAAGAAAATGTTAGTTATTGCCATGTTTGGAGTAAACTTTTCTTCTTTTCTGAAACACAAATATTAGATCATTTGAACTGATTTTTGTTTGGCATGACTTAATTTTTCAGTTTCATTTTATGAAGATTGTGTATGTTGAAGGGGGGCAATTTCAAATGTGTTAGTGTTTCTAGTGGACCCAACATTTTGTGTGGCATGATCTTTCGAAGGAGCTTAGAACTGGATCCGCTGATATAAAAAAGAGAAAACTATCTGAGAAAGGCTTTCGAAGATAATAGTCTGAATTTCAGAGGCCCACCTCAGAGTGAGCAACAGTATAAATATGAAAAAACTAATGCTGGAGACAAAGACAATGGTGGCCAAGGCAGTAGGCACTCTGATGGTGGGGGACTATGGTAGGGAGAGATAGAAGGTCAGCAGAAGGGATGCCTATCATATTACACAAAGCTTAATGATTCACCTAAATCGAGTTACATTCTTATAGCTAATTGCTTTCAAAATGTTTAAACTTTTATGTGTTGAGATGAAAATGACTTTTGTATACCTGAAGCATATTATTAATAATGTGCTTCATCCATCATTTAGTTATTATAACAGATTGCCAATGCAAGTTGACATACAATGTATTTTCATTTCTATCCATGTGTAGCACTGACTTAAAATAGCTGTCAAGTAGTTATAATTTTTTTTGACCTAACTTTAATTATTTAGTAACCATGTTCTAGAAGTAAATTTCCCTTGTTTTAGTCCTAATCTTCTTCTATAATTGCTTGGGCATGTGTCAGTGATCTGCTAAAGAGGGTTTTTAATGAAGAAACTGGTCCTTTACTCAAAATTTTATACATCTTACTCTTTTATTATTTTTTTGTTTTATTGTTTATGCTATTATAGTCATTCTAATTTTTGCTCCTTTGCTCTCCTCTGCTGAGCCCACCCCCTTCCATAGTAAATCCCCACGCCGTTGTCCATGTCTGTGGGACTTTCATACATGTTTTTTGACTAATCCCTTTACCTTCTCCCCTTTCACCACTGTCAATCTATTCCATGATTCTACATCTCTAGTTCTATTTTTCTTATTAGTTTATTTTTTTTATTAGAACCAAGCTATGTGTTAGTTTTGCAGACCTACAAAGCTCTAATTATAGATGCTCTGGGATTGGGCAAAGTAAAAGACTAGTTTTTGCACTTACTTTTACTATGGTATTGCTGACATAATTGGTGATGGATCTCAGCTGAGGAGATAGTGATGCCAAACTGCTAGTTGAAACAGACCTTTAAAAAATATGGTTTGGAAAAAGAGCCCAGTGGATTTGGCTATGTAAACACATGTAGGGTTGAAAGAGCCACATCAAATAGACTCTGAGACAGGCCAAGCCACTGAAGACTTCACCAAGTCAGTGGTGGGTCAAATGGAAGGATCTGCATTTTCATTACTTCTGTGCTCATTCTGTTGCCACCTTTATATAGGCAGCCTCTCTCTGTTTTTCTCGTTGTTTCTGTCTCTCTGACACACAAATAACATAAAAATGGTTAATTACTAAGTGTTTTAAAATTCATAATATTTTCAATTTATCTTCTAAGTTATGTACCAAGTACAGGTTTAACAGTAGACAATATAAGCAAATCACAAAACAAGTAATTCTGATGTATTCTACTTCTGTTAAAGTTAAAAACATCCTTTTCTAGTAGCTAACATAAAACACATGCTAACTTTTCATCGGAACTCTGTATTGTGGAAATACAGTTATTCTAAAGGAAAGGAGGGCAGAGGCCTTTCTTCATTCCCTTCATTCCATGAGTCTAAGCTTTCTACAGAGGCAGTCAATGATGCAGGGCTGGACCAGACCTTGCAGAAGCTGGGAGAGAAGAAACTGATTCCACTCAACAGTCTCGAAAACACACAGGCTCTGCTTCGTGCTTTTTCCTAAGTCATACTTCTTTTGGATATGTACACTTGGGGAAAGATATGATGAAATGGATGGGTGATTGATAGCTAGATAGATAAATAGATAATAAACAGGTATGATAGGATAGGATGGAAAGGGTAATCATTTTTCTTCCCCAATTTAAGATGTATCTTTTTCTCAGCCCTGAGCCATGGCAGAGCTAGATTACTAAAGGAAATAGAAGTTGCAAATTTACACTCTAACTTCTGCTTCTGCCACTCATTTACCTTTCCAAAAAAAGAGGCTAAACTTAGAGTCAAGTAGGCCTACATTTAAAATCTATAAAAGTTTCAACTTTCTTATCTATAAATTAATGATCATACTAGTTGCTCCAATATTAGTGTTTTATTCAACAAATATTTATTGAATAACTGTCATATACCAAACAATATTTTGATGATGGGAAAATAACAATGAACAAGACAGACTAACTTCTAACTTCATGAAGCATACCTTATATTTGTTATTATTGAAACAAAATAAATATATATGTAAAGTTTCTCTTGTGTAAAAGTATTCAATATATAATTACTTTTCTTTCCCCTCAGTGATAGTTTTATACCATAATAACAAAACTATATGTACAACACATAACTAGGAGCTTTTGTTAGTAGAGAGTCTAAAAGAAATGATATTTTTAAAGAAATGATAAAATCATATTGATTTAAAATGTTGTTTATCAAATGGCCTTTGATATTCATTCTTTTTTTTTTAAATATTTTATTTCATTATTTTTAGAAAGAGGGGAAGAGAGGGAGGCAGAGAGGGAGAGAGACAGCAATGTATGGTTGCTTTTCACCTGCCTCCAGCCACAGACCTGGCTGGAGACCTGGTTTGCAACCTGGTTATGTGCCCTGGCTGGGAATCGAACCTGCGACCTTTGGGTTCACAGGCCGGCGCCTTATCCATTGTGCTACCAGCCAGGGCTTTGATATTCATTCTTAATTTCATATCAATAGCCATTTGCTCTCCTTAATGAGCTTAACATTAATTTACCCAGTCCAAAGCCTCTCTTCTACTATCTTTATTTTATTGTCTAAGTTCTTTGTACTAGATGTTCCCAAATTTGCCTATGTGCTTAGCATTGTTTCTCATTACTCCAGAATGTATCTGTCTAGCCATATGGTCCACAACTAGTCCATTCTAAATTGTATGCACATTCAGACTATTTCATTAGGAATGACTGTTCATATCCATACTCTATTTAAATACTACCCACGAATCAAGATCCTGTGGAAGTCCTGCATTCTTGTGGTATTTCCCCCCAGACTGATCTAATGTTTTGAGGATTCCTCATTCTTTCACTTCTTATAACTACAATGACCACATTTCTGAACTATTCCCATGTTGTACATGGCTCTGTTTGCTCTCTAATTATAGACCTCAGTAAACATTATTTAATTTTTCCACAGTGATTCTCCTGTCTGTTTGGTTGGACTATGTAAGCTCCAGATAGACATTCAATATTGAACGGGTAAATGAGTCAATCAAGGAACAAGAGGGCATTTTGACTATACTTTTATGAGGACAATTTATATATTAACATATTTGAACAATTGTGGAAGCAATATGGTTATGGAAAGGTAATTTTTGGTTCATTTCACATCTCAGCACATGTCAATGTATATATTACTTGATTCAGGAATAATCAAGTAATATATCACTGGGTCTAACAGGGATCTACACTACAAAAGCAGCCTCTGCATACATTGGGGGAAATGCAGGTCATACATGCCACAGAAATTCCTGTAAGATTCTTGAAGTTTTTATTCCCAAGCTGTTCTTTCAGTGAGTAATGGAGAGATGAAAGCTCATGATATAAAGAAATAAGTAAAAATACTAAACATTGCCCTCAAGTGGGATTCTGGCAACCAATCAAACTTACTATGTCTTATAGAATGCCAAAATCATATTGCATCACATTCTAAAAGATAACTGTAATGATTAAAGACAACAGTATAAATGAAATATATTCAATCAATTTATGGGTAATAATAATGAAAGAAGAATGGCAATTACACAGTGAAAGTTGAAATAATAATCTTCTTGTTTTCCTTTTCTTGCTATATCTTTTTTAGCTACATCCTTATGTCTCTTGCAGACCTGGCACTAACCTACATTCTGAACCAAATCAATGTAACTAGTAAAGTGTAAAATGCTGGGCCATTATAGTGATGATCTTTGTTCTGCCATTGCTGACATCTAAATTTACTGATATTGATATAATAAGCCATTTGTGTTTTCATTTGTATAAACCAAATATGTGGCTTAGCTTATTGATTTTGTAATCAAGATATAGTTTACAGAAGTGTTTATAGAATGAACTTGTAAACACATGTTCTGTACTTGTTCATTAATCTACAAGCACCTCTTAAATATCCTCCTTTTGCTCAAAACTATAAAAGATTTAACTTAATGGTAGTGGTAGATGTGCAAATGGTATAAAAATAAATATGGGCTATTTAGGCAATTTATTAAAGAAGTTAGAAAAGGACTATGTGAAAGAAAAGAAAAAATAAAATAAAATATAGTGATAGTATTTTTAAACTAGGAGGAAATAAATAGTGGAAAACTAAGAGATAAAAAGCTACTGGGAAAAAAGATAGTAAGAAATACTTTTGGATGCATCTTCTTCTTGAACCATTGCTTTCTCAACCTTTTATGGTTTCCTTATCTAAATGTGTGACTGCTAGTCTTGCTATGTATTGATGACTTCCACATCTTTGCTACATAAATTTTGCATCCCATTAGTTATGAAACATTTCCACTTCGGTGTCTGTCTCATTGCCATATAAAATGCAACATGTCAGTAATTAATACAAATATTCTCTTTTCTCACTCTGAAATATTTTTCTTTCCATTTCAATTGCATTTTCTTACTTTTTGAGAAGCCTTGATATAACTATAGGCCCCTCTCTTACACCATATTAGCAATCAAGTTGTGTAGAATATACATTTTTAATCCATTTATTTCCTTTCCTTCTTACCCATTGACAGGGCCTCCTGTATCTTCAATTAATATTTTATAAGCCCTGGGTGGTGGCTCAGTGGATAGGCACTGGCCTGAGAATGCAAAGGTCACAGGTTTGATTCCCAGTCAGGGCACATATCCAGGTTGCAAGCCAAGTCTCCAGCCAGATCCATAGCTGGAGGCAAGTAAAAGGCAACCATACATTGATGTTCTTTCCCTTTCTTCCTCCTTCCTGCCCTTCTCTATATTAATAATGAACAGAATCTTTGAAAAAAATTTTAGAGTTTCTCTGCTTCTAGTCTCACTTTCAGTTTACCCTCCACACTTTTTGCATAATAATTTTTCACTAAAAATCTTAAATTAGTTTTATATCACAGAGGAAAACAAAAGTACTAAGCCTAATACACAAGGCCTTTAATTCTCTGCACCATTATCTACTACCCTTCTCTAATCTATGTCTCCAATTCCTCTATCTTTTCATTTCTGTTATTGTGTCTTGTTAAAGCACTCTTAGCCCCTTGATGTTCTATCTAGCTCTCTCTTGCTGTTTTAAATTTTTAATTCAATAATTTCTCTAAAAATCCTCAAAAATCCTCCCATTGTTGCATGTCTCTCTTATTTCTCTTCTGTTGGCAACTAGCACCTCCTGCATATAGCCATCACAAAATTATCTTTCTGTTGAAATATCAGCATTAGACTATATAATTCTTGAGGAAGGATATAATCTTTAAATCCCAGCAATTAAAATGGCATGCCAGAGCTGCTCAATACTCATTTAGAAATATGTTGATTCACAAAAAAATTGTTACTTTTCCTATTGCATATTATTTGTATGTATATATATATATATGTATCTATAAATGTATGTACATATAGTTTACATGTATATATACATATATATATGTAACTAATATATACAAGGTCTGTCCGAAAAGTATCAGCCACACAAACTATTTTAATTTAATTATATTGACATTGGCTCGATAATTTTGGGACAGACCTTATATACATACATACTTATTTATAACTTTTTGGAAAATATTTTAGTATTATGTGAATACTAAATACTTCTAAATGGTACTTAAACATTGACTTGAGAGCCCTGTCCTTATACTACTATTAAACAACTGTTACTCTGTCTAAATTCATTGAGCTTTATTTCCCATATACAAAAAGATTAGACCAGCTACTTTGAACTTACTCCATCTTACACCGTATGCTCCAAATTTAAAAATTCTTTATAGCAATTGATTTTATTTTTTAGTTAACATGTTTTAGGGTAATTATAAATAATATCAAGATATATAAAATAATAGGAAGATTTGTGGGGTATGTGTGTTCTGGGTGTATTACTATATTTTCACATTTATTTTGTTTACCTTTCCTTTTCCATTTACTGACACATTGAAGTCACTTTTCAATCTAAGAGTATAGTACCTTATTTATATGTAATAGCAGAATCATAAATTGTTTGATCTATTGAAAACAATAAACTAAACATGTTACAGAAGACACAAGTGCCTTTCATTGGCATTATCTTCTTTGAGATGACAGCTGATCTCGGGAGGCCAGAGAATTCTTAGTTGTATGACTTTGTGACTAATAGGTGGTTTGATGTGACAACAGCTGGCTATCTTGGGAAATTGAACTATCTTTATGCTCGATACCCTTTGTGTCTCATTCTTTGTAGCTTATTGTTGGAGGCCTATGGGGACCTCTTTTACAGTTTGCATTCACAGACAATATGAGATCAGCAAGAACTCTGTAGTTTTACTGTCATTATTGATCTGCTGCCATTCCATTTGGTAGCTAATTTGCTTGTTAGCAGTTATTTTAAAAGCTATTTATATTTTTAGCATGACCCATGTTGTGTACTAAACTTTAATTTTTGCTGAATTAAAACAAAATAGTAGACCTTAGCACTAAAGGCTGCACTTATGCTAAATAACTTCTGATTTATGGCTTGTGAATAATTATTTCAAAATCACAAATATATTGTGAATTTGAAATATTTGATAAGCAGCATATCAGTTCAAACAAAATAAAGGAAAAATAGTGTGTTCATGAGAAAATATTATATGTAAAACATCTTTTGGCCTTATAAAACATATACAAATAGTAAGAAGAGTGATGTATTAGGAATTCATGAACACTGTTCCTAAAGTTGGGATTTATTTGAAGTCGAACACTCAATAAATGTATGGGTTGATTGACTGATTCTTTCTTCTGAAGGTGACCATAGTGTACCCTTCTTATTCACACCAAATGTTAAAGGAAAAAGAGCTTTGTTCTGCTTCCCTGGAAAAGGAGGTATTGCTTCCATTTTCTGAAGCCAATTTTTGACTGGTGTATTCATCTGAAATAACTTCCTAGCAGGCTGAATGTGCCTGTGTGTATGTGTGTGTCCCCATGACCGCAATACCTAAATAGGGAGAATCCATACCTCAGGGAAAAATTAATAAAAAATAAGGAGAAACACAGACAACTGGCTAACATAATATATTATTCCCAAATTAAATATGCCAAATGTGCCAAATAATACTTAGAGTATTTAAATTTTAGAGCTGAATATATATATATATATGAATATATATATATATTTCATATCCTGTTGTCAAAAATAAAGAACCTGAAATGCAAAGTATAAGCAAGCACAGGTGTTAACGCTCTGTAGGTGGAGTAGAGATACGTAGAGTTACCAAGTTTAGGCTTGGATTTTTATCCTTCAATAATGAAAGAAGCAGGACATGTGGAGCTGTCACAGTGTGACACAGAATATAACTGAAAATCCTGCATAAAACTTGGAGCATCAGGTAGTTGCAAAGACACTAAAAGAAAGGGCTAGGGCAAAATCTGACCACTATATGGAAAAATTTTAAGATTAAGGAGAAGTTTCTTTATGAAAATGTACTCCATGCATACTCACATAGTCTAAAATAATAAATTTAAAATAACACCATCCTGATTCTGAACAGTGATGCCTGGCAGAAGCAAAAATAAAGTTGTTCTGGAGATCATTTGCACAGTTTAAAACCTAAGGGATTATCTCAAGAAAATGGAGACACTATGAAAAAAAGAATTGTTAGGTTGGGGAGGAGGAGGAAACAACTTCTAGAAATTGAAAAGATACTTAATGAAATAGAAATATCAATTGAAAGGTTTTAAAAGATATCTGAATAATCTGAAGAAACAGGAAAGTAAATGAGTCATTTGGGGAAATAACTGACATTGAAATGCAGAGACAAAAAGGAAAGGAAAATTTGAAAGAGAGAATAAAAGGAAAAGAGGATTTATAAACAATGGATAAAAGAGACTACAACCTGATCTGCTGGTATCAGAGAAAAGAAAGAATAAAGTAACGAGAAAGAGACAATACTTGAAAGTGGCTGATAACTCTTTCAAGTTTGTGAAAGGTGGCAGATTCATCAGCATTGTCAGACTTAAGGAAGACAATAAAACTATTGTGGGTAAATATAAATAAATCAACACTTTGACATATCTTTTCATTTGAAGATGAAAAGCAAGTAGCTTTTAAATGAGGAGTGGAGGAAAGAGTGATAACCTACAAGATGGTAATTAGAATGGCAGCAGGATTCTCAACAACAAAACTAAACACCAGGAAATAAGAATAATATTTTCAAAGTGCTAAAAAAACCAACTTTTAACCCAGCATTCTCAGCTAAGCTGAACTATCATTCAAGAGTAAGGATAAATGAAAATATTTCAGTCTGATATAGCAAGAATGTGCCATTCTTTAACCTTCACTGGAATAAAACTACTGGGTATAGTTCAGAAGGAGAACATTTCTAGAAGGAAGGAATGAGACATAACCAGCATTTGTGAATAATAAGACTAGGGATTAATATGAATGGATATTGATTATCCAAAACAACACTTTTATTAATGTGTAAAAGGGGCAAGTTATTGTGGGTATAGCACTCTGAGATCCTTGTGTTAATCAGAATAATAGCAACACTAAGCCAATATTGAATGTAAACTGTCATCAAATAATAAAATTAAAAATAAAGTTAAATGAAGACAAAAAAATATTTCAAATCTTCTCTAATCTGCTCCCAAAAATGATCTTTGCTAAAACAAGTGCATTGTTCTGTTATAAAATTCAAGCTCATTTGTGAAAATTTGTTGAACAACAAAACACCCATAATTGTTCAGCATCGTCAAACTGTGTCCTAAATTTATATAATATGAATATCAATTCATGCCAAAATTATCCATTGAAAACTTTTTAACAGAAGAATTTCTAATTATTAATTTTCAGGAAATGTATAACAAGGTACGTTATCACTTAAAATTTCGATAGAAAACAGAGGGGCACACTCAACTTGAATAATTTGAAAAGTGATTGATAGGGACATTTAGGGAAGACAGCAAAGAATACTACAGGGTCCCAGAGGTAAGATCAGTGGGGTCCATTCCACCTCCAGGCAAGATGAGACAAAACTGTGGCATGTTTAGGGGTTTCCAGTCAGTGTAAAACCATTAGGCAAGGAGGAAAGACAGGGAATATGTAAAAAAACACATCAAGTTCATCTTGCCCTGTGACCTACTACTTCTCCTGGGCCAAATATAAAATGAAAACAAAGGACACTGAGGCTGCTAATGCAACCTTTGAGTATCAGGCCCCTGGGCACAGAGTTGGGGCAGGGCAGGGCACAATAAATGCTGGGTCTGGAGGGATATGTAGCATTTATTTGGCACAAAAGTTTATCTTTTTAAAATAAAATAAAATAGTGCAAAAGCAAAATTAAGACGGTTGTAGAAAAAGAACAAAAGGAGCAAAGTAAAATCAAAGCACTGAAACAGAAAAAACACATATTCTCACAAATGGAGGTCACCACTATGGTGTATACTATTTTGGAACCAAAATAATCACTGGAATAATTTCTGTCCAGATATGTTGTGACACGGCCAGAGAATGTTTATCATGGGACAATATTTGTATTTAACTACCTATGCTATGTGTTCTTTAATCAGCTACATGGAATATCTATAGCTGGAAAATACTGCCTTCATTAATTACTATAGTTAAATATATGGGTGTGTTATGTATTACTTTTAATAATAAAGGCATATGCATATGCATATACATGCACTTTTTAAAAATTAATTTATTGTTGCTGTATTATAGTTGTCCCATTTTTCCCAATTGCTTTTCCCTGCTCCACCATCTCCACCCTCACCCCCTCTCCCATAGTCAATCCCCACATGTTGTCCATGTCATGCATCATTAGTGCCAATCAGTGAATGATTGGATCAAAAAATTATGGTATATTTACACAATAGAATACTACACAGCAGAAAGAAAGAAGTAACTCCTACTTTTGGCGACAGCATGGATGGAACTGAAGAGTATTATCCTTAGTGAAATAAACCAAGTAGTGATCTCACTAATGAACAAAATAAATAAATGAGCAAAATATAACCAGAGGCAAGGAAACAAGGAATAGACAGTGACAAGAGGGGAGGAGAGGGTGGAGGAAAGGATTAGTCAAGGAACATGTATAAATGACCCATGGACATACATGCACTTTTAAAACTGTTTCTAACTAACCTCCAAAACATCGAGCTGAGATACCACCTAGAAATAATCACACTCTTATCCAGCTGTAGTGGTGTTTGGATTTTACTTTTTTTTTTTTTTTAATTATTTTTAAAGAGAATAGCAGGGAGGGATGAAGAAAGGGAGAGAAACATCACCTGCCTCCCGCTAGATCTGGCTGGAGACCTGGCTTGTAAACTGGTTATGTGCCCTGACTGGGAATCAAACCAGAGACCTTTGGGTTCACAAGCTGGTGCATTATCCACTGTGCCACCAGCCAGGGCTTGGGTTTTATTTTTAAAAAATGCCTTGAAGAATTAGAGCTAATACAATTGAAAATAGCTGCCTGGGTAACCAACTCTCTTAGATTCACAGTATAGTTGATCTGATTCTTCTTATGCAGACACTAGTGGGAGCTTTTCCTGTGTACAAAGTGGAGGAACATGTTTTCAAATTATTGTAAAGAGTTTCACTGTTGTATGAAAAGATAAAGTGGTATCAAGTTGTTTATTGCAGAATGCCCTCTCTAGGGTTTTAGCCAGTTTTCACACTTCAGGTGGCTTTTCCAGCTTGCCAAGAGAGCAAGCATTTCCCCCCAGCTGGTTGCTGCAATTTCATGGTTGTTACTGACTTTGAGAGTATTTTGTTTTAGAAATTCTCTACTCTACATTATATCTCTAAGCCTTTTTTTGTATTTCCTCTCATACCTTTTTAAGAATGTTTATTATTTTATAAACTGCTTATTTGATTACATAATGATAACCTTGTTAAAATACATCATAATATATGAATCAATTTTTATCACTCTTATATCTCTTCATTTTATATCTTTCTCTCTTTTTGTCTGCATTCATTTCTTTCTTAAATGTCTATCTCACTATCAAGGCTATTTTCAGTTCACAACAGGAGAGAAAAATTAAAAGTACAGATTTAAATTTCCTCTTGGTGGCTTAAAGATTCAGTTTCAGAACACTGAGATTTCATTTCTCTATAATTAGAGAACCATGCCCTGTGCCAGTCTGTTTAAACCAGGTGAGAAGGAGAGATACCTTTTTCTTAAGGCCAACTAAAAAAATCAGCTGTTAAATATAATGGTTGTCTTATTGTCAAATGTTGCTTTCCTCCCACATTACATAACTGAGAAAAGATGACCAGTGTCCCTGAGGGACAATAGGAAGTGGACTAGATGGATGATGGATGCTATTAAATCCATATTAAGTGATGTCCATGGGCAGATGACAACCGAGGTACTATAATATTCACATCAGACCATGTAAGACAAGAAGGTGTCAGGGAAAACAGATTATTAGGCCCCTTTAGGTATAATGATGGTTCACTACCTCTCCATTATAAAATTCTCAATATTTTGCTGCCCACTTCTATAAATGCCTTTGAAATTTATTTATTAATAAATTAAATAAAAATAACTTAATTTTAGGGTTGACATTTTTCCAGCTCTTTGAGTGATGGGAATACATTAGGATAGTTCAGAACAAGGGTTAACCCTAACTTTTGATATATTTATTGTACTTATTGATTTACCAAAAATCATTCATATTTAAGGCCTAGAATTAGGCTAAACACTTTTGGTTTTAATTTGTATTTCTCTACTGACTAACTATATTGAATATCTTATGTAGTTACCAGTCATTTATATATCATCCTTAGGGCAGTGTCTGTTCAAATCTTTTGCCCACTTTTAAAATTTGGCTATCTTCTTAGTGTTAAGTTTAAAATTCTTATAAATTATGAAAGAAGTCTTTATTAATTTTACAAATACTTTCCATCTGTGGCTTCCTTCTTTCTTTCTTTTCATTTATTTAATGGTGGTTTTCAAAATGCAGTCATTTTTAATTTTGGTGAAATCAATATGTCAAGATATTGTTATATGGATTGTGCTTTTAGTGTAGTATCCTAGAAATTTGGTCTATCTCAAGTTCATAAAGATTTAGTCTTATACTTTTCTTCTAGTAACACTATAGGGTTAAATTTTAGTTTAACTTTTAGGTGTAGGGTACATTTTGAAATAATAAGAAGAAAATTTTTTAAGTAATCTGTTATCATCATTTCCAACCATTTAATTCCTTTACATAAGTACAGGTATCTTTCTGATATCACTTTCTTTCTACCCAAGTGACTTCCTTTAATTTTTTTCTCAATAGAACAGGTCTTCTGGTGGTGAATTTATTCATCATTACTGTGTTTGACTAAGTCATTGTTTCAGTTCTGGTTTTAATAGACAGTTTTGCTAGGTAAAGAATTTTGGGTTAACAGTTTTTGAATTTTGCTTTCTGTACTTTAAAGATATTGCTCCATGACTTTTAGTGTGCACTGTTCCTGATGAGAAATTTTTTGCCATCCTTATCTTCATTCCCCTGTGTATAATGTATTTTTATCCTATTGTTTTAATGATTTACTATTAATTGGTGGTTTTAAGGTATTTGACATTAGGTTGGCCAAAAAGCCAATTGTAAAGTAAAAGACACATTTGTCATCTTCACCAATAACTTTATTAACCAATTCAAGATGGCAAAGGAGTAAGTAGAAGCTACATAAACATCCTTCAGGGATAAATATGGAATTACAGCTAAATTGTAGAAAAATCATCCTGAATAACCAACTAGACACTAGCTGGAAAGAAGCTCTAAAACCATGAAGAAGCATAAGAAACTACTTTACCACAAAGACACAAGTAGGGGGAGGGAAGGAGGTGTGAGAGGGCTGGCTGGACACACAAGGGTGGCTGCTGAAAAGTGTGGAGGTTAAATGACAAGCTGGGCTCCCTAGCCAATAACACCAGAGCTGGAAAGAAATTCAGGTAACATCCATCTGTGGAAAGCAGCAGGGTTTCTGTCTGCCAGGAAAAGATGGCTAGAGACATATAGTCTTCCAAAACTAAATCAGGAAGAATCAGAGAATCTGAAAATACAGATTACACCTAGTGAAACAGAAGCAATAATCAAAAAACTTCCAATAAATAAAACCCTAGACTAGATGGCTTCACAGGGGAATTTTACCAAACATTCCAAGAAGAACTAACACCTTTCCTTGTCAAACTATTCCATAAAATTCAAGAGGAAGGAAAGCTCCCAAACTCATTTTATGAGGCCAGCATTATCCTAATTCCAAAACCAGATAAAAACTCTACAATGAAAGGAAATTACAGGCCAGCATCCCTGATGAATGTGGATGCTAGACTCAACAAAATACTAAAAAACAAACAAAATACAGCAATGCTTATAAGATAATACACCATGATCAAGAGTGATTTATTCTGGGAATGCCAGATTGGTACAGCATTCACAAATCAATAAATGTGATTCACCACAAAAACAAAATGAAGGATCATATCAAAAGATGTAGGAACATTCGATTCCCCAGCCAGGGTACATAACCAGGTTGCAAGCTAGGTCTCCAGCCAGGTCTGTAGCTGGAGGCAGGTGAAAGGCAACTGTACATTGATGTTTCTCTCCCTCTCTGCCTTCCTTCCCTTCTCTAAAACTAATAATAAATAATAAATAAAATCTTTTTTAAAAGATACAGGAAAAGCATTTGACAAAACCAGCACCCAGTTATGATAAAAACTCTCAGCAAAGCCAGATTAAAGGGAACACACCTAAACATAAACACTATATATGATAAACCTACTGCCAGCATCATACTAATTGGGCAAAAACTACAAGCCCTCCCCTTAAGGTCAGAAATAGGACAGGCATGTCCACTTTCTCCTCTCTTATACAACATAGTACTATAAGTCCTAGGCATAACAATCAGACAAGAAGAAGAAATACAGGCATCCAATTTGGAAAGGAAGAAGTAAAGCTGTCCTTATTTGCAGATAACATGATATTGTACATAGAAAATCCCAAATATTCCACCAAGAAAGCTCTAGATGTAAATAGGATGTAAAAGATCTGTACTTGGGAAATTATAAGAAACTAAAAAGAGAAATAGAAGATACAAAAAGCGAAAGCACATGCCATGTTTATGGACAGAAAGATTTAACATGTGTATATTCAACACAGTTCCTCTGACAATTCTAATAATGTATTTCACAGAACTAGAACATTTCAACAATTTATATGGAACTACAAAAGGCCCCATATAGCAACAGCAATCCTGAAAGAAGAACAAACTTAGGGGAGCCACACTACCTTACATCAAACTATACTATATGGCCATAGTAAACAAAATAGTATGGCACTGGCATAAAATAGACATATAGATCAATGGAACAGAACAGAGCACCCAGAAATAAACCTACACCTTTATAGGCAGTTAATATTTGAAAGAGGAAACAATACATACAATGGGCTAAAAATAGTTTATTCCATAAATGATGTTGGGAATATTGGACAGATACATGCAGGAAAGTGAAACTAAGCCACCTCCTTGTATCACACACAAGAATCAATAGATAATGATCAAGGACTTGAATGCTAAACCTGAATCCATAAAAATGGCAGAAAAAAACATAGGTAGCAATATCTCAGACAATGCTCACAGCAATATTTTATTCAACATCTCTCTCAAGGCAAGGGAAACAAAAACTAAATAAATAAACAAGTGGGACTACATCAAATTAAAAAGTTTTGCACAGAAAAGGAAATAATCAACAAAATAAAAAGACAACCCAAAGAATGGGAGAACATATTTGCTGATACACACACAAAAATAACAAATAACCCAATTAAAAATGGGCAAAGGGCCTGACTATATCCTTCTCCAAAGAGGACATACAGATGGCCAATGAACATATGAAAAGATGCTCAATGTCACTAATCAACAGAGAAATGCAAATTAAAATCCAAATGATATGTCATCTCATACCTGTCAGAATGGCCATCATCAATAAGTCAACAAATAACAACTGCTGGCCAGAATTTGGAGAAAGTGGAACCCTTTTGCACTATTGGTGAGAATGCAGATTGGTGCAGCTACTTTGAAAGCAGTATGGAGATACCTCAAAAAATTAAAGATGAATCTACCTTTTGAATCACTTCTAGATTTTTATCTGAAGGACCTCAAAACACTAATTAGAAAGAACATAAGCACCCCTGGGATCATTGCAGTGTTATTTACAATCACCAAGATATGGAAGCAGCCCAAGTGTCGTTTAGTAGATGAATGGCTAAAACAACTATGGGACATTTACATAATAGAGTACTACTTAGCCATGAAAAAGAAAATTTTACTCTTTGGGCCAGTATGGATAGATCTAGAGAACATTATGCTAAGTGAAATAAGCCATTCAGAGAAAGACAAATTCCATATTATTTCATCTATATGTGGAATCTAATGAACGAACCAAACTAACAAGGATAATAGGTAAAGACTCATAATTGGAAAGCAAGATGACAGCTAGCAGCAGGGGAGATGAGGTGTCAGAGGGATTGAACAAAGAGGGAAAAAGGATTCACAGATGTGTACAACAGTGTGGTGAATGCTGGGGGAAGAGAAGTGTAAGGGGACTAAGTGATAATGGAAAAAATACAGTAAATATTAAATAAAATATAATTTTATTTGAATATTTTGAATATGTTGGCCATCTCTAGCATGGTATAATGTTGATTATTCTCAATTATTAATTTGATTGCAATCCACATCAACTGATGTACTTAACTGTGGATCATGATCCAGCAAGAAATCTCCAGCATGAAACTGCACAAGCAAATTTTGACAAGTTTGATCACTCACAGCATCTTCTCCATTCAGTGCATAAATGTTTTTTGTGTTTCCATTGCATTTTTACCTATCTTGATATAATAAAGCATAATACAATAAAGCATAAAATACCTATCTTGATATAATAAAGCATTCTTCCATCTTCAATGCTAAAATGGCTACACAAAACTTCACCAATTTTGGTAACTTCTTTTTAAATGCATGTTGATCTGACAGCTATCACAATACACAACAAAATTGTTTCAAATAAAGTTAAAGACAACTAAATATTACTAAAGCCATCATACAGAACTGATCAAACAAACATTTTGGCCAACCCAATGTAATGTGGTATGGTATAATCTTTTCGTATTTCTCATGCTTGGGAATTTTTTAGCTTCTTAGATCTGTATCCATAATTTCTATTTTTTGGAAAAAAATTATTTATCAGTATCTTAAAATGTTTTTGCTTTCTAATCTCCCACTTATGGGGACTCTCGTTTTAAATATATTTCATCATTTGAAATTGTCCCATGGCTCAATGGTGCTTTTTATAAAACATTAAGCCTTTCCTATTTTATCTGGATCATTTCTGTTGCTATTAAAGTTTATTCATCTTTTTTTCTGCAATGTGAAATCTGCTATGAATCCCATCCAGTCATTTTCATGTCAGCTTTTGTATTTTTCATTTCTAGAAGTATATTTTTAAAACATATATGTGTATTCTGTCTCTACTTAACATATCTAATCTTTCCTATAGCTTCCTATATATTTGGAATATAGTTATAATAACTGTCTACTCATTCTCCCATCTCTGTCATTCAGGAGTCAGTTTCAATTGGTTTATTTTACTCTTCATATGGGTTGTGTTTTCTTGTTTCTTTGCATGTATGGTAACTTTTTATTGAATATCAGACATTTTTAACTTTATATTTTGGGAGCTAGATATTTTTGTATTATTAAAATATTCATGGTATTTTTTTCTGAGATATAATTTATTTAAAAACAGATTAATTCTTTTGGATCTTGATTTAAAGTTTTTGTTAAACAGAATTAGAGGCTTAAAATATTGTAATGATGTATGACCCTTGTTAATATTTGAACTGAATATCTATGAATTCTGAATCTTTCCACTGTGGTTGCTGAGAATAGATGTTATTTCCAACATTTTGTGAACTTTGGAAACTCTTTCTAATAATCTTTTCAGGTAGTAATCATACATGTGCTAATCAGTATTCACACCATGAACCATCACATACTTTACATCATGTTTCCTGTCTCTCAGAGAACAGTATCTATCCTTGACTGGTATCTAATATCTTGAGAATATTCATGCCATATATTTTGTTTATTTACAAGTTGTATCAGGAAAAGCATACATCCAGTACATATCATTTCATCTTAGGAATCTGTCTTACAGTTTTTATGTTTGAGGTTTTGTTTGAATTTAAAATTTTTATTAACATATTTCTTTTATCCTTTTAGGTAATACATAACCATCAAAGGCAAATTGAATACATAAAAGATAACTTACTCTAAAATGAAAAAGCATACATGTCAATTTGTCCTTTAAAACTGTAGTTTGAAGATAGATAAGTGGTAAGAAATTAAACTTTGACCAGCAGACAGGTATAACATATTCAAGAGCATCTTCCCCAAAAAGTAGTACTATTTTTGTTTCAAGAAACAAGTGAGCTTCAGCAAAATAATATCATCTGTCTTGGTAAATTAATAATATTGGTTAATATTTTGTTCAAAAAATGTTTAATGTAAATGGAAAATTTGCTTTTATGTTTGAACAAGACATGCGAACAAGGGGTTTTACCTTATTGTTTATTCTTTATATATTTAAACAAAATAATGAAACATTGTGTAATTTGGGTCCTTCTCCAAAGTTGTTTATTTTTTTAATGGTTTTTAAGACTGAGAAGCCTTGAAAAATGTATGTGTAAAAAAAAAAAAGTATGTGTATATATTTTCCTTATGGAATGTGATTCAGGTCAAATTTATAGCATGCTACTTTGCCCATATGTTTTAGAAGAACATATCTAAAAATCCTGAAGCACCAATTCAAAAGAATCTGTATACCAATGTTCATAGGAGCATTATTTACAATAGCCACGTGCTGAAAATAGCCTAAGTGCCCATCAGTAAATGAGTGCATCAAAAAACCGTGGTACCTTTACACAATGGAATACTACATAGCAGAAAGAAAGAAGGAACTCCTACTTTTCACAATAGTATGGATGGAACTGAAGAGGACTGTGCTAAGTGAAATAAGCCAGATGGCAAAAGACAAATACCATATGATCTCACCTATAAGAGGAGCCTAATGAACAAAACAAACAAACAAGCAAAATGGAACCAGAGACATGGTAACAAGGAACAAACTGACAGTGACCAGAGGGGAGGGGAGAGCAGGATAATGGGGGAAAGAAAGGGAAGGGTCTAATCAAGGAACAAGCATAAATAGCCCATGGACAAGAACAACAGGGTGGGGATTGACTGTGGGAGTGGAGGTTGGTGGGCAGGGCAGGGGAGAATGGGAGGAGGGGGGGCGGTTGGGACAATTGCAATTTAACACCAATTAAATTAAAAAATGAAAAAACATGAATAAATTAAGCTTCATAAATTCAATGAGGGAGAAGAAATGTATTATATGTAAATTAGATTTAGAATGTTTCTCTTTAATTCTAATTAAATTCTAATCATGATTAAATTCTAATCATGCCTGATTGCTTTTTATGCTTCCATGAAAAAAAGAAAAATCTGAGTAAACTATCTATCAGTTACCAAAATGTTGCACAGTAAAAGAAATTGTAATTGAATGTTTTTGCATTTTTGCTTAGAGTAAAAGAATGAAAAGAGTGATCAAATTCCCTTTTGCTAAGCTCTGTATGTACGCTCAAAGACACTCAGATGCAATTGTAGACAATCCCTCTTTTCTTGTTTTATTAACATGTCAAGCCCCAGAACTTATCAGTGAGTTAAATAACTCTAACTTCAGATACTTATATTAGTTAGAATTAGGTCCATCTGGTGTGACATAGGGACCCCAAAGAAAGATGGCTTAAATTAAATAAAAATGTATTTCTCTTACATAAAATTCCAGATTTAGAGCAATCAAGGGTGTTATTGCGGCTCTATTCTACATCCTTCTTAAAAACCAGGTTTCTTTCAGTTTATTGTTCTCCGACCTTCAGACATGATTCTTATTCATGCTGGTCCAAGATGATGGCTAGTGTTTTGGTCAACTTTATCATGAAGCCAACTGTAGAAAGCAATGAAGAAAAAAACCAAAGGGCAGATGTCAGGTGACATCTGAAAAGGGACTTCAGAAGCTGACACATATATTTATCTAAGATCTCATTGATCGGAATTCAATCACTGATTGCACTCAATTGGAAGGGAGATTGGGAATTGTAGAGTTTTAATGGAATACTCACGTATCTAGCTAGGGTAAAGAAAGGAATGGGTCCAATGGAAAAATTAAGTCTCTGCTTAAATGGATGTTACTATGCATTGTTATATCATCCTCTCTAATATTCTTTTTCTCTACAGCACTTATCACTATATGACATACAATGAAACAAACATACAATTTGTTTTATTATAATTTCTCCTAACCAAAATGTCTATTTTATTAGGGAATGAATTTTTGTTTGCCCTCATACAGAGGGCAAGAACAGAACTTGGCACATGCTAGATGCTTAATAATGCTCAATCAATATTTAAATAAAGACTGAAATAAAGTAAGCCTTGAACTCTTTAACTAGTCTCTCTCACTGTAATTAGAGTGAAAAACATTAATCTTACTCAGAAAAGACCATACTTTTATTTTTGGCAAAACATAAGATAGTGGATGTACAATAAAAGAGAATAATACAGATGGAAAAAATTACGAGACATGTAAACACAGTTGCATTCAAATGAGTCGTGAAGAATAGAAGGAAGTAAAAAGGCCTTCCTGACAAGCAATGTCAAGAAAAGCATAGAAATGGAAGATTTTTTTTTGGCTAAGTGTTTGGGGATGAAAGGAAAAGTTTGAATGGGCCCACCCTGGCAGTCAGAAAGGAGATACATTTTATTTTTAAAGTATGTTAACATTTGAAAGCTTTTTCTTTAGTGAAGCTTTTTGGTATTTGTTAATTTTTTTTTTTTTTTTTTTTTTTTTTTTTTTTTTTTTTTTTTTTTTTTTTTTTTTTTTTTTTTTTTTTTACATAATCAGTTGAGTTAGACCATTTAATAGAGGAAGAGTAAAGACCCAACTTGATAATTACTTTTTTATGGTTATGTAGTTAATTCATTAATTATTTTGTATCACTTCATTGAGGACCCAAGAAGGTCACAAACACAAATCTGTTATGTTTTACTTGTATATATTTTTGTCAGGATATCATTGCTAAGGTACAAAAAGGCCAAACTATAGTAAGGAACCACAAAGAACTGAGATATATTATAATCATTAACATGATTTATTTTCTACTGATTATTTTCTACTTGCACAGTGAGAGTGATCTGTTTTATACCTAACACTGAGAATCACATAAGAATAAATAAGATCAACTTCACATTTTATGTTTTATGAATTTTATCATGAAAAAAATAATTGCTTACATTTAACTTATAGAACTGAAGTTGCATGTGCAAATTAGAATAACAGCTGGATATTTTATAGGGTTTCAGATATGCTTCAGCTGTTGCCAGTTATTACTTTTCCTTTGGAATAATGTTTCTGCAAACTTCTCCTTTAACTGAATGGCTAATAAGGGAGGGGGCAGGGAAAACTAAGGCTTTTAATTATTCAGTATCAAAAAATAAGTATGAAGATATCTTTTGTCAGATTAACATGAAATAAATTAAAACTGAAACCTTTTTTATGTGAATGTGTATGTACATATATATCCAGCAAAATTCATAGCAAACATAGTTCAAATATGAATAGCATTTCTTACTATTTTCAGTCACTAATTGAGTAACCTGGTGAAAAATATTAAGATTACTAGCAAAATTTATCTGAACAAATAATTTACATATTTGGTAAAAGATGTATTAATCTCATCACACAGGAACTATTACTGTCACAACTAACCCTGTATTGTAAAATAAATTTGGTTTTAGAATATTACAAGTTCTGTCATTATAGCGAAGATTAACTATACATCCTGATGAAGGTTTATTGCTCTTAGTGATGCAGTGATGTCGCAGACAGGAAACTGCTTGGTAATTATAGCTGACTTACTGGAAATAAAAGGGCAGAAAAGGGCACATTTTGAGTAATTATCGGTAATAGAAAGACAAATGATCTGAGCAAGGTAATAAAGAATAATGATTTCATAGTGATAGATGATAGAAAGGGTTAAGTCTTAAGTAAGTTAGAGGCTTTAATGGTGGAATCAAGTTATAATTTATTTTGGTCCAATTGAGTGATGATCATCTAGAGCCTTATCTGAACTGAGAGATTTTTCTCCTGTTTTCTCTACAAGATAGGATACCCTGACATGATGATATAATGTGCAAACTTGAAATTTAAATGCATTTCATTGTAACTCTGTAGACCTCCCTTGTTGGTTTTCATTTCATGTACTGAGGAATGAATATGTGTCTTCAACTCTGATGGTAATCAAATCTGTATTTCTCTCTGGTAACACCTTCCTGTGGTTAAACACTGTTTATAATAATTAAGCATGGGGAGATATTTTAACTGTTCCAGGCTACTGTATACTGCATAGAGCACCTAAGTTGACTTTTTCCTAAACTGTATTTTCAGGACTGAACCAGTGATTATACTCTCAGCTTCCAGCATGCTTCTTAGCATTCTATAAAATAATGTCATTAAATCCATTGGTTTATTTGGCAAAAGTCCTAATGTGGCATCGTTTATTTGGTCCTTTTGGCATGGACAAACTGGAAAATTGTTTTTATTGCCTTGGGAAGTGGCTTATGTTTCAGTATGATAATTCTGATAGCAAATCAAGGTTCTGGCATTCCTTGTTTGTCTCTGAAAATTGGGAAAATGCTTTCCTTGGAGACACACAGAACTAGGAGCTCACCAAGAGGTATGCTTATTCAAATACTAACAATATGTCACATGTATTCTCGTCAAGGCACCATTATACTATTTACATTATTCACATGTGAAAATGAGAAGTAACACTGTGGTACATATTATTGCCTTTCAAACCATGAGATACAAATAAAGCAGTGATTGGGACGGAATTACAGCTTTAAATGAACTTATAGTGCAAGAAGAAAGGTTGAAAATCAATCATTTAAGCTATGATTTAAAGAAGCAAATAAAAAAAAATTAGCACTAAAATCCAAAAGATAAAGATATGAACACAATTAATGGAATAGAAAATAAATGCATGAGATATTTTAAAAGCAAAAATGTATTTAAAGTATTAATAAATTTGGTGAACAATTAGCAAGACTAAACAAAAAAAAAAAAAAGAAAATGCAAGTTACCTTTGGATAAATGAAATTCTACAAATAAGATATAAAATAAGACATTAAAATGAAATACCTTATGCTGATATATTTGAAAATTTAAATTAAAAAATCAGACTCCTTGAAGAATACATGTAGCTAAAAACAACACAAATAAAATTTTTCTATGGTGCTGCTTCTGTTAAAAAATAAATCTTTAGCCCTGGCTGGTGGCACAATGGATAAGGCACCGACCTGTAAACCCAAAGGTTGCTGGTTCGATTCCACAGCCAGAGCACATAACCAGGTTGCAAGCCAGGTCTCCAGCCAGGTCCCTTAGCTGGAGGCAGGTGAAAGGCAACCATACATTGATGTTTCTCTTCCTCTCTGCCTCTCTCCCTTCCTCTCTCTCTGGAAATAATAAATAAAAATTTTTTAAATAAATAAATCTTTATTAAAAACTTCCTCCAAAGACAATTCAGAGGCTTAACTGGTATGTTATTCCAAATTTTTAAGGTAGACATAATATTAATGTTACTTATTATCTGTAAGAGGTTCTAGAGTTAAGAAATAAGGCTCTTGTCAATGTACAAAACCAACATGGTTCCAATACCAAAATCTGAAGAAAAAAATATATATATAACCCATATAAATGAGTTAAGTTAACTGAGAAGAGGTCTACTTAAAATATCAAAGGTATTTTTTTAAGATTGTGTTTATTTTTTAGAGAGAAGGGAAGGGAGGAAGAAAGAGAGAGCAAAATATTGATCATTGGTTGCCTTTTCCATGTCTCCAGTTGGGGCCAGGTTTGGAATGGAACCGGCATCCTTTTGATTCATGGGATGATACCTAACACACAGAGCCACACCAGTCAGGTCTCAATGGTATTTCATGTAATAGTATAAAACTACTAAAAAATAAAAAAAATGTACACTTGTCACAACAGCATCAAAATTAGTAGATAAATTGCTGGTGTTCATTTAAATGTTTATAGCCATTTCATTTACTAAATTTAAACATAATTTTTCCTCATGACCCACTAAATCAATACCCCTAAATTTAAACCCCAGAAAGTTAGTTTATATATTAATCAAAATATGAATGTTATGTTCATATCAGCATTATTCATTTTAGCTCAAAAAGGGAAGAAGCCCAAAAGTCCATCAAATGTAGAATAGTCATTGAAACACAGCAAATATAAACAAAGTATTACTGCCACATGCAACAACATAGATGAATCTCAGATATAAAGATGATATGAAGAGATCAGACACAACAGTACATACTCTTTTATTTCATTCATTTGCAAGTTAGCAAAACTAACCTAGGGTGAAGGCAAATAGTGATTATCTTTAGCGATATATGCCATTAACTTGGAAGAGGAATAAGGGAGTGTTCCAATTGTGAGAACTGTTTTATACTTTGATATGGGACTTGGTTACATAATATATTTATAAAAATGTATTTACTTATGTACACATATGAGTTATGCAATTTACTTGTGCATATGATATATTGAAATAAATATATTTTTAAAGTATGGCCTACTATCAATATAATAAATACATATGTATTGAATGACCCACCAGTATCAGCATCAAATTATATGCACACATTTTTAGTAATACCACAATAAATTGATAGAAACTAAAATTGCAGAACTTAACATTCCTCTGTATAGGACTTTAGAGCATTGCAGATGCATTGCATTAAAATTGTGTCAAGAGGACAAATAAAAATATAAGTACTACCAACTAATAACTATAGGATAACATTAAATTTTCACCAGTGCCATAAAACCAGAACCAGAAAAAGGAAGATATATAATTTCACAATGATAACAGGGTACATATAGAGAACATAATAGCTCAATTTAAAAGTTCTAAGAAGGAATTGGTAGGTAATAAAATACAAAATAAAAATCCCACTTTTTTAATAAAAAGCAAATACATATTTTAACCCTTATGAGATAAAACTTAAAAAACATAAATATTCATTTGAAATAACACCAAAAATATGAGAATGGTTTAAACAAGGAAGTACAAGATTATGAGAACATTATCATTTTTCCTGAACCATATAAAAATATAAGTTGATTTGATGGAAAGTTTTATACTACTAAATACAAAGACTATTAAGATGTTCTTTAAATTTTTTGAGTATTTTACTTTTTTTCTGATTATGACTGTAGAAAAAATTTTAAATGAATAAAAACAGCAACTTATCATTTTGGAATATGTACTTAGGTTTTTAGTTATGTTCATATATAACTATATATGAACTTTGTTTTACAAGATTTAGATAATAAAGTCTTATGAAATATAAATAGATCTAATTCTTTTACACAATATTATAAGCAATCATAAGAATAATAGAAAAAGGCCTATTGGGTCAATGTTACTTCATAATTTTTATCTGAAACAAAAAATGCATGCTATATAGTCAAATGGATAAATAGAAAGACATTCTGTCTAAAAATTAAACAAAATTATAGCAAATCTGTCAACTCACAAAATGTAAAAAGGAGAAATATTTTTATTTGATCTTTATTGTTATAATTCCAGAATGGTGCTGGTAGGAGTTTAGTGTAGCTTTCACTTACTTCTCCACCATCTTGGACCTGCTTGAAAAATATTTTCAATGTAAGAAAGCATTTAAATCCATACAAACACCTTTATCAAGCATATTAACACAACAAAAAAGAGCCTTAGTGAAAAAAGACAGAACATGAAGAGTCACTCTTCAAAAGATAGGTAAGTATGGATAATTAGGATGTAAAAAAAATTTATCAAGGAGTAAATCCAAATAGACACATTTGGAAAATATTCCAATTTTCTAGAAATGAGGGAAACAATTTAAGGACAAGTTTGCACATTACACTTACTAGTTTGAGAAAAATTGAAAAGATAACTATTGCTTGTGGAAATACAGGCATAGATTACTCTTCTAAAGAGCTGAAGGCCAAGTTAACTCTTCACTAATATTTTCCTCAAAGTAAAATATTGAGAGTTAACATGTATAGATAAAGGAATAGTAAAGTAAACAGCAAGCCATTTATACTACAGTATACTATGTAAACATTCAGAGAACATAATGATCTACACCAGTTCATCAGCTAATCTGAACATAGGGATACAGATCAACTGCAAGAATATCCATTCAGTGTTTAAACAATTTAAAAACAGCAGCTGTAATTCATAGTACTCCTGGCTTGGCATTGTAAATAATTTAAATTTTCTCAAGTGCTCCAAAATCTTGGTGATTGCTCATTTTGTGGCTGTGCATGAGAAATTTTATTTTCCTTGCATTCATATACTTGGTCCTGCTTTGCTTGTTGTTAGTTTTGTTCATTATTGTCCTGTACCTAGTATAAAGGAACAATGGACATGGACAACAGGTAGGATTGACTTTGGGGGGAATAGGTGGGTGGGGAGGGGGACAGAGGAGAGCAAAAAGGGGATGGATGTAATACAACAACAATAAAATAAAATTAAATTAAATTAAATTAAATTACATTTTTTAAAAAAGACAAAAAATGGATAAGGTGCTGGCCTGCGAACCCAAAGGTCGCAGGTTCGATTCCCCAGCAGGGCACATAACAAGGTTGCAAACCAGGTCTCCCTCCAGTCAGGTCTGTGGCTGGAGGCAGGTGAAAAGCAACCATACATTGATGTCTCTCTCCCTCTCTGCCTCTCTCCCTTCTTCTTAAAATAATGAAATAAAATCTTTTAAAAATTTTTTTAAAAATTAAAAATAAAAAATAAAAATAAAAAAAGACAAAAAAAGAAAATTTATTCTCAACTCTATGTAACAGAGGATATACTTACAAACATATAAGTAGAAAAATATCCTTTAGGATTTTTTGTTGTTATTTACAGTATTAGATGTACATGCACACACACACACATACGCATATTTTCTCAAAATCTCTTCTTTTTTAAAATTAATTTACTGTTGTTCTATTACAGTTGTCCCATTTCCCCTCCCCCATTATCTTATATTTAAAATGACTTTCATTATTATTTTTATAAAATCAATAACCTTAACTTTCTTGGTATATCATGTCTGATAAATATATTTAAAAATGAGATATCAGCCCTGGTTGGTGGCACAGTGGATAAGGCATTGGCCTGTGAACCCAAAGTTCACTGGTTTGATTCCTCAGTCAGGGCACATAACCAGGTTGTGAGCCAGGTCTCCAGCCAGGTCTGTAGCTGGAGGCAGGTGAAAGGCAACCATACATTGATGTCTCTCTCCTCTCTGCCTCTCTCCCTTCCCCTGTCTCTGAGAATAATGACTAAAATCTTAAAAAAGAAACAAGAAAAAAGAGAGATACCATTAGTTTCAATGGCCTAATAACCAAAGTGTAGATAATCTTTGAGTTCTTATTCTTGTTTTGCATTTTGTTGTTCTTTTAGCAAAACATCCCCTTAGCAGACTGAAGGCTTGAGGACACTGGGTGTCCTCAGGAGGACAGGAGGGTAGGGGTGGGTGGTAATGAATCTAGAATACAAAACACAACCATATGCCAACCATATGCCAACAAATGGGATGTCTGGATGAAATGTAAAATTTATATAGAAATTTATAGAAACATATAAACCTACAAAACTAAATCAGGAAGAATCAGAGAATCTAAATAGATAGATTATACCTAGTGAAATTAAGGCAGTTATCAAAAAAACTCCCAACAAACATATACCCTGGACCAGAAGTCTTCACAGGGGACTTTCACCAAATATTTTGCAAAGAACTAACACCTTTTCTTCTCAAACTTTTCCATAAAATTTTTCCCAAATTCATATTATGAGGCCAACATTATCCTAATTCTTAAACCAGATAAAGACACTACAAAGAAAGAAAATTATAGGCCAATGTCCCAGATGAACATAAATGCTAAAATCCTCAACATAAGATTAATAAACTGAATATAGTTATACATGAAAAAGATCATGCACCATGATCAAGTGGAAGCCCCAAAGATTCCACCTAGAAACTAGAACTGATAAACTAATTCAGCAAATTAGCAGGATACAAAATAATATTCAGAAATTAGTTGCTCTTGTATATGCCAATAATGAACTAACAGTAAGGGAAATTAAGAAAATAATCTCAATCACAATTACTACAAAAAGAATAAAATACCTAAGAATAAACCTAATCAAGCATGTAAAAGATCTATACTCAGAAAATTATAACACAATGAAGCACGAAATTTAAGAAAATACAAGTATATGGAGACACATACCATGTTCATGGATTGGAAGAATTAACATCATTAAAATGTCCATCCTACCCAAAGCAACCTATAGATTCAACACAATTCCTATGAAGATTCCAATGATGTATTTCATAGAACTAGAGCAAATATTTCAACAATATATGAGGTCTGTCCTGAAACTATCAATATAATTAAAACAGTTTGGGTCGCCAATACTTTCCAAACAAACTTCATATTTAGACAAAGAGGCTTTGCATAGCAACAGCAATAAAGTTGGAAGAATCACATTACCTAATATCAAACTATGCTGCAACTTCATAGTAATCAAAACAGCATGGTGCTGGCATTAAAAACCAGACACATAGATCAATGTAACAGAACAGAGAACCCAGAAATAAATCCATACCTTTATAGTCAATTAATATTCAACAGAGGAAGCAAGCACATACAATGGGCTAAAGGTAGTTTATTCAGTTAATAGTGTCGGGAAAATTGGACAGATACATACAGAAAAATGAAACTACAGCAACTTTTTGGTTTTGTTTTATCTTTTATTTTTAATATTTTATTGAGTATGCTATTACAGTTGTCCCAAATTCTTTTCTCTTTGCTCCCCTCCACCCAAGCTCCCCCATTCCTTCCCCTTAGCCCCATCCTCCCTAGTTCATATCCATGGGTTGTGCATATAAGTTCTTCAATTTCACCCTTTCCTCTATTATGCTTAACTACCCCTGTCTATCTTGTACCCACCAATTATGTTTTCTAATTCCTGAACCATTTCCCCATTTTTCCTCCTTTCCCTTCCTAGCTGATAGCCCTCTAAATGATCCCATACCTATGTTTCTGGTCCTATTCTAGTTTTTTGCTTGGTTTGTTTTTGCTTTCATTTTAATTTTGGGGGGTACTGTTGTTGATTGATAGTGAATTTGTTGTCTTTTTAATGTTCATAATTTTGATCTTCTTTTTCTTAAATAAGTCCTTTTAACATTTTATATAATAATGGCTTGGTGATGATGAACTCCATTAGCTTTGCCTTGTCTGGGAAACACTTCATCTGCCCTTCCATCCTAAACCATAGCTTTGCTGGATAGAGTTATCTTTTTTGTAGGTTCTTGTTTTTCATTACTTTGAATACTTCTTGCCAGTCCCTTCTTGTCTGCAAAGTTTCTTTTGAGAAATCAGCTGAACTCTTCTCTTCCTGCTTTTAAGATTCTGTCTTTATCTTTGGCATGTTAATTATGTGTCTTGGTGTGATCCTCCTTGGGTCTAGCTTTTTTGGGACTCTCTGTGCTTCCTGGACTTGTATGTCTATTTCCTTCATCAAATGTGGGAAATTTTCCTTCATTATTTTTTCACACAAGTTTTCAATTTCTTGCTCTTACTCTTCTCTTTCTGGCACCCTATGATTTGGATATTGGCATGCTTAAAGTCATTCCAGAGGTTCCTATGCCTCTTCTTGTTTTTGGTTTGTTTGTTGTTTTTTGTTTTGTTTTGTTTTGTTTTTGTCAATTCTTGTTTCCCCTTTCTATGCTGTTTGACTGTCAAACTAAAATGTTTTTGCATAGCAAAGGTAATCATCAACACAATTTTTAAAATATCCCATAGAATGACAGAACATGCTCACCAATACATCTGATAAGCAGTTAATATCCAAAATTTATGAAGAACTTACAAAACTAAACATCAAAAAAACAAACAACTTGATTTTAAAATGGGTTAAGGAGCTAACTAGACCCTTCTCCAAAGAGGACATACAGATGGCCAGTGGACATATGAAAAGATGCTCAATGTCACTAATCAGAAGAGAAATTCAAGTTAAAACCACAATGATATATCATTGCACACCTGTCAGAATGGATACCATCAATAAATCAACAAATAAAAAGTGATGGCAAAGATCTGAAGAAAAGAAAACCCTTTGCACTGTTGGTGGGAGTGAAGATTGGTGCAGCCACTGTGGAAAGCAGTGTGGAGATACATCAAAAATTCAAAATAGACCTACCTTTTGACCAGTGATCCCATATCTGGGAATGTATCCAATTAACACCCCTATGCTCATTGCAGCATTATTGCAATCACCAAGATATGGAAGTAGCCCAATTGCCCATCGGTAGACTAATGGCTAAAACAACTAATGAACATTTACACAATGCAAACCTACTCAGCTATAAAAAAGAAGAAAATTTTACTTTTTCAATAGAACGGTTAGACTTGGTGAACATTATGCTAAATGAAATAAGCCGGTCAGAAAAAGACAAATACCATATGATTTCACTCACATGTGGAATCTAATGAATAAACTGAACTAACAAGAAAAATAAGGACAGACACAGATGCAGACAGAACAGGATAACAGCTGTGGTGGGGGTGGAGGGATTAAGCAAAAAGAAAATACTACCCATGGGCATAGACAACAGTGTGATATTTTGCAGGGTAGAGGGTAAGAGGACTAAATAATAATAAAAAAGATACAATAAAAAATTTTTAAAAGAAAAAGAAAAATACAAAAAATAAAATAGAACCCAAAGTTTATTAATGGGTTTCTTTGAGTGGTGATATAACAGATGATTTTAACTTATGTTTATAATTTTTTGTGTTTTTAAAATGTTAATTTAATTTTTTAAATATTTTACTTATTATTTTTAGAGAGAAAGGCAGGGAGGGAGAAAGAAAGGGAGAAAAGCATCAATGTATGGTTGCCTTTCACCTGCCTCTAACTAAGGACCTGGCTAAAGAACTGTCTTGCAATCTGGTTAAGTGTCCTGACTGGGAATTGAACTAGCGACCCCCTTGAGTTCACAAGCTGATGCCAGTCCACTAAGCCACACTATCCAGGGTAATTTTCTGTGAGTTTTATTAGAAAATTATAATTTATCATTTTATTATCACAACAAAAAATGTCCTAAGTATTTGTCCTAAGTAATTGGTCAAAAAAATTTATTCCAACTATTCTAGTTGTTAACATAAAAAAAATCAGTTTGGTCAACAGTCCTAATTTTAATCTTTTCTCCTTATATCTTTGTGACATGCCAATGAGAGAAATCACACTTTCCACATAAATGATTTTTGCTTACATACATTTGCCCTTTGATCCTTTGGATGGAATATAGCAGTAAATAATGTTCAGTTTAAAATCAAAAGGATTTCAATATCTGACATAATAATTAATTTATTCATACATTTCTTTTGGGGGGCTAGAGGAGTGATGTTAATAATTTAAATGTGCATTTGGTTATGCTCATCGCTTGGAACTTGCCTTATTGCTAACAATACAACTTTGAACGTGAATTCTGAATCTCCTTTTTCAGTCAGAGATCATTTTCTTTTCTGTTAATGTGACCAACTTTGCAATTAGTATGCCTAATTGCATACAATATTCATTTAAATATTGTACCCTTTTTCACAGGTTTTTTTTTTTTTATTACTTTAATGTCCTTCCCTTAGCACCGTATTAAGAGCTTCACAATAGAGGTGAATAGAAAATTCTGAAGCACATGGCTTTGGTAGTAATTAAACAGCAGCACATTTCAAAGCTATGGATATTTAATGTCACCAAAGTATCAGTTTCACATTGGGTTCAATACTGTGTGTGGGAATTAAATGCAGAACAGTGTATTATCACTGCTTAATCATGTAAATGGTATTCACATGTTAGGCCTCTGTTCTTAATTGAATTTTTTCCTCTTTATTTAGAAACAAAGATTTCTTGATTAAGTTAAATTACTTTTAAGCATAAGCATATTCTTAAGGAATTATTTCTCATACTTTCTTATTGGTACTGGTTGTAAGTGAATGTCACCGTGTGTGGTATGAAAATACTGCACATTTTATTTTTATTCTGGAGGTATAGCATGAAGCTGCTGAGTAAGTCTGACATTGGAAAAATATATATGGCAATAATGCATTTTTTATTTTGACTATTTGATAAAATGGTTTATAAGCACCTAAAATTAATACAAAATGGACATTAAAAACTTTTGTAACTATGCTGACCATTACTGTATTGTTTCTCAGGCATTAATTTCAGCTGTATATCCTGGGTCTAAGAAACAAGAAAAATTTAGATACAAAAGTCTTTGAGGCAGCAATGCTTCAGTTACATCTAAGAAACATTTCTTGTCATTTACTAAAATTATCTACTACAGAGCTTACGCTAAGTCAAGTAATAAAATTTTTCCATTCTTGAATATATTTATTTTGCTTCATAATCATCAGTAAATTGTGAAAACTTTATAAACTGGACTTCTTAAATATTTTTAGGGCATATGAATTTTAAGGAAAGAGCTAAGTTAAATATAGTTACATATTAATCACAGGTATATAAAACATTTATTTTAAATTTTAGTTGAGTTTGCTTATTGGTAAAAATAAATAAAACATTTGAAATACTAGAATAATTTTACATCCTAGGTTAAGGTATACTTTTCATTAAGATCATTGATGTTCACTTATTTATTTTACCAGTAAACCCTTGCTAGTAGTAAAACTATTCATTTAAACTTATGAAAGGTACAATTACATCTAGGAAGTTATTTATTACTCTTTTATATGATTGAATGAATAAACAGAGTGAATTTGTCAACACCAAATGCAGTTTTCATTGTAATAACATATTATCTTACACCAAAAATGCTGGAGAAAATATTGAGAATGGCTAAATATTTTACAGCAGTCTAGAGTTTCAAAGAAGTTCTGAATTCATATCTAAAATCTTTTTTTAATTTATTTTGCTATTACTGTTGTCCCAATTTTCCCCCCTTCACCCCCCTTAACCCAATACCCCTTTCCCTCCAGCAATGCCCCCCTTAGTTCATGTCCATGACTCATGCATATAAGTTCTTTGGCTTCTCTATTTCCTTTGTTCTTCTTAATATCCACCTGTCTATTCTATAACCACCAATGTGTACTTTTTTTTTTCTTTCACATCCAGACAATTCACCATTTAATTACTATCTAAAATATTTTAATTGACAATGAAATTAGCTAAACATTACTTAGTATCAGTGCAAAAGTGAAAACTAAAAAAATATTAACCATAGAATCAAATGGATTATATCAAACCCACTTTAAAATGAATCTACTTAATAAATGTCCAAAGAAATTATAACTGATTTAGGATCTACTTCTTTTAACATATTCATTAGGGTGAATTCATGACCTAGCCAAGATTTTGGAATCAGAAGCTATCCTTATTCCTGGCATCTTTAATCTATGTTAATTTCCTATTTATAGATATGCTTTCCTATTTATAGATATGTGAGATTGAGAGCTTATTGTCAACAATAACTTCAATTATTTTTGTACTGTGAGCATTTATTTTAATAGTATTTAATAGGATTATTATTTTATAATAATAATCCTTCAATAACTGCTCCTTGCCTCTAATACAAAATGGGTTACCATTCTTCAGTGACTTGAATCTCCAAGGCACAGAGATTTTAAAGACCCTTTAGGGCCTTTCCAGGAAACAAACACAAGAGCAATAACAACCAAGCAAAATCAAATGAGACTAAACCACCTGTATTTTGTTACCCTTTATCCTCAGGAAAGTGACTGCCTCATGAGTCCAAGATAAAAAGTGGTGATGCTAATAGTGGGCATCTTGGTTTGTTGTCTAGAGAATTAAAAAGTTCTACTTCTAGAAAACCAAAAGGGGATGTTAGTAAAGAGAGTATATTAGTTATTCATTTTTAAAAAAACACATTACTTTTAAGAAAGTTTAGAGGTATTTTGAAAGAAGCGCCAAGTTGAAATACAAGTCAGCTGCACAGGAAAGAAGACTGGGCTGGGTGTTCAGATTTGATAATTTCATGAGCCTTACACATGCTTTGTTTGTACCCTTAAAACTTTGTATATGTGTGGTAAATGGATCTGGTATAGAATATGTAATTATAATTGCTATGTTCTGCTTAATTTCAGGATAAAAATAGTGAAAATACATTATTTTCATTATTTCTCAGGTACAAATGTATTTTTTGAAGAACACATACCTAATCAAATTAGTCATTTGAGCTAGCCATTTCTCATGGATTCCTATTACTTTCTATGTTGAATATAATGTGTTTCTTAAATAAAAATCTTAAATAAACAACCTAATATCTATCGCACCTTAAAGAACTAGACAAAGGAGAACAGATAAAGCCCAAAGTCAGTAGAAGGAAGGAAATAATAAAAATTAGACTACAGATAAATAAAAAAGAGAACATAACAGAAAAAGAGTAATGAAACAAAAATTCAGCTATTAAAAAAAATACCTAAAATTGACAATCATCTAGCTAGACTCACTAAGGAAAAAGAGGAAAGACTCAAGTAAATGAAATCAGAAATAAGAGAGGTGAGGTTACAATCACCACCTCAGAAATACAAAGGAATGCACAAGAATACCATGAAAGATTATATGCTACCAAATTTGATAACCTTGAAGTTGTGGAAAATTTCTTAGAAATATATAAGCTTCCTAGACTGAACCATGAAGAATTGGAAAACTTAAATAGACTGTACAATGGTAAGAAAATTGAACAGTTGTCAAAAGCTTTCGCAAAACAAAAGTCCATTATATCAGGTTGCATCATTGGTGAATTCTACCATTCAAAGATTTAACAGTTAACCTTCGTAAATCCATCCACAGAATTTAAAAAGAGGGAATATTTTCTAACTCATTTTACAAGGTCAACATCACTCTAATACAAAAACCAAGCAAGAATAACATTAAAAAAAAGGAAATTATAGACCAATATCTCTGATAAACATAGACTCAAATATCCTAAATAAAATATTAGAAAATAAAATATAAGAATGCATTATAAAGATAATGCACCATGATCAGGTGGGATCCATTCCAGGGATTAAAGGATGGTTCAACATACACAAATAAATCAACATGATATACCACACTAACAAAGTAAATGGTAAAAATCTTAAGGTTATATCATTGGATGGAGAAAAAGCATTTGTCATTTATAATTAAAACACTAAATAAAATGGGCATAGAAGGAAAGTACCTGAGTATAATAAAGGTAATATATGGAAAAACCCTCAGTTAATATTATGCTCAATGATAAAAAAGGAAAAACTGGAAGCTTTTCTTCTAAAATCAGGAACAAGGCAGGGGTGTCTATTCTCACCACTGTTATTCAACACAGTACTAGAAGTCCTAGCCAGGGCAATCAGGCAAGAGCAAAAGAAAATAGATAAGTCATACATCGGAATGAGAAAGTAAAACTGTCAATATCTGTAGATGATATAATTCTATATATAGAAAACCATAAAGATGCAACCAAAACACTATTAGAAACAATAAATAAGTACTATAAACTTGCAGGACACAAAAATCAATATTCAAAAAAATTTTTGTTTTTATATATACTAATAATAAAATATCCAAAAAGGAAATGGGAAAAAAACCATTAACAATTCCAAGAGAAAAGATAACATAACTAGGAATAAACTTAAAGAAAGTAAAGGATCTATATACTGAAAACTATAAGACTGTTAAAGGAAATTGAAGATGACATAAAGAATGAAAAGATATTCTGTGTTAATGGATTGGAAGAATTAACATTGTTAAAATGGCCATATTACCTAAAGCAATATACAGATTAATGCAATCCCCATCAAAATCTCAATAGCATTTTCCAAAGACACAGAACAAAAAATCTTCAAATTGGTATAGAACCATAATAGACCAAAACTAGCCATAGCAATCCTGAGAAGAAAAAGAATGAAATCCAAGGTATCATACCCCCTGACTTCAGGCTACCCTACAAAACAACAATAATCAAAACAGTATAATATTCACAGAAACATAGACACACAGGCCAATGCTACAGAGCTGAGAGCCCAGAAGTGAACCTATACATATACTGGCAAACAATTTTTTGACAAAGAAGTCAAAAACATACAATGAAGAAAGGAAAGCCACTTCAATAAATGGCGTTGGGACGATTGGAAAGCCACATGCTTTCCAATTCACAAGAATAAAATTTAGGCTGTTTTTTGACACCATACACAAAAGTCACCTCCAATTGGACTAAATACTTGAATATAAGACCTGAATAAAACACATAGTAGACATAGTAGAAAACATTGTAGTCAGTTATGGACCTTGATCTGAGATGTTTCTATGAACTGACTCCAAAGACAAGGGAAGTAAAAATAAATAAAGGGGCTACATCAAAGTAAAAGCTTTGGCACAGCACAATAAATTGTCAACAAAACAAAAAGGCAACCAACTAACTACACAGGAGAAGGTATTTGCAAATGATTAGGGACTAAAGCATATAAAGAAGATATATATCTTAACAATAACAAAAATAAAACAATCTACTTAAAAGTGGGCAGAGGACCTGAACAAACATTTTCCCTAAGAGGATATACAGATTGCTAACAAATATATGAAAAGATGCTCTACTTCACTAGCTATAAGGGAAATGCAAACCAAAACCATAATTAGATGCTCTCACACCTGTTACAATGGCTATTATCAACAAGATAAAAAATAACAAGTGTTGAAGGGGATGTGGAAGAAAAGGAACGTGTACATTGCTAATAGGAATATAAACCGGTGCAGACTTTGCAGAAGACATTATGGTGGTTCCTCAAAAAAATTAAGAATAAAGCTACCATATGACCCAGTAATCCCTCTCCTGGGTAGCTATCTGAAAACCCTGAAAACATTTATTCCTAAAGATATATGTAGCCTTATGTTCATTGAAGCATTATTCATGGTAGCCAAGATATGGAAGCAACCTAAATGTCCTTTGATGGATAATTGGATAAAGAAAACTTGTTTCTCTGACTGGATTATTTTATTTAGCAAAATATTCTTCAGGTCCAGCCACGCTGTCAGAAAGGGTAACTTTTTTTCTTTTTAACCAGTTGAGTAATATTCTAAATACCAGATAATTTCAGTCATATGTAGAAGCTAATGAACAAGCTGAACTAACAAGTAAAATAAAGACAGACTCACAGACAGCAAGAACACATCTTTGGGAGAGGGGCAGTTAAGGGGTGGAAGAATTGAATGAAGAGGGGAAAGGACTCATGGACATGGACAACAGTGTTGTGATTGAGGGGGAAAGGAGAGTATAAGGGTATTAAATGGTAAGGGGAAACTACAATATAAAATAGTATGGTACTTGTAAAAAAGGAATATTACTTAGCCATAAAAAGATGAATACTGCCATTTACTACAACATATATGGATCCTGAGAGTATCATCTAAGTGAAATAAGTCAGACAGAAAAAGACAAGAACTATATGATTTCACTCATATGTGTGATAGAAAATAAAAAGAAATAAACAAAAATAAATAAATTCATAGATACCAACAACAGTATCTATGACCAGAGGGAAAGAGGTGGGGGGAAAAGGAAAAAGGTAAAGGAAATTAAATATATGGTGATGGAAGGAAGCTAGACTTTGGGTGGTGAGCACACAATGGAATATGCAGATGATGTATTATAAAAGTTTACACCTGAAACATAAAATGTTATTAACTATTGTCACCCAAATATATTTAATTAAAAATAATGTTTTTCTTAGATAAAACTTTATACAAAGATTAAGTCCCCAAAAGTTCAAGTGCATAATTCTCCATCAAAGGAAGAAAGCATCACTTGATCAAATGTTTAATATTAGAGATGCAGAAAATATCACCATTGTTCAGAATTGACAATGAAATAGAACAAGTTTCTCCTACAATTCAGCACCACCTCAGACAAAAAAAGCAGTAGATCTTTTCCTGTGCCTCAGTATTATTATAACTTGAACTTAAAGGCCTGCAACCCACCTGTTTCTCTTAAGTCTTGAATTTCTCATCTCAGGCATTTTTATACCTAAATATGTAGGAGTGGAGTCAAAATGCTAAAAGCTTTCCTTTCCAACAATCAGAATAGTCATGTAATCACTTTAATATGTATTGATGCACACATATGTGTATACACACATATACAATGCATGTCTATTAAGAAAATTATTTTGCATAGCAGATAGAGGAGGGTTAGTAATTTAGTAACTCAGAAAAAAAGGAAACTATCAGATATTTTGTGTTTATTTCGAGGGTTTAAAGTGTAAATTGTCACCTGACTCCAAGAATTTTTCTCTGGGGGAAATGGTGAGTCTTAAAATGGGAAAACCCATTACCTTTGTTATAGACATTAGGGTCATCTTGATCAAGAGAAACACAGTTATCTTAAGAGTTCTCTCTGAAATATGCAATCATTCATTTATTATTATTTTATTTTAAAATTTTTATTTATTATTTTCAGAGAGAGGTGAAGAGAGAAGCAGAGAGGGAGAGAGAGACATCAATGTATGGTTGCCTTTCACCTGCCTCCAGCTACAGATCTGGCTGGAAGCCTGGCTTGCAACCTGGTTACACGTCCTGGCTGGGGAATCTAAACTTTGGGTTTGCAGGCTGGCACCTTATCCACTGTGCCACCAGCCAGGGCTCATTTATTGTTATTTTAAATGCTATTAAATTTGAACCAACTGCATAGCCTGATTAGTCACAATAATTAAGCATATTTTAATGTTTTGTTTATTTACATCTCTTTTATTCTAGAAAATTGAAACAGTGGACTTATATATAAACTTCATATAAAAACATGTTGATTTATCTCTTTAAAGTATTAGAGGATGAGTATAAAATATCAAGCATATAATCTAAGATATAATGTGTTAAAACAATAGCTCTTAATGATGATAGTAAAAATGCTGATTACAATCGAGTAAGAAGTTATATTCTGCTTTCATGAAAATCTGTTTTGCTGAATATTTAAACATATACTGTATATGGCTAATGAAATAATTCTTATCCAAACTAAAGAGTTGACATGAAAGAATGCTCAAGCTCACTAACCATCAGAGAGGTACAAATTAAACTATGAGATACCACCTCACACCTGTCAGAATGGCCATCATCAACAAACAAGTGCTGGTAAGGATGTGGAGAAAAAGGAACCCTGGTGCACTGCTGGTGGGAATGCAGATTGGTACAGCCACTACGGAAGACAGCATGGAATTTCCTCAAAAAACTAAGAATAGGACTGCCTTATGACCCAGTAATTACACTTCTAGGATTATACCGAAAGAATCCTGAGACACCAATTCAAAACATATACAACCCTATGTTCATAGCAGTGCTATTTATAATAGCCAAGTGCTGGAAACAACCTAAGTGCCCTTCAGTGGGTAAATGGATCAAAAAACTGTGGTACATTTGTACAACGGAGTTCGATGCAGCAGAAAGAGAGAAAGAGCTCCTGCCATTTGGGATAGTATGGATGGAACTGGAGAATAACATGCTTAGTGAAATAAACCAAGCAGCAAAAATTAAATACCACATGTTCTCACTAATATAAGAGACTAATGAACAAACAAGTGAACAAATCTGAACCAGAAACATGAATACAAGGAACAGACTTTCAGTGTGCACAAGGGAGGAGGAGAGTAGAGGGGAATAAAAGGAGACAAGGAAGGGAAATAGTTTAGTCAAGGAACTAGCATGGATGACCCATGGACACAGACAACATATGGGATTGACTGTGGGTGGGGGTGGATAAGGAGGTTGGGGAAAGGGAGAGCAGAGGGGAAAAAATTAGATGAATGTAATATAACAACAATAAAAAAAAGTTGGCATCTCATTTTGTAACAACTGTGTAATTATGCAATTGTATGAGATGAGTCAAAAACTGTCAAAATAGAAAGGTATTTTTAAGTACTTAGATTAAAAATTAAGGATTAATAAAATCAATGTGAATGTTTCATCATAAAAGAAATATCTTACTTTTATCTATTATGAGGAAAATAAACAAAGCCTTGGATATACGGATTCCTATAACATTTACAGAAGAAATGGGGACAGGCCTTAGCTACAAAGCCAGAAAAAATAATATATTTTAGGTCTGCTGCAACTGAACAAATACTCCTTTTCCACTGCTCTCAAAAAAGGAAAATGTTGTTGATTATATATTTTTTTAAGTTAAGTAAAAGAAAAAGAAAACATTTCCCCAGAAAAGCAAGGAACAAAGTCTTAAGAGCAAGCTTTTTAAAGCTATTCACAGTTTGATGGTATTTGCCAGCAAATAATTTCACCCTGGAGTGTAGATTCCTGAGCCCCACTCTTACCTGTTGGTAATATGGAACTCTCCCTTTCCTCATAAGGATGTGGGGAAATACAAACACTGTGTCATTTTAATTATCACTGTTTTATATATTTTATAGTACATAAGTATATAGCATGTACATATGACAATGACTCATATTCCTAAACTGTTGGAGAAAATAAAGAATTATATTATTCAATTGTAATAGTATACAGGTAAGAAAACTCAAATAACACATTCTGAAGGACATTTCATTCCCTTTACTCTGCTGTTTTTGAGGGCAGACCAAAACAATATGCATATTATTTATTCACTTATTTCATAAGGAACTAATTTCTCTAAGGCTAGTGATTTTGTGAAATACATATGCATACCAATTTTCTTTTATTATTTCAGTTATTATAAATATATCCATAAAGAAGAAAAAGCTGCTAAATATTTATAAAAGCTAATAAAATGTTGCATTAAATTTTATCATAATTGCTATTATTAAGAGTTTAGAAACTTTCATAATAATGACAATGGTTTATCAGGTCAATAAATACACTCTTCTAAAAATGTTCAGTTTTGGTTCCAGCTGCCTACATGTTTCAATTTTTATATATTAACCTAGTGGAGATGGATAATTTGAAGTTTCTCTAAGTATAAAGGGATTTATGCCAATGCTAGTAATGATCTCTGTGAAGCAAATAGTAATACAGATTTGGTAGTGAGGAACAAGTATGGACTAATTGAGACTAAATTTTTGTTGCTTTAGAGCATATCAAGGAGCATATACACAGTCTATGTTTTAAGGGTTATGGGCCTTTGAAATATGCTACATTTATCACAAGTGAAAATCAGGTTAATTTTAATCACAGATATGTGTGTAAGAAAGGAAAATTTTTTTAAATTAGGTTATCAATGGACACATTTTATATGTCCATTCTCAAAGTGAGAAAGGTAAGAAAATTTGAAACATTGATCTGATTATAAGAAACATCCTTAGTGTCCATTAATGGATGAATGAAAAAAGAGGATGAAGTACACACACACACACACACACATACACACACACACACAAACACACACACACAGAGTCATATTATTCAGCCATAAGAAGGAAATTCTTCCATTTGATACATGGATGAACCTTGAAGGTATTATGCCAAGTGAAATAAGTCAGACAGTAAAAGACAAATATAATATCACTTATGCATATGTGAATTTAAAACTCAAGGAACCAGAGATTAGAATGGTAGTAACCAGAAGATGGAGGATGAGAAATAGGAGAGATGTTGACAAAAAATGCAAACTTCCAGTTTCACAATGAGTAAGTTCTTGGCATCTAATATATATATCATTGTGATTATAGTTAGAAATACTTATATATTTGAAGTTCTGGCACCATACTTTAATTTTACTATTTTCTGGGACATCATTTAGCATTTTAATGAAATATTTAGTACTTGGTAGACTCACTGGGTTTAAAGATCATTGATCTATATTTTCATATAAACTATTACGAAAATATGAAATTCTGGAGAACCAAGATGACGGAGGAGTAAGTGGAGCTACCCCAATCTCCTCCCAACACCAAACTGGAATTACAACTTAATTGGAAAGAAATCATCTGCAATAACCAACAGAACACCAACTGGAGAGAAGTCTCATTACCAGGGACAGAACAGAAGAGCCGATTCATCACAACGTAACTGGTAGAAAGTGTGGAGACGCAAGAGGCTGGCAGGGCTCCCACAGGCAGCAGCTGGAGGGACGGAGAAGCACCTCAGCAGCCGAGGGTTCCACCTGAGAAGGGTGGGATCTAAACTCTCAACTGGGCTTCCCAACCTACAGCAACAAAGCTGAGAATAAAACAGCACCCAACTGGGAAAAGCAAAAAAGCTGCCAGGTTTAGCTGGCTTGACAGAGAGACCTAGTTTTTAAAGGGACTACCCATGACACCATGACAATACAATGGTACCTACCTACCCTGGGATACAGCAGAGGAAGGGCACAGTGGACTACAGATGCTTAAGGAGGGTTTGGGGCAGTGGCTTTAGGGGGAGACTTGAGAGAGCAACCAGTGAGTGAGTCCAGTGGGGACCCATCCCCCATGCAGCCAGCAGACCACTCTCCTCCAAAGGGTGGGAGCCTGAGGGGAAACCACAGCCACACCCACAGGAATTAATCCACCCCACCTAGCAGTGCCTAAACCTGACCTCAGATCACAGGTTGATTGGATTAACAACTGAATTCATCTGCTCCACCCAAAGGCTCCTAAAACAGAGCATTGATCACAGACTGATTGGATTAACAACTAAAGAAGATAAAGGCAGTGGATCTCTGGTAGTCTCCAACTGGCTAACTAGGCCCAGACTGGAGCACAAACTGACATCACCAAATATAGATCCAGGAAGTAAAAATGTGCACCTCTACACCACATAATGTCAAACCACTAAGATAGTAAGTCAAAGCAGACCAATCCAAGAAGCAGAAACAAAAAAGAGCCACCTAAAATGGGAAGACAAAGAAATAAACCCTCAGCAAATGGAAAGGAGGAATCCCCAGGAAGAGTGCAAAATGAAATAGAGGCAAGCACATTATCGGACATGGAATTCAAAATAATGATAGAGAAGTTCAACGAGCTCAGCAAGTTCAAAGAAAACTACAAACAACTCCAGGAGAACTATGAAGAACTCCAGGGGAACTACAAGGAACTTACTGAGAACTATGCTAGTATTAAAAAGGATATAGATAGCTGGTTTGATTCCCTGGCCAGGGCACATAACCAGGTTGCAAGCCAGGTCTCCAGCAAGGTCTGTAGCTGGAAGGCAACCATACATTGATGTCTCTCTCTCCCTCTCTGCCTCTCTTCCTTCCCCTCTCTTTAAAAATAATAAATAAAATCTTAAAAAAAAAAAAAAAAGACATAGAAACCATCAATAAGAGCCAGAAGGAAATGAAGAATACAATTTCTTAATTGAAGAACACAGTAGAAGGAATCAAAAGCAGGCTAGAGAAAGCAGAGGATTGAACCAGTGAGCTGGAGGTCAATGTAGAAAAACACATCATCATTAAAATGGCAAATTTCAAAGACAATGAGAGAATCCTAAAAGCAGCAAGAGAGAAACAGCTAATAACATACAAGGGGACTCCAATAAGGTTATCAGCTGATTCCTCAACAGAAACACAAGCCAGAAAGGAATGGCAAAAAATGTTTCAAGCAATGAAAAACAAAGGCCTGCAACCAAAAATACTCTACCCAGCAAGGCTGTAATTCAAAATGAAAGGTGAAATAAGTAGTTTCCCAGACAAAAGAAGGCTAAAAGAATACATCTCCACCAAACTAGCATTGCAAGAGATGCTAAAGGGTCTGCTTTAAGAAGATGAAAAAACAGACAAACCGACAGGAAAAATATACAAGGGGAAAAATAGATAATGAGTAAGTACCTATCAATAATAACTTTAAAGGTAAATGTATTAAAAGCACCAATCAAAAGACAGGGTAGCTGAATGCATAAGAAGCAACTTTAACTTATGAATGCTTTAAAATGATCTTGTTATAAATAGGTCTTACTAAATAAGGTATAATTTTGTATATTACTTGTAATCTATATTTGTGTATCACTTGTAATTACTTGTAATGCAATAATCTGCATTACTGCAGGTTAAATTTTCTTAGATTGGAATTATTTCACAATGTGGGAAAATCATGTTACTTACAATAACTCAGAAAAATCAAATGCAGTGAAGGAAGAAGAAAAAAATAAGAAAATGTGGATGTATATTACATGGAATACATGTTATCTTTCTTATTCATTGTTTCAAAATATGTGCTTATTTGTGGTTGTGTAATATATAGCTCTTGTTAGCAACTTATGTTTTAAATAGTAACCAAGTGGTCATGGGTGTGAAATCAGTCAATCTTTAGGTTAGATGCTGAGAATGGAGACCAATTTGGATGGAAGTTGAAAACTACGGAACTATATGATTCATGTACATAGACAATATATATTCTAATATTAGCATGTAAATTAGATGAGATTCCTTTCAACTGAATTGTGGAAATATACATTTCCAGTTATGAAGGATGCTTGGAAAAAGGAATGAATGCTATAGTAAACTTTATTATTGAAATGTGAACATACCTAATCTCTACCTCAATAGACTCTTAAATAATTCAGGGATTAGTTTAGGACCACATAGGAAGTCAACCACAAGTTCAAAAAATAGCTAGAATACTATTCTACAAAATTAGTTAAATCCTAGGGATTTTTTTTCCCTCAACTTAGTAAACATAATAATTTCTACTCTGGGGACCGGCTGAGCACTGTAAATGCCATTATTTCTGAAGACTTCAACTTGTAAAACACATGTAGAGAAAAACAGAGGGTATTGAAAGAATTTCACAGCCTAAATAAATACATAAATCTACTACTCAAGATGGAAAACTCCAAAAAGAATAAGTTGTAGTTCCAGTAACTTAAAATAAAGTTGAGTTGTATTATTGAAGGGGAGAAGATCTGACTCAAAAATCAAATTCATTTTTAACTATGGGTTTGGCACTGTCTCTAGCGCAACTTTCAAAAAAGTAAGTTCTGAAATACACCATTCTGTGATATATTTCACAAAAATAGCATTCCAGAGTAAAATAAATATTAAAGAAGAAAAAAACTGCTTAATTTTGCTACAATATATCTGAAATACTATCATTTAACATGTAATAATTATGTAAACTATTGGCATATTTAATTTTTTTGTATTAACTCTTCAAAATCCATAAAGTATGTACTTTAAATATGTGTAAAAATATGTATGTGTATAAATGTATTTTTGCATGTGTTTCATAATATTGCAATTCATATTACTTAAAAGTAATTCTTTAAACAAATGAATTAATGTAGGCATTTTGAAATAATAAAAAGAAAACTTTAATATGTTTTGAGAAGCTGACAGAAGGCAGTAATTAAATGGTGAATTGTCTGGATGTGAAAGGGAAAAAAAAGTACACATTGGTGGTTACAGAATAGACAGGGGGGTGTTAAGAAGAATAAAGGAAATGGAGAAGGCAAAGAACTTATATGCATGACTCACGAACATGAGCTAAGGAGGGCATTGCTGGAGGGAATGGGGCACTGGGTGGAGGGGGGCAAAGGGAGAAAAATTGGGACAACTATAATAGCAAAATAAATAAGATATATTTAAAAAAGAAAGAAAATATGAAAGTCTTTAAAATAAAAAGTAGTTCTCTAAAAACATGTATTTTATTTATTAACTATAAATTGCTCTAAAATACCATTTGAAAATTTAATAATTCAACAAAAATGTAATATGTATTATTCCTCTGTACTGAGAACTTTGCAATCTAGTTTGGAAGACGGGCATACAAACAAAAAGCTATATTACACAAGATAATATGCTACAGGTAGCTAGTACTTATAAGGAAAAAAATTATCAAGATCTAAGATCATTTCAACCATTATATGCTGCTTCTCATCTCTGTAGCCTGAAGGATTTGTGCAATAGAAAACCTTCAGTGAAAATTGCATTTAATCTTACAGCAACAGTCAGTTAAAATTAGACTCTCAGAAAAGTAGAGTTGCAGTTGGCCAAAGAACAAATCTTTACATAACATTTGTAAATATTTTATGTTTGCCTTTGTAAAGAGCTATAAAGCTGAGAAAAGATTCAGGGCAACAAAAACACAGCTCAACTGTGATTCACACCAGACCTATAACCTATACAGGAACAAGAACTGGGCAAAAATTGTCCAGCCAATATATCCTGTTCAAACCCCAGTTCCCAGTGCTGTCATTCACAAACTTTTTATAGTGAAAAGCAGACCATCAGGAGAAGAAAAATGGCTTCCTCAGAGATCATCACATCAGAGAGAAGTTGGAAAAAAAACTAAAGGAAAATTATCTGAGTTCCTGCCTTGGTATTGATTAAGAAGAAATAAAGATCTCATGGTGCTATAGTTTTCTAAGGCAAACTCTGAGTTATGATATGTGTATGTGCCTAAAAAGTATATGAAAGGCTAGCTATATGTTACCTGCTTCTTTATGTTTGATTTTTTAGGAGATACAAGCTAGATTCCATTAAGCTTTTTTTAGGCATAAAACAAGAAGCTTATGATAACATACTTTTGCAAGTGCTACAAATGAAAAGTGAAGGGGATTATAAGAGATTGAAATGGGTGAGTTAATTTCATTTAGGAAGTTGGAGAATTCTCCTCTAAATAAATAATATTAAAATAGATATTTCAAAAATGAGAATTTACATATCATTGAGTGAGGAAAGACTATCCCAGGCAGAAGGAATAGCATGTGTGAAAACCAAGCGGTGAGAAAAAGCGGGCTACTTTAGCTAACAGAACTATAGGAGTCCCATGTGATTGAAGCCTGAGGGCAAGGGAAACAGTGACACGAGATGAGGCTTGGAAGTGAAGCAGGGGTTCTTGCTTGACAGGTACAGTAAGGATTTTCAACTTCGATTTATACTAAGTTCAATAAGATTGTATTTGAACAACTTTTCAAGAGGACCGATAATGATGTTTTACCTTTAGAAAGCAGACTCTGTTGGCTGAGTAGAGAACAAATTGAATAAACAAGTGAAAAATAGTGCTTACAATTAGGTCATGAGAAATTCACTTTCTTAACTGTAAGAACTTTGTTTTTTATCTAGGGTCACAATTTCCCCAGAATTCCTTGTATTAAGAGTAATAGGCATCATCCTAGTCAAAGGTATGAGCACAGTGTGTTAAGTGAAATATCAAACACATACAAAAATAGCAAAGCACATTGTACTGTTTAGTCTTCTTCTAGAAGACTAGCTAAAAGGATAAAAATTTCAGTATGGTAGATCAAATGATGTCAAGAAGCTAAAAGAAGTCTAGGCTCCTGATGGCATTTCTGGACTGCCTTCCTTGGGGTTCTTTATTTTTATGAGAAAGATAATCCCCTAATTAGTTTAAGCCACTATTTATTTGAGTTGCATATAATGAGCAGACAAACACAATCCTCAATTTTACAGAATTTAGTAACAGCAGTTAGATACTAAAAGTAACAGAAATAAACATGTAAAATTGGCTCAGATTATGTATTGAATCACTTTGAATTGAAATTAAACCTGACAAAGTTTGCCATGTAGCTATGATTGATACACACTATTTATTGTACTTTCAGGAAAAAAATGTTAGATAAAATCCACAATTTGTTTTGTGCTCAATTTTTTTATGTTGAAAAAATTCAAAAGAACTGAATTGAGACTGCCGCAAACCATTCTGTAAGTGGAGATGAAATGAATGGCAAGTTAAGGAGAGGCACACAATGCCTAAATCCCAACACCCAAACCAAAGGTGTCGAGTATGCCCAAATTTGGAGACTTGAAGATTTACCAAAAACAATAAAAAAAATTGCTTCTGAGAAATAATGTCTTCTGGACAAGGACCCAAGAATAACCATTAGTTAGATTAGATAGGTAGAAGCTATACTAACCTCCTCTCAGGACCAAACTGAAATTAGAGCTAAATTAGGGAAAAATCATCCTGAATACTGAACTGAATATTAGCTGGAGAGAAGCCTTATAATCAAGGACTTACTGAATAACCACAACAAGTCTGGTAGAATGTGCAGGGGAATGAGAGGGCTGGTTGGGCTCCCACAAGCAGGAGCTGAAGTTCCAGAAGCATGATTATCTTCAGGGAGGGTTTTCCCACTAAGAACTGTGGGGATCTAAACCTAAGCCATGCTTCACAGTCTAGAGCACCAGAACCAGGGAAAGCACCCACATAGCATCTGGCTGTGAAAAGCTGCTGAGTTTCTGTCCACCAAGAAGAGACACAATCAATCTTTTAAAAGGTCAATGTATAATTATTTTCTGCAGCTACTTACTCTAGGCTCTGGCAGAAGGAAGGACAAATAGGCTAGAGCTGCATGTGGAAAGTCAAGAGTTGGTGACTCTGGGATAAGAGATGAAGGGTCAATAGCCAGGATCACTGTGCTGAGTCATTCCCCATACTGCAAAAGCCATATTTCTCAGGGACAGCACTTCCTTCCATGTGGCATCAGCCTGGAAAGAAGCAATAACCCCACCCATAGTAATTCCTCTTGCCACATCCTATGGAGTTTAAGCCCTGCTGAGAAATAGAACTGGAGGCTCTTTCAGTAACTAAGCTGAGCAGGCATCCTGCAGGGGAAGACAAATCTCTGGGTGTTTTGAGAATTTAGCTGACCTTTCTCTCAGGTTGGTGCTGGTAAAAGCTGGCCCTTAATGTGCAATTCAGTTCTCTATACATGTATCCAGGCCTACCAGAGGGAACCACAAGATGTGGTTTGCTGATAGTTCCAAAGAAATTGCCCAGATCCAGTCACAGTGAGCACCTGGCACTGGTCTGCATCAGAGGTTTTGCTGATCTACCTAATACATAGAAACAAACACAAACAGGCAACCAAATAGAGAGATAAGCACCAAATTAAAACCACATGAGGATTCTTCGGAAGAAGAGTTGGAGGCAGGTGAAAGGTAACCGTACAGTGATGTTTCTCTTTTTTCCTTCCTCCTCTAAAAATAATGAATAAAATCTTTTTTAAAATAATGAAATAAAGAATGTAGCATCTGAAATAAATAACACATTGGTAGAAATAAACACTAGATTAACTGGAGCAAAGGATCAAATTAGTGCCTTTGAAAGACAAGGGGGGGAAAACACCCATTCAGAGAAGAAAAAAAAATTTTTTTTGTATACCAATATGAAACATCAGAGAGAGAAGCTAGAAAACAAATCCCATTTACCGTAGCAACAAGAAAAATAAAGTACTTAGGAATAAACTTAACCAAGAAGACCTGTACTCAGAAAACTACAGAACACTGAAGAAAGAAATTAAGGAAGATACAAATAAATGGAAGTGTATACCATGTTCATGGAAGGGAAGAATTAACATCATTAAAATGTCTGCACTATCCAAAGCAATCTATAGATTCAATGCAATCCCAATTAAAATACCAATGACATACTTCACAGAGATAGAAAAAATATTTCAAAAATTATGTGGAGCCAAAAATACCCACGAATAGCCACAGCAATTTTGAGAAAGAAGAACAAGGTAGGAGGAATCACAATACTGGACATCAAACTATACTGCAAAGCTACTGTCATCAAAATAGTCTGGTACAGGCATAAGAATAGACATATAGATCAATGGGATAGAATAGAGAGCCCAGAAATAAACTCAGGACTCTATGGTCAATTAATATTTGACAAAGGGGAAAGGAACATAAAATGGAGTAAAAACAGTCTCTTCAACAAGTGGTGCTGGGAGAACTTGGACAGCAATATGCAAAAACATAAAACTAGACCATCAACTTACACCATACACTATAATAAACTCAAGATGGATAAAGGACTTAAACATAAGCAGTGTCACCATAAAGGTCCTGGAGAAAAAGATAACCAGTAAAATTTTAGATATCCTATGCAGAAATATGTTTACTGATACTTCACCAAGGGCAAAGGAAATCAAAGAACAAATAAATAAATGGGACTATATCAAACTGAAAAATTTCTGTTCAGCTAAAGAAAACACCAGCAAAATTAAAAGGGAACCAACAGTATGGGAAAACATATTTGCCAATGACACCTCAGACAAGGGTTTGATATCCAAAATATATAAAGAACTAATGTGACTCAGCACCAGGGAGACAGACAGCTCAATTAAAAAATGGGCAAAGGACCTGAACAGACAACTCTCTGAGAAGGACATACAAAGGGCACATAGGCATATGAAAGAATGCTCATCACTAGCTATCAGTGAGATGCAAATTAAAACCACAATAAGATACTACCACACTACTGTCAGAATGGCAATCATCAACAAATCAACCAACAACAAGTGTTGGCAAGGGTGTAGGGAAAAGGGAACCCTGATGCACTGTTGGTGGGAATGTAGGTTGGTGCAGCCACTATGGAAAACAGTATGGAGTTTCCCTAAAAAACTAAAAATGGAACTGCCTTTTGATCCAGCAATTCCACTACTAGGACTATACCTAAAGAACCCTAAAATACCAATTCATAAGAACCTACGTATCCCTATGTTCATAGCAGCACTATTTACAATAGCCAAGTGCTGGAAACAGCCTAAGTGGATGATTGGATCAAAACACTTTGGTACATTTACACAATGGAATACTACACAGCAGAAAGAAAGAAGGAACTCCTACCCTTTGCCACAACATGGATGAAACTGGAAAGTATTAGGCTTAGTGAAATAAACCAGTCAGTGAAAGACAAATACCTTGTGATCTCATCCATTACAGGATAATAATGAACAAAACAAACAAATAAGCACAATAGAACCAGATACATGATTACAATGAATAGACCTCCAGTGACCAAGGGGAGTGGAGAGAAGGAGGCAAAGAAGGGAAGCAGTTTAGTCAAGAAACTAGTATGGAAGAGCCATGGACATGGACAACAAGTGGGATTGACTTTGGTGGGGGAGTGGGTGGGTGGGAAAGGGGACAGAGGGGAGCAAAAAGGGGATGGATGTAATACAACAATAATAAAATAAAATTTAAAAAAAGAAAGAAAATATATGGAATTACAGCCCTATCTCAAGAAACAAACAAAAAAAATGCAAATAAATAGTCTAACTTTGCACTTAAAGGGACATTAAAAAGAACAAAAAATCAAAGCTCAAAATAGGTAGTAGAAAGGAAATAACAAAGATCAGAGGAGAAATAAATGAAATAGCGTAAAAAAAAAAAAAAAAGAAAGAAAGAAAGAAAGAAAACAATGAAAATGATCAATGAATCCAATAACCGGTTCTTTGAAAAGATAAACAAAATTCACAAATCTTTAGCCAGACCCATAAAGGAAAAAAGAGAGAGGACTGAAATAAATAAAATCAGAAATGAAAGACAAGTAACAACTGACACCAAAGAAATACAAAACATTGTAAGAAAATATTATAAATAACTACACTGAAACAAATTAGACAATCTGGAATAAATTAATAAATTCCTAGAAGCACACAATCTTTTAAAAATTAAATCAGAAATAATCAGAGAAATTGAATACACAGATTACAACTATTGAAATTGAAGCAGCAATCAAAAAACTCCCAACAAACAAATGCACTGTGCTAGGTGAATTTACAGGTGAATTTTAAAAACACTTAGAGAAAATCTAACACCTCTCCTCAAAATATTCCACAAAATTCAAAATGTGGGAAGACTCTCAAATTCATGTTATAAGGCAGCAGTATCCCAATTCCAAAACCAGATAGAGACACTACAAGGAAAGAAAATTATAGGCCAATGTCCCTGAGGAACATAGATACTAAAATCTTCAGCAAAATATTATCAAATCAAATATAGTAATGCATCAAAAAGATTAAACACCATGATCAATAGGGTTATTCCAGGAATGTAATGTCAGTACCACATTTGCAAATCAACAAATGTGATTCACCGCATAAACCACATGGTTATATCAATAGATGTAGAAAAAATGTTTGATAAAATTCAGACCCATTTATGATAAAAAAAAAATTATCAGTAACATGGGAATAGAGAGATCATACATCAATGTAATAAAGGTCATATAGGGCAAATCTAGAGCCAACATCACATTTAATGGGAGAAAACTATGTGTTCCCCTTAAAATCAGGAACAAAACAGAAATGTCCACCTTTACAACTCTTTATCAACATAATACTGGAAGTCCCAGGCATAGCAATTAGACAAGAAAAAGAAATGAAAGTTTCAAATAGTAAGAAATAGAAGGAAGAAAGAGAGAGAGAGAGAAGAAAGAAAGAAAGAAAGAAAGAAAAAAGTAAAACTGTTATTATTTGAAGATTACATGATACTGTATATAAAGAATTCTAAAGATTCCACCAAAAAACTATTGGAACTGTTGAATTAATTAAATAAAGCATCAGAATACAAATTTTATATTCCAATAATGAAGTTCAGAAAAAGAAATTAGAAAATAGTCCTAGCCCTAACTGGTAGCTCAGTGGATAGGCACCAGCCTGTGAACCCGGAGGTCACTGGTTCAATTCCCAGTCAGGGCACATAACCAGGTTGCAAGTCAGATCTCCAGCCAGGTCTGTAGCTGGAGGCAGGTGAAAGGTGACCATACATGGATGTTGCTCTCCCTCTCTGCCTCCCTCCCTTCTCCTCTTTCTAAAAATAATAAAAACAAATACATTAAAAAAAAAGTCCTATTCATAATTGCTTCAAAAATAATAAAATATCTAGGAATAAACCTAACCAAAGATGTAAAAGACCTGTACTCAGGAAATTATAAAATGTTGAAGAAATAAATTGAAGAAAATACAAATAAATGGAAGCATATACCTGTTCCTGGGTAGAAAAAATTAACATCATTAAAATATCTATACAACCCAAACAATCTACAGATTCAATAAAATTCCTATCAAGATACCAATGGTACATTTCACAGAATTAAACCAAGTACTCCAAAAATTTATATGGAACCATAAAAGACCCCGAATAGCAACAGCAATCTTGAGAAAAAAGAACAAAGTTGGAGGATTCATGCTACCTAATATCAAACTATATTAAAAGGCCATAGTAATGAATAGCATGGTACTGGCATAAAAACAGACGCAGGTCAATGGAACAGAATAGAGAATCCAGAAATAAACTCATATCTTTATAATCATTAATATTTCATAGAGGAAGCAAGCACAGATAATAGGCTAATGATAATTTATTCAATAAATGGTGTTGGGAATATTAGATATATATGAGGTCTGTTCAGAATATATTCAGCCATGTAATATGAGAAATACAGACATTTATTGAAGAAGATACAAGATACAAGAAACAGTGTACATAGGAAAATGACTCCTCAATCTGCTTCAAAGTGGGTGCCTTGGGACCTCACATAGTTGTCTCAATCATTATTAGCTGCCCTGTCATGTTTTCCTGAATCTCATCTACAGTCTGAAACCTCTTCTCTTTCAAAAGTGACTTTAGTTTGGGAAAAGCCAGAAGTTGCAGAATGCTAAATCTGGGATGTAGAGCTTACTCAGTCCCCTGAGTAATTTGATGTTACACCAAGAATCTCTGCAGGAAATATGATACATGAGCAGGCATGTTGTTGTGATGAAACTTCCAGTCATCAGTTGCCCATGGCTAGCTACGTAGCCTTCTGAGTTATCCAAATAGTTACTGTGGATGACTGCTCAAGTTTAACACAAGTTAAATCTGATGTAGATGCATTGCTTTACTAACTCAGTAATTTTTAATGTGATAGCCACACAGTACACATGCTCATTCAATGGCATCTACCATCCCCTCTGACTGGTACAGTGAAGTTGTCATTGGCTATGCATGTGCACTCTAGCCCACTCTTCTTGGCTGCCTGGTTACATCAGTATCACATAAACCATTCTCCTTATGTTAACAATGGCTGACTTTTTTCAGACTGACCTCATATGTGCAACGAAAGAAAATTAGACCAACTTCTTGTATCACACACAAGAATATCAAAATGGCTTAAAGACATATATTAGACAAGAAACCATAAAAATCTTAGAAGAAAACATGAGCAGTAAAATCATGGATGTTGCTTGTAGCAACATTTTTTTTTCTGATATATCTCCTCAGGCATGGGAAACAAAAGAAAAAGTTAAAAAGTGGAACTATAACAAGCTAAAAGGTTTTGCACAGCCAAGGAAATCACCAACAAAATGAAAAGACAAACCACTGAATGGGAGAACATATTCTCCAAGATATCTGATAAGTGTTTGACACCCAAAATGTATAAAAAAGCTATTGAAACTAAAAACTAAAAAAAACAAGCAATCCAATTTTAAAATGAGCACTTATCCAAAGAGGACATACAGATGGCCAATAGACATATGAAAAGGTTTTCAACATCGCTATTCATCAGAAAAATGCAAATTAAAGCCACAATGAGATATCACCTCTCACCTGTCAGATAGCTATCATCAGTAAATCAACAAACAAGTGCTGGCAAGGATGTGGAGAAAAGGGGACCCCTTTTCCACTGTTGATGGGGATGCAGACTGGTGTAGCTAATGTGGAAAGCAGGATGGAGTTACCTCAAAAAATTAAAAATGGAATTGCCTTATGACTCAGTGATTCCACTCCTGGTAATTTATCTGAAGAAATCTGAAACACTAATTTAAAAGAATATGTGCGGCCCTGGCTGGTGGCTCAGTGAATAAGCGCTGGCCTGCGAATCCAAAGGTCACTGGTTCGATTCCCAGCCAGGGCACATAACCAGATTGCAAGCTAGGTCTCCTGCCAGGTCAGTAGCTGGAGGCAGGTGAAACCATACATGATTTTTCTCTCCCTTTCTTCCTCCCTCCCTGCCCTTCTCTCTAAAAATTATGAATAAAATCTTTAAAAAAACAATATATGCAATATGTTCAATGCAATATTATTTACAATAGCCTAAATTTGAAAGCAGCCTGTGTCCATCATTAAATGAATGGATTAAACAGCCATCATATATTTACATAATAGAATATTACTTTGCCTTAAAAAAAGAAGAAAAGTTTACCCTTAATGACTTCATGGATGGACCTGGAGAACATTATGCTAAGTGGAATAAGCTAGTCAGAGAATGACAATTACTATATGATTTTACTCATATGTGGAATCTAATTAACAAATGGAACTAACAAGTAAAGTAAAGACAGACTCAATGACAGAGAGCAGGCTGACAGATTGGGGTGAGGATCGAATAGAGGGATCAAGCAAAAAAGAAAAAAGAGAAAAAAATCATGGATATGGACAACAGTATGGTGATTTCTAGGGGTAGGGTATGGATGGTGATTGAAGGGGGATAAATGGTAATGGAAAAATGCAATAAAAAACAGTAACAATAAAAAGGCACCTTTGTGTCCTTCGCTTTTGCTTGAAACTTACTGCAATAAGGAAGCTGCTTCAGGAAGGAGATTGCTATCAACATTGACAAATGCTGGCAAATGCACAGGCTTACATTACACACTCACAGTTTTTGTTGGAAACTTTAGTTAGAAACAATGAATTTAGCATAAGCATTTAATTTGTATTCTCTCCCAAATACTTAGAAAATTACAGTACTTTTAAGGCATAGGTCAATAAGAAGAAAGAGAACAAAAAGGAGACAGTATTTGTTGAAAACTGGAAACCAGCTGAATGAGTGATTAATGTAGAAAATGAGATGGAAGCTAGTAATAAATATTTAGCAGATGCTTGGGAACCAAGAAACAGCTGCAGAATTCTTTACATTTTCAGAAGTTAGAGGTACTAGTTGTCTTTTTATACAACAGTAAAGGTGAGATTAAAAATAAAAGAAGTCTTAAGTCATTCTAAGAAGTTGTTTTATCCTCTATCCCAAGTATCTGCGTAATGCCATTTACCAATGAGGCAGAAACAAAAACCCATTATTTGAGTTGTTTCTTTGGACTTGTGGGCATAAGACAGTGAGCAGGGTATAAAGCTCAGGACTTTATACTCAGTTTCAGTCAGAGAACCAGAGTTTCTGTAATGATTTAAAGAAGGATTTGCAAACATTCTCTGTAAAGGTCCAGAGGGCAAGTATTTTTATTTAATGGGCCACTACTCAATTCTGTTTTTATAACTCAAAAACAGCCATAAATAATGCAGAAAAGGATGAGCAAGACAGTGTTCCAATAAAGCTTTATTTATAAAAACAGGTGGCAGGAGAGATTATATATTTTATTATTCCATAAAATTTAAAGACCCAAAATTTGAATTTGTTCTTTGTGAACTCAGCATGTTACCTCTTCAGAATACTCTGTAGCCTTGCTAAGGCCTGGCTATGTGAATTTTGATCATTGTTACTTGCTCCAGCACATTCCGAAGCCCCCACCATCAGGCCCTCTTACAAAAAGAACATCCATGGAGTCCAAAGTGTCATTATGAGAGGGTGTTTTATACTGTGGAGGTCTCAGCAGAGTTTGGGGGTTAAGAATTGAGGGGGCTATTTCCTTTAGAGACTGGCATTCGAAGTGAACTGGCAGATGACTAGAAACTACTTGGGGTGAAAAACAGCCTATGTGGAGGCCATGAAGGGGTAAAGATCCTGGAGTGTTGAAAAAATTGAAAGTGATTTGGAAGAGCTTAACTGTTTATTTGGCATCTATTTTGTTTAAGTCACTTTGGACCTGGACACCAAAGATCTACCATGGCAGCTTAAAATTAATTTTACACACACACACATACACACACACAATTTTTCATACTTTTTATTCATAGGCACTATTGGTTATTCTGTTCATTTTTGTTTCTCTTCGCAGATATCTTCACTTGCAGTTAAGTTTTTCTTTATTAATTATGTCATGGGGATTATCAGCCCTTTGCTTCACTGGAGTCAAGTGCTTGGCATATGTTCTGAGTTGGTCAGTTGTTAAATATTTATAATAGCATGCCTGATTATAAAAATTTTTTTCATGTGTACTTTGGTTAAATCACATTTATTGTGTTATTATGCTTGAGTCTTGTGTAAACTTATTAATTATTATGTACACATTAATTAAAGCAATCTGACTTTTATTGGCTAAGTGCTACACAACTTTTACTGAGTCAAATACTTCTTAATCATATAACTTATTGTTATGGCAAGCAGCTAAATAACTTTCCCTCAGACTTTTCCGGTGCATTTAATGTTCTATTTTAAGCACTTTGTATGTGTTATTTTATTTTATCCTCAAAACAACCCTGTAAGAATAAAAGAGACACAGAGGTGTTAGGCACCATCTTGAAGGCCTCACAATTATAATTAGCCACAGAGTCAGTATTTGAACCTAACTACTCTAATTCTGATTCTAATACTATATACTCATTGTACAAAATTGTTATTCTTCATTTATCTATAACCACATTTTATAGTTTTATTGCTAGGATTTGGCAAATCAAATTAATTACCTTGGGAACAATTTTTCCCATTTTTTCTCACTAAATCACCAAAAACTCCAAATAACTTGTTCTGCTTTCCCCATTCTCACTTATATCAGACTTAAGAATTGCTTTCCTTCTTTATGTTTTCTTTTATCCCTAATTTTTGTATATAAAATATTTGGGCAAATAGAATAATATTTCTCTGTACAGACATATTTAAATTGATCTTAAACCTTAAAAGGTTAAAAGACGAAGTTAAAAACTATGTTTAGAATTTTTTTTTTAAATGTTAAGATTCAACCAGTGTCACTCAGGGAGCCAAGAACAGAACTTGGGTAGACAAGTTAATGGCTTTTTCGAAATACCATACTTTATATGCAATCTTACACTAAGTAGGGACTCTGTACACTGAATGAATGTGACCTGCAAAATATTTCAAATTACTAACTCCATATATTTAAACATCATATTTTCTCCTAAAATTTTTCATTCTTCAATATTCCTTAACTTACAGAATGACCTTATGCCAAAAATATAGCAGCATTCTTGACATCCTTCTCCTTCACTACATACCACAGAAAATTAAGAATAAATTATTGGCCTTGGCCCCATCCTAGCAGAAGGCTCACACCTGGTCAGCCTGTTTAAATTTTGGCAAAGAAAATATATCTATCATACTTGGAGAACTTTTTGGATTCTACCCAACAAGAAGAAAGTGACTGTGATTTTCTGGTGATATAAGTAAAATTGAGGATAACATGTTTTAATTTTTAAAATACTTGGATACTTGCCTTGAAGATTGCTATAGTTATAAATCACCATTTAGAGTGTATGTGTATGTATTTGTAGGGGAACACTTCCCACAAAACTGGTATTAAAATGGTTACAAATTATTTGTAGGTTACTGAAATGGGCTTGTGGTATTTCCCCACAAAATTCGTTTTAAAAAACTACAAATTATTTGTAAGTTACTGAGAGGGAGTTGAGGAAAATAATCACGTTCTAACCAATATATATAATGATCCAAATGAGCAGGTGTCTTTTATGAGAGGAATCTTGTAAAAACCAGATTACAATGGTACAAAATATAGTCCTATAAAGATTGCTCACGTGAACAATTTTGTATAAAAATTTTGAAGTCTGAGTGATTCTATACCTATTTATTTGACTTTTTTTCTAGCACTGTTAGTCAAAGACAATGTTACCAACATAATAGGTATGTCCATTTGTCCATAGACTATTAAAATCATTTCAATTCACCTCAAAGTAGTCTCTAAAGTTAGTAATGGTGATATTCATAAAAATAAGCAAATAAAACAAAAACAAGTTTAAATAATTGCTCTGAAGTACCTGTAATTATTTTGTTTCATGCTTTACTGTGTCTCTTATCCCAGCTCATCTCATTTAATTCCACTATATAATGTCTTTTACTTGTGACACCCTGAATTAGGCAAGAGTTTTTGGGTACAACACACAACAGAACTCTATCTTAAAGATAAAAGGGTGGGGAAGGAGACAGAGGGGTGTAAAAAGGAGATGGATGTAATACAACAACAATTAATTAAATTTAAAAAAGATAAAAGGGAATTTATTGATAGGATGTTACATAGTTTTGTAGAATTTTTGTTAATACAGGATCATAGCTAAGGACTTATATGATACTGGGACTCTCCCTTTTTATAATCCTTTATTTTTCCTTCCCTGGATTACCTATTTTCTTTCATACCATAGATGATTCCTCCAAGAGTAGGGATCAGTGTCATCAACAGATCTGGGCCTATTTGGGGACTTTGTCTACTAGGGAGTGATAGTTAAAATTCAAACACTATATTTTGTCTAAATTGAATTAGGTGACTATCACATGACCAGTCAACTGTAACATAGGGGTTAGAATCACAAAACATAGAGTTACAGAACCCCCCATCTATATCTTGTGTCTTGGGGCCACTGCAGAGAAAGAGAATTGCTGTGTGTTTGCTGAGCTACCACTCCACTAGAACTACTGTATTTCTTATCTTTGGCTTCTTAATTATGATTTGACTGTTAGTTTTCTGGACTACTTGAGAAAAATTTTCCAGAGATAGACTCATAGAGGGTAGGTTGAAGGCTGTCGAGGAGGCTTGGTGAGGTGTGGAAGGATTAATCAAAAAAGAAATAGGAGAGAAAAAACCTCATGGACACAGACAACAGTGTAGTGTTTGCCAGGGGAGAGAGATTAGGGATTGGAGGATGTACAAATAGGAGGATAAATGGTGATGGATGGAGACTTGACTTGGGGCAGCGAATAAACAATACAGTGTACAGACTATGCATAGTAGAATTATGTACCTGAAACCTGCATAGTTAACCAGTTTCACCTCAATGAATTTAATTAAAAATAATGAAATGAAATAAAATGAAATGAAATGAAGTTTTGTTATTTGGGAAGGCAGTAAATTAAATAATAAATAATAAAAATTTTCAAGAGAGGTAGGTAAGAATGTTAGCATATTCTGTGAATCCTTAAATATTTTGAATGGCCTCCAGTTCCTTCTGCACAATAAATATTGCTTGCTACTCTGAAAGTTCTGTTATAGTAACAATACAAGAATTTGTAAACACTTCATCAATCCCAACTTTTCTTATAGAAATTGAAGTTTCTTACATATTCATGGTTGTCTTTTTCACTTTCAAAGCCAATATAAGATTTTTAAAAATGTTATTGTTGTTGTATTACATCCATCCCTTTTTTGCTCCCTCCCCACCCACCCACTCCCCCACTCCCCCCAAAGTCAATCCTACCTGTTGTCCATGTCCATGGTTCCTTTATACTAGGTTCTTGTCTAGAACTGCTTCCCTTCCTTGCCTCTGCCTCCCCCCTCCCCCAACTCCCTTCCCCCTGACCAATGAAGGCCTATTCACTGTATTCATATATTTGGTTCTGTTTTGCTTGTTGTTAGTTTTGTTCATTATTATCCCATAATGGGTGAGATCATAAGGTATTTGTCCTTCACTGACTGGCTTATTTCACTAAGCATAATACTCTCCAGTTCCATCCATGTTGTTGCAAAGGAAGAATTTTCTTTGAAAAGATATTTTATATTTTTTAGCCTATTCAAGAGAAATACACATCATTTGGGAGATAAATGCTGGTATTTTAATCATCTTATATATTAGGCAACTTTGATATAAATAGGATATAATAGTGGGATTTTTATATTTTTGCCCAAAGTAAATTTTTCTTTTACTGATTTGTTTACTGATTCACATTTATATTAAACTGTTTATATTTGGTCTTTCCAAAATCATCTGGATCTGTAATTTCTGAGTTTTGTCCTTTCTCTGTGTTTTCTCTTTAGCCTCTGGATTTTTACACGAATTCTATTATTCTATTGAATTTGATTCTCTTTCACAGCAGTTATTTAGAAATCATCCCATCTTTCTTTTCTATGAGTGGGTTATTTTAACTTTTAAAAATGTGTGTTCATGTGTGTGTTTTATTCAAGTAATAATTAGAAACAGACTTTAGCAAAATCAGAAGTTATAACTCACTTGCCTGTATCAAAAGTTCTTTGGGTAGAAGTAAAAGAAAAATAAACAAGCTGAAATAAAGGGAAAAACATGTCTTAATTGATTCACGTTACTAAAATTTGTGAAAGACTGAAGAAAACTAGCTGAGAAATAACTGTAATTCAGGATCCTTTCTTATTTCTTCTGCTTTTTAAACTCTGGCTTATTTTGTTCATGCTAACTGTACCTACATGTTTGCAACTGAGATTTTAAAACTTTTACTTACTGATTTGAGAGGGGCAGGAATGAAGTGATAGAGAGAGATAGTAATTTGTTGTTCCACTTAGTTATGCATTCATTGTTTGTATCTTCAGGTGCCTTGACGAGAGATCAAACCTGCAACTTTGCTGTATTGGGATGACACACTAACCAACTGAGTTACCATGCTAGGGCCAGGGAATTTAAAATTTTAGGTGACTATAATCATAATCTTTATATGGTGTTTTGTCCATTAAAAATAAAGAATCCTGCTCCTCAGGTTAAATTAAAAGACCAGGGAATTACTGTTTGGCCCATACATGATCATGCACCCTTCCTAGCGATGAAGGACACTGACTTACTAAGATTGCAGGGCTGGACCATAAAATCACAGGAAGAGCATTTACACAAAACAACAAGAGGGCCATTCCACACAGCAAAGATGGTAATTGCTCACCAGATTTTCCACGATTACATAGTTGATAGTCATATAATTTTATTTGGACATGGTAATTAAGACTACAAAGTCTATAATCTTTCAAAAACATTAATTGACCACCCTCAAAATTCTGAACTTTTTATATGCAATGTGCTGCATAAATAATTCGTGCTTATTTTTCCAATACATCTAGAGTTTAAACTGATCAAGGGACAGATATATGCTTGATTTTTCTTAAAAACTCACCTAACATTCAACAAAAATGCCTTGTATTGAGTCAGTTTATGCATTTGGAGTTGACTAATAGCCCAGCTGTAGAATTTGTCTTTAATGTATTCAACAATTTTTCTATCATCATATACAAATGCAAACACATTTTTAAGTAAGGGAGGAGCAAAATAATAGAATAGAGAAAAAGATATGAAGTTTTTAATATTGGGCAGAGAGTTCTAGAAAGTAGTAATTGAAGTTGCTGATATATTCATCATTACATGAAAAACATGGAGAGTCCTGGACATATAATGGATCTGAGACTTCTGATTATTAATAAGTACATCTGTAAAACTTAGGATGAGAAGACCATCGTGATATGTATTGCAATCCTTGCAGCAGTGACTTAACTTTCTGGTCGTCAGGTTTTAATTTGTGAGTTTATTTTAGAATCAGGTGTGAAATTAGTATAAATGAGTGATTATTTTAACTAAGTGGTTTTGTATGCTGGCTTAGTAAGCCTTGGTGCTGTTGTGTTTGTTTCCTAGACTCTGGATTCATGTTGAATAATTATTCGTACACAATCCACATACAATATAAAGTTCGCTGGCTTTCTAAAATATTTCTTCATAAACACACCTAAAAATTACTAAGATGCTTGTCATATATCTATTTTTTTAAATATTTTATATATTATTTTTAGAGAGAGGGAAAGGGAGAGAGGCAGAGAGGGAGAGAGGCATCAATGTATGGTTGCCTTTCACCTGCCTGCAGCTATGGATCTGGCTGGAGACCTGGCTTGCAACCTGATGATGTGCCCTGGCTGGGAACTGAACCAGTGACCTTTGGGTTTGAAGGCCGGCACCTTATCCATTGTGCCACCAGCCAGGGCAATATATCTATTTTTAAATAATTTAACATATCTTTGATATATATTTTAACACACAGTAGGACAAATTGTTTCCTTCATAATCCAGACTTGAATCAATTTTATGAAATCTTAGAAATAAAGCACATTCTGAGCAATCCAGTTATATGCTGGTAAAAAATGTACCTACGAACATATATAGGTTAATATAGAATATTTATACCTAACAAATTTCTGTTACAGTTTCCAAATATAAATATAAATCCCGTCAAATAATATTTCTAGGCATGTCATCTCAGTTTATGTTGCTCTCCAAAACAAGAATAGCATTTATTTGTGATTCATTTTATTTTAGATACAGCTGTACCTCCCTATCGGACTGCCCAGATTTGCAGTTGTTGTTGCACTTCTGAAAACATTATGGCACTGCCTATGAAGGTTTACTTTTGGAAAGGCTTTGAGCTCTTAGCACTGTCACTGGGAGCTTTATGCTACATACATGGCAGGAGGTGGGGGTGGGAGGTGGAGGTCTTGCCATACCAGTTGCCTGATTCATCACAGCTGTGACACAAAATCTGGAAGTTTGTGTTGGGGAGGCAGCAATAGGCACATATTTTGGGAAATGATGATAGCAAGCATTTTCCTGTCACCTCTATGGCCTCTTTCATCTTTCCCTCTCTCTCTTTCTCTCTCCTCCACCCCAAATGGACTTACAGAAGAGGTCTTCAAATGATTCTGGCCCCATAAGGGTTACTTAAGAATTAGAGGAGTCTTTGTCTTTGTTGGACTCCTCCCTGCCTTTACAGAGACTAATGATTTGGAAAATCCAAATTGCTTGCTTTGTATCTTCCAAGTCTACAGCTGAGGTTGGGCAGGCTTTCAAGATTAGCTATTTGAACAAATAGAACTGCAGGCACAGATCCAATTTCCCAGAGTCCACTGCAGTCTACTTAACAGAGTGAGCTCCTTAGCATACAGAGAATGGCAGGGCATCGTCTTCACCTTCGTTTCGGATTGTGTGTTTTATGCATCCAGAATTGACAAAAGGCAATGTAACTAGTGGGATCTGATTCACATTAATTTGTAGCAGATGGGAAAATCCATGTTTTTCCAAGATGTTTGTGGTAAAGCTACCCTTACTGTACAAGAAAAAAAAAAAAAATGGTGTTCAGTTATTTTCTAAATTAGTTATTTATATTAATGTTTTAAAAACTATTTTATTAAGTGATTTTAATACAGTGGATGTATGGGATTAGCATGGTGTTACATGGGGCTGGCCTAAATTAAAGCTGTGCAAAACTGGCAAACAATAGGATGGAATTGGCAAAATGTCTTTTCTTCCTTTTGGATGAGGTTTTTAAAGCTACCACATTTTCAGAGAATTTGTGCTGGATCCAATGGCCTGGAAAATATACATTTTAGAAATCTTCATTTTGAAATGTCAGTGCTTATGAAACTGGAGCCCCCTGTGAAGGTCCTGCCTGATGTCTCTCTGCTTTTCCCCCTCTGCTTTCTGTCATGTTTCTTGCATGGATCAAGAGTCTCTGGGGCATCTGGTTGGCATTGGCCTAATTACACATAAACCATAGTCTCTGAGTTAGAAGCATATTTTACTAAACCCAAAGTCAGTATGCGAAAAGATATCTTAATCCTACACTATACTCACCAAGCATTTATGGAACTGCTAGTTGAAAAAGGCTAGAACCATTAAATGATTATTAGCAACATAGACACTGAATTTAGTTAACTATTCCTACTACAGACCAAGGGAAGTTTAGTATAAATAATTATTACTAAGAGTTTTCTCTTAGATCAATATATTTATTCATAAAACATTCACATTATGTCCATGTTATTAAAGTTTTCATATACGATAATTTTTATTCCATGTTTCAATAAGGCTACAACAAACTTTATGGTCTTTATAGCAAACCAAAAGCTATTATTTAAACATTATATAAGCTTCAAAGGAGCCCATTTATTTTCAGAGCTCATAGGCTCCTCTTAGAAAAAAAAATGTGCCATTTACCTTAAAGATAATTTAGTTCATTTCAAAGTTTTTTTTTTTTTAAGGCCTCTACTACAAACTGTATTTTTAAAAATAATTTCTTAGAAAATTAGGTGCTTTCTTCATGAGTGCTTTTGCAATACTAAGCATGCAATTTGTCCTGAGCAAACCCTGATGATATTTAATATCCAAGCTTTCTTTCCTTTATAAACATCCACAGCTGCAACTCAACATAAAGTAGGTATTCAATAAGCTGATATCCATGAAAGGTGATGGGATACCTCATATCTTGGAACTTAAAAAACTTAGTCTTTGACCACCTTTCTATTTAAAATCACTTCCTTTGGGGTTTTATAATTCTCTTAAAACTTGTGACACTGTTGAAAATTAATCTCTTAGTCTTGCAACAAGTTCTCTAATCTTCTCTACTAAGGATCCTGTCTCTTACCTCTGTTTGCCCCTCCTCAGTTTGTTTTTCAGATTTCTCTTCTTTGATTTTCCCATAAGGAATGGTCTGTCTCCTGTCTTTTTTTTTTAATGGCCTCTCCTTAGACTGTCCTCCCACTAACATTGCTTCTTCAATTGTTCTCTATACATTGAAAAGTCTCAATTCCACACTAATCAGTCATTACTTTATCCTGGACTGTAGCAAGAAACTCTTATCTACCTATACTCACTTTTGATCTGATGCAAGTGATTCAGCTCCTGAATTTAAAAGTTGAAAAAACTTTTAAAAAATAAATTCAGGTATGTTAGTCTGTGTTTAAAATCCTTCAATGAGTTTTCATTGATATTAGATGCAAATCTAAATTCCCAAACGAAATTCATCACCTTAAGTCCTCAATTCAATCATTTTCCCCTGAAATATATTGGGCATGTTGATTCATTCAGTTCATTGAATAGTGAATATACCCTATGGCCTCTGGACATTTGTACATGCTGTTTCCTCTTATAGAACCACACAATTGTGCTTCTTCTCCTGGGTAAGTCAAGAAATACAGATTTCAGCTTAAATGTCAAATTAAGGAAAAGATTTACTTGACCCGAACTTTACATGAATCATATCACACTTAATTTTATTTATTGTTTAAACATTTATATTTCCTCCTTCAACAATCCTTGAAGTCAAAATTGCATTATCAGAACCTACCATAAACCTATTATATACTTGAGGACAATGTTAGAAATTACATTTCAAGTCTATGTAGAGAACTAGATTTTAATACAGATTCCATCTCAGGGCCTAACATCCAGAGCTGGCTTCATGACCAGTGTTCTTCCTGATATATTAATGGAAGCTCTGCAAAGTTGGACACTATAGTTTGCTCATCTATTTTCCTAATTTTTATTAATATATTTTACTTTTAAAACTGTTTTAGGTTTATAGCAAAATTGAGCAAAAGTTACAAAAATTTTCTACATACTCCCTGCCTCTCTTCATTTATTAACATTCTCACCAGAATGATACACTTGTTACAACTGATAAATCTACATTGACACATTGGTATCACCCCAAAAGTCCTTAGTTTACATTAGAGTTTTCTCTTGGTGTTGTGTATTTTATGGGTTTGGACAAATGTATCTACACATGACAGTTATTGTACAGAGTAATTTTCTCTGCCCTAAACATCTGTACTCAACCAACTTTCCCCTCATTTGCCCCCTTATTCCTGGCAGTTACTGATAATTTCACTGTCTCCACAAATTTGTCTTTTCCAGAACATCATACAGTTGGAGTCATATAGTACATAGACTTTTCAGACTATTTTTCTTTCACTTAGCAATGTACATTTAAGGTTTCTTCCATGGTCTGAGACCACATTTATTTTTAGTGCTGAATAATATTCTATTGTTTGATGTACCACAGTTTATTTATTCACCTTCTGAAGGACTTCTTGGTTGCTTCCCACTTATAGCAATTATAAACAAAGATTCTATTAATAGCTGCATTCAAGTTTTTGTGTAGAAATGTCTTTGACAGCTTTAGGTAAATATCAAGAAGTGCCACTGATAGATCAAATGGTAAGACTATATTTAGTTTTGTAAGAAATTTCAAAACAGCCTTACAAAGTGGCTTTGTCATTTTGCATTCCTACTGGCAATGAATAAGAGTTTCTGCTGCTCCACATTGAATGTTGGCTGTTTTAATAGGTTTGTAGTGCTGTCTTGTTGCTTCAGTTCACATTTCTCTGATGACATATGATGTGGAGTATCTTTTTATGTACTTATATGTGATCTCTATATCTTCTTTGAGGAGCTGTCAGTTTAAGGTTTTTGGACCATTTTCAAATTGGCTTGTTTACTTATTGTTGAATTTTAAGAGCTCTTTATGTAATTTGGATAAAATATTTTTTTAATAAAAAATTTACAACTATTTTCTGCTATTTTAAGGTTTGCCTTCTCATTCTGTTGACAGATTCCTTTGTGGTCTTACTCATTTTTTATTCTCATTGTTCAACCCAGGTGTAGACATAGAAGAACCTGAATGTAAGGGAGTTCTTCCATTCTGGGAAGAATCTTTTAGCTTCATTTTTTTTTTTTTAAAGATTTTATTTGCTATTTTTAGAGAGGGGTAGGGAGAAAGGCAGAGAGGGAGAGAGACATCAATGTATAGTTGCCTTTCACCTGCCTCCAGCTGTGAATCTAGCTGGAGATCTGGCTTGCAACCTGGTTATGTGCCCTGGCTGGGGAATTGAATCAGCATCCTTTGGGTTCGCAGGCCTGCGCCTTATCCACTGTGCCACCAGCCAGGGCTAGCTTCTGTTCTTGATCTGAAACAAAGAAGAAATCTGAAATTTGGAGACTTAACATAAAAATTTTGGTAGGGGATTTTAGGTTTATTTGATTTGACTTTAAAAAATAACACATACTTCTTTTTTTACTGCCACTTTTTGTCTTCCTTCCTTCCAAAGCTATTCTATTGTCGCCCACTAGTATCCTCTCCAAACTCATTTGAACAACATATGTATTTGCTGATATTCTAATATGTGAAATTCTTCACTCCCCTTTTCACTTTTTTAATGAATTCTGAAAACTAAACACCTTTAGGAACAGGACCTGTGATGGCTAAAATTTATGTAATAAAAAATGCTATGTGCTGTGTATATGTAGTGGTGTGTAAAATAGCAAGCATAATAGCAGCTATTTACTGCTATTTACTTTTCCACCTATGTAAAACCCAGAAGTTTGGACATGTATGAAAATTAAAAATTTTACCAACTTTCTTGCAATAATTATATTCAAAATAAAATGAAATAAAATATTAAATTAAGAAGGGGAGATGGATTAAAAGCAGAGATAAACAATTGTCCAAATGGCTGGGCTACTGTGGCATTCTGAGTTCCAAAAGACTTATTGACTTTACAACTTGAAACATAAATCCACTGTTACAGGCATTATATTCATCACAGAGGTTATGGTATTCAAACCCACTGTCCAGTGGTGCTATGATATGTATCTGTTCCTCCAAAATTCTTATCTTGAAAATCTGACCCCCAAAGGTGACAGCATTAGTGGAAATCATGAGGATGAAACCCTTGTGAATGTGATTAGTGCTGTTATTTTTAAAAATTCACAGAAATCTCTAGGACTTTGCAACATGTGAGAACATCACCATCTGCAGCCTGGAAAAGGGCTCTCATTGATTGTGTTAGCACCTGGCACTTGAATCTATAGCCTCCAAAACTGTAAGAAACAGTTTTCTTTGCTTTAAAAACTACCAACTCTATAGCATTTTGTAGGAACAGCCCTAATGGACCAAGATAAATGAGTTGTTAAGTATTCAAATAATTTCACTTTTCTGGAAGAATGTAAACTGTTTTACTATGTCATATTTTTGTTGAGAAAAAACAGTGGGAGACTAAGTAAATTTACAAAAGTAATCAGATAGGTATTTAATGTATAGTATACAATGATGGAAATAATTGCTGCTATGATCAGAGTCCTTAATATGTGTTAAAATCTGATTTATCTAACTTTTAATAAATGAATTCAGATAATCTTTAAGGTCTATAAAATGGGTAATATTAATCCCATTTAGCTAGGTTGAGCAAAGCTGGTATTAATTTTTAAATATTTATTAATTACACTATCAATAGTAGTCCCAATTTTTCCACTTTTGTTCCCCTCCATCTGCTATCCCCCTTCCTATCAGCAGTTTCCCCCACCCCAGTTCATATCCATGGGTTGTGCATATAAGTTCGTCAGCTCCTCCATTTTCTATACCATCTTTAACATATTCCCCTGTCTTTCTTATATGTGCCAATTATGTTTCTTAATCCCTGCCCCTTTTACCCCATTCTCCCTGCCAGCTGATAAACCTGCAAATGATCTCCATATCTATGATTCTGTCCATGTTCTGATTGCTAGTTTGTTTTTTTAATTAAATTGTTGATAGTTGTGAATGTGTTGTCACGTTAATGTTCATAGTTTTGATAGTCTTTTCTTAACTAAGTCCCTTTAACATTTCACATAATGATGGCTTGAGATGTTGAATTTCTTTAGCTTAACTTTGTCTGGGAAGTAAGTACTTTATCTGCCCTTCCATTCTAAATGATAGCTTTGCTAAATAAAGTAATCCAGGTTGTAAATCCTTGCTTTTTATTACTGTGAATACTTCTTGCCTGTGCCTTATTGCCTGCCGAAGTTTCTTCTCAGAAATCTGCTCATAGTCTTATGGGAGCTCCTTTGTGGGTAACTCTCTGCTTTTTCCTTGCTGCTTTTAATATTCTTTCTTTATCTCTAGCCTTTGACATTTTAATTTTGATGTGTCTTGGTGTGGTCCTTTTTGGGTCCAACTTGTTTGGAATTATTTATGCTTCCTGGACTTAAATGTCTTTTTCTTATGCCAAATTAGAAAAGTTTTCTTTCATTATTTTTTTCAAATAAATTTTCAATTTCTTGCTCTTCCTCTTCTCTTTCTGGCATCCTTATGATTCAGATGTTGGCACTTCTGGAGATGTCTCCGAACCTTCTTATTCTCTCGTTTTTCTAAATTCTTGTTTCTCCTTTCTGTTATGGTTGAATGTGTCTTATGTTCCAAAGGGTTGATTTGAATCCCAGCTTCCTTCCCTTTACTCTTCGTTCCCATGGATTTTTTCTTATTTCACTTAGTTTAACCTTAATTTCTTCTCTTATTCATTTCTATACTCAATTGGTTCTCTGAGCTTCCTGATCTCCAGTGTTTTGAACTCTGCATCTGATAGGCTGGCTATCCCTGTTTCTTTTAGTTCCTTTTCTGGGGTTTTGTTCTGTTCTCATTTGGGCCACATTTCTCTGTACTCTCAATTTGGCAGCCTCCCTGTGCTTGTTTCTTGTATTAGGAAGAGCTGCGTTGACACTTTGTCTTAGTGCCTCTGTTAAGTTGTAAGGGGAGGAGCCTTAGGTATTCACCAGGGTGGGGAAACCTACTTCACAGCTTCGTGGTTCTGTGTAAGGGGAGGGCTCAGAGAAGGGACATGTCACTGTCCGGCTTCTGGGATTTGCCTGGCACTTTCCCCATTTCCAGTCACATTACCCACTTTTCAAATGTGCGTGGTGGCTTTCTATCTGTTGCCCTGGTGGTCAGTGCCTGAGTGGGTGAATTTGCATATGTTCTAAGGTCATGCAGGCCCTTTAAATGGACTCTCCTGAGAAACTGGCAGCTCCTTACATGACCCCAAACCCCACTGGCTTTTACAGCCAGAGTTATGGGATTTTTTCTTCCCAGAACTAGAATCCTGTACTGTGCAGTAGCCTGGGGCTAGAATCGCTTACTCCCAATGTATCCCTCCCAATTTCCACCTATCACCCATTCTCCCATCACTTCCACCATCTTCCCACACCACATCATGTCCTCTTCACTCCTACTATACATCTCTGCCCCTCTGCCCCTCTTACTTGTCTGGACGAATATGACTTCTTTAAATCATTGGTTGTCAGACTTCCATACAGTTTGATTTTCTGGGGGTTCTAGGTGATTATTATTTTGAAATTTTAGTTCTTCTTGTGGTTGTGCAACAAGAGAAACACGTATACCCATGCCTCTATCTTGACTGGAAGCCCCTTGATATTAATTTAATTAATTAATGACAACCCAAGTTTAAAAACTTAGTTCTACTTCCCCCTGTTATGAAACTCAGATTGTTTGACAGCTGTGGACTATTAGATCAGACTTGGTGTCCCCATCTGTTATGATAATACTCCTGCTAACTTAACTTGTCTTACCATCCTACATTTCATCTCAGACAAGTCTTCAAGTGTAAAGCAGGTATGGTTCTTAAAAACATTCAGTTATTTATTTATTCACTCAAGTGTTATATATTGAGCATTTACTATTTTTCAGGTACTATTCTCCTAAGTGTTGGACAAAAAATAAATAAATAAATAAATAAATAAAAAACATGAAATATCTATATCATCTTTAAATAAAATATAGATAATTTCCAAGCAAAAGTATGATTGGTATTCATGTGGAATATACAATTAAAACAACTACATATAATCAGAGGGAAAACTAACTAGAAATGTGCAGATGGTCTTCAAATTTTTATTAGTATTTATTACTCATTTATTCATCTTTTATATATTACTACCAATAAAGCACTAGTAAGGTTTAACAGTAAAATATACAAATAAAATTATGCAAAATATAATTGAGAATTCTTATAATTTCATTTCCTCAGCAGATTCAGATGACTTCTATTATGCAGTTTATTTCATTTTAGTCAAGAACTATCAATGTTCTGTGACAACATAATTTCATAATTACTAACAAGAGAAATCAAGTTTAATAAAGGAGTTTAGATTTATACTTTGGATATGGTTTTAAGTTTTATGGTAATAGAAAAGTGACATGAATTAATAGTATAACTTTAGGAGTGTTTGCATTTGCTATGTAGGAAATATTCTCATTTGTATTTTATATTTTTACATCTTTTAATATTTATAAAAAGGCCAGTACTCAGGTATCTTCTATATGCTGAAATTTTAAAAATCTATATTTTAACTTTATTTTAGATAAGAAAATAAATATAAGAGTTTCAGCAGTTGTTTAAAATAACTCATAATACATAATTGAGCCAAAATTTTACTATAGGTGTTTTGCTTCCAAGTCTATATACTCCCAACAATATATAACTACTTTCCCCTATGACCTGCTATTAAGGCAGAGAAATATCTAAAGCATGCTTTATAAAATATCCTTCTAAGTATATAATCTGGGAAATTAGTTCTATTCAATTTGAATCACTACCATTATTTGGCCATTGGAAAGAACTAATGTTACCTATGGTGATTTACTGAAAAGGCACAAGGAATGAAGGTACTTGATACAGCTCTGTTCAAATATCTCACTTTTGAACAACAACAAAAAGTCATAAATAATATTTTGAATATTACATATTTGATTATTTTGTGAAAGTAATCACATCAAAACCAAGATTTTGGGAGTTATACAAACATAAATTTTGTGATGGAAAGGGGAAAATGCTTTTTTGTGACCATTAATATATCAGTGAAGCATTCAATAACAGCAGAAGTTTCTTCATTTTTTTTTGGAAATATTATGTATAATGTACATGTGCAAGTCTTCAGATTACTAATATAACCCTGTGGGCTCATTCTATTTAAGAAACATGAGGCTGAAATGGAATTCTGCATGAGATTAATAGAAAAAAAGATAATGAAATGTGACTTCCATAAAAAAGTAATCTGATTTGGAAAGAAATAGAAATTGGCCTTGTAGAACTCCAGCTTTGCACTTTTGAACAGTTATTGCCTTTCAACCTGCCTTTCAACAAGAAGTAGCTTTATATTAATGAAGGAAAGAAGCACTTCTATGAAAATAATGTACAATTTATGAATAATTTTGAATGAGTTTTATAAAATAATTCATAGAATAACCAAGAAAAATGTAGAGAAACATTTCTGATATGAAGAAAATTTAAGTTATACAGAATAATTTTTAAAAGTTAATATTTTTATCCAATTAAGGCACTAATATCAGAGAAACTTGACAAGTTTTGGAATACCTAAACCAAACAGTGCAATATTGAGGTTATGCATTTAAATAAACCAAACTAAGGAATGCAAAATTAAACTATCAATGCAAAAATATAATCACTTAATGATTCATTTGAAAATCTAAGTAACTTTGAAAAATTGGGCATCATGAAAGTTTACTAAATCCTTTAAAAACATAGAAAATTATACTGGTTTCTCTGGTGCTTATACAGTCAAGATATTTTTTAATATATCACTAGTATTAGTTTTATTTTGAAAAACAAAAATAAGAAATATCCAAATACCTGCCTTATTTTCCATCACTTTGAAAGTACAAAAACAAACCAATTTATCCATACATCCAACCATAAAAGTACTTACACTTATGATCATAGAAATACCTACATAATTGTAAATGTATAGCACCAAATATCCTAAACACTCAAAAGTAATTTTTCAGTTTAGTTTTTTAAATATAGTTTACCTTAATCATCTAGGGATTTCTTCTATTTTAGACACAAAGCACATAAAAATAATTTCAGATTTTAAAGTAAATTTATCTTAGAGCTATTTATGGTTTCCAAAATATCTTAGTTGGTTTTAAAGTAGGAAGAATAGATATATTTCTATACTAAGATCTAATTCTAATTTTTTCATGTATGTATATGAGGTTTGTCCAGAAAAAGTCCAGCCATTACTAGTATAACAAGAACTGTTTGCATGATCAGCCATTATTAATATAATAAGAACTGTTTGCATGACATTAATGTAACCTGGTAGCTAAGGAGAGTAGCCTAAAATGTACATGCATGAACAATGATGATGTCATTTTACTCATCAGCAGGTGTGGTAGATGCTGTTGAGTAAGCATGTGTACTGTATGGTGGTTCATTCAAAATGACTCAGTGAGCAGAGCAATGGATCTGCATCAGATTTTGCATAAAGCTTGAGCATTCTACTGTAGAAACTATTTGGATGATTCAGAAGCTTTCAGGGATGATGCAATGAGTGCAGCACAATTAAAAGCATGACACAAATGCTTCAAGGATGGTTGAGAATCTGTTGAAAGGGATCCACATTCTAGAAGGCCCATACCTGAGAATGTTGAATATGTACAGGCTGTAATCAACAAAGATTAGAGAACTGTGTGAGGTTTTATAGTGTCTACTTTGATGGGGACTGATGAGTAATTGTCCTATGTACATGTTTCTTGTATCATGTACCTTCAATAAATAACTTTTTCATATTACATGGCTAGATACCTTCTGAACAGACCTCATATTTTGGTCCATCTTAGTGTCTGGACAAAGCATGGAACTTTAATTATAAGTATGACTACACAAACTATAATTTGATTATTCTTTCCTTATTGATGAATTAGTTAAAATAGTGAAAAACCAGTAAGAAAATATCTCTGTATCTCCATATCCTCTAAAATTCTTTCTTCCATTACAGCAAATTATAGTACAAATTATAGGGTATTATAGCTGGAAGGAAACTTGAGAACCAGCTTATCCACTATTACACCTGTAGATCTAATATAATTCTTAATTGTTCCTAAAAAATTTAATATTCTTAGCTATTTTTACAACTTTAAATACCATAAAATGTGAACATTGGTCAATTACAAATAATAGAAATTGCCTAAATGTTTAATCAACGGAGTTTCAAAGATCAGCATTATCCAACGTGTGTTCTAAATATATACTAATTCTATAGGATATTAAAAGGACTTATATAGAACATTCTTTGACAAAATAAGTTTTCAAAAGGTTTGTGTTAACCAAAATTTAAAAATTTCTTCAGGCAGAATTACATGAATGAGTTAATCCATATCCTCTGAATTTTTTAAGAGTTTGTATTTATTATTTTTAGAGAGGGGGGAAGAAAAAGAGAGGCAAAAAGGGAGAGAGACATCAATGTATGATTGCCTTTCACCTGCCTCCAGCTACTGACCTGGCCAGAGACCTGGCTTGCAACCTGGTTATGTGTCCTGGCTTGGAATCAAACCAGAGACCTTTGGGTTCACAGGCTGGTGCCTTATCCACTGTGCCAACAGCCAGGGCTGTCTTGTGAATTTTTAAGAAAGGAGTACACTATGTTGTGTTTCCCTATCTATTTAACCGGAAAATATATCCACAACATCTACAGCCTAATATTTTTGCAGAACACATTGTGAAAAAATATTTAATTTATTAACCTATTGTGCATAGAAACAATGAAATGCTGAATAGTATTAAAAATGAGTGATCAAGATGGTGACAGAGTAGTAGGCAGTGCTGAGGGATTTCCCTGGCAACAGAGCAGCTGGAGAATGGGATAATGAACACAGGGTAGAGGCAAGTCTCGAGAACTAGAATAGTAAATGATTGGATTTTGAGGCACATCCCCCAAAGGCTGCAGAAACCTGGGAGCAAGTTGGTGAGATACTCTCAGACCCTTCCTGGCCAGCAGGCTGAAATCATCTAAACAGCTGCAGGAGCAGCTCTTCCCAGAGAGGCAACTCTGACTAAAGACAACGCCAGGCTGCTTGTTGAATGGATATTTGAGTAGTAAATAGTGTGGACAATAAGTGCAAACTCAGGAGGATTGAGGAGTTGAGCTCCTGCAAGGGAGGGAGGGATGGCCAATAAGGTTATCAGCTGATTTCTCAACAGAAACAAGGTAAGCCAGAAAGGAATGGCAAAAAATATTCCAAGTAATGGAAAACAAAGGCCTACAACAAAGAATACTCTACCCAGCAAAGCTCTCATTCAAAATAGAAGGTGAAATAATGGACAGATTTCCCAAGCAAAATAACACCAAAAATATTGTGGCATTGAACAACACTCTAGATGAAATAGACTTAACTGATATATACAGAACTTTTCACCCCAGAGAAGCAAAATACACATTCTTTTTAAATGCACATGGAACATTCTCAAAAATAGACCACACAGTAGGACACAAGATGAGCCTCCACAAATACAAGAAAATTAGAATCATACCAAGTATCTTCTCAGATCACAAGCACTTGAAACTAGAAACCAACCTCAAGGAAAAAAGCCTAAAACTAAATTCATGGAGACTGAATAACATGCTATTAAGCATTGAATGGGTTAACAATTAGATTAAAGAAGCAATCAAAAAAGGTTCTGGAAACAAATGAAAATGAATATACAACAGCCCAAAACCTATTGGACACAACAAAGGCAGTACTCAGAGGGAAGTTCATGGCAATACAGGACTACCTAAGAGAAGTTAGAAGAAGCCCATATGAACAACTGAACCATAAAGCAACAAGATCTAGAGGAGCAATAACAAACAAAGCCCAGAGCAAGTAGAAGGAAGGAAATTATTAAGGTCAGAGCAGAATTAAGCAATATGGTGACTAAAAGTACAATTCAAAGGATCAATAAGTCCAGGAGCTGGTTCTTCATAATGATAAACAAAATCAGCAAGCTGTTAATCAGATTCATCAAGAAAAAAAAAAAAAGAAAGAAAGAAAGAAAGAAAAGAAAAGAAAAGAAAAGAGGACCCAAATAAAGAAAATCAGAAATGACAGAGGAGCCCTGGCTGGTGGCTCAGTGGATAGGTATCAGCCGCAAACCCAAAGTTTGCTGGTTCCATTACCAGTCAGGGCACATAATCAGGTTGCAAGCCAGGTCTCCAGCCAGGTCCATAGCTGGAGACAGGTGAAAGGCAACTATACATTGATGTTTCTCTCCCTCTATGCCTCTCACCCTTCCCCTCTCTCTGGAAATAATAAATAAAATCTTAAAGAAAAATAAAAGAGAAACAACAGAGAAGAAATCACAACTTATACTGCAGAAATACTATAAAGGTTTGTAAGAAATAGTCACATACAACTATATGACAGGAAATTTGACAACCAGGGTGAAATGGATAAATTTCTGGAAACATACAATCTACCAACACTGAGTCCAGAAGAAGCAGAAACCCTGAATAGACCAATAACAAGTGAAATTGAAGCACTAATCAAAAAACTCCCAGTGCACAAGAACCCCACATCAGATGGCTACACAGGCAAATTTTACCAAACACTTAAGGAAGAGCTAACAGCTATCATTCTCAAACTATTCCAAAAAATCCAAGAAGAGGAAAGACTCCCAAACTCTTTGTATGAGTCCAGTATTATTCAAATCCCAAAACCAGGCCAAGATGTAATAAAGAAAACTACAGGCCAATATCTCTGATGAATATACTGTAGATGCTAAAATTCTCAACCAAATACTGACAAACCAGATCTAGCAAGATGTATATTTAAAAAATCATACACTATGATCAAGTGGTATTCACCCCAGGGTTGCAAGGATGGTACAACATTCTCAAATCAATAAATGCAATATACCACATAAACAAAATGAAAGACAAAAACCATATGATCATATCAATATATGCTGAAAAAGCATTTGATAAAGTACAGCACCTTTTTAAGATAAAAACACTCAGCAAGATGGGAATAGGGGGAGCATACCTCAATGTAATAAAGGCCATATACAAGAAACCTGCAGCTAACATTATACTCAATGAGCAAAAAAGAAAGTCTTTCCCTTAAGATCAAGAACAAGGCAAGGGTGTCCACTCCACTTCTATTCAACATAGTTTTAGAAGTTCTAGCCATAACGATCAGACAAGTAAAAGGAATCAAAAGTATCCAAATTGGAAAGGAGGAAGTAAAACTGTCATTACTTGCAGACAACATGATAGTGTACATAGAAAACCCTATAGATGCCACCAAAAAATTACTCAACCAAATAAGTGAATTTGGTAAAATAGCTGGATACAAAATCAACATCCATAAATCAAAGGCATTTTTATAGACCAACAATGAAATGCCTGAGAAAAAACTAGAAAACAAATTCCATTTACTACACCAACAAGAAAAATAAAGTACCTAGAAATAGATTTAACCAAGGAGATAAAAGACCTGTACTTGGAAAACTACAAAACAATTAAGAAAGAAATTAAGGAAGATACCAATAAATAGAAGCATATACTATGTTCCTGGATAGAAAGAATTAACACCATAAAAATGTTCATATTGCCCAAAGCAATATGACTCTATAGAGTCAATGAAATCGCTATTAAAATACCAATGTCATATTTCACAGATTTAGAACAAATACTTTAAAAAAATTATATGGGGTCAAAAATGACCCCCAAAAGCTACAGCAATCTTGAGAAAGAAGAATGAAGTAGGGTGAATCACAATAACAGATTTCAAACTATATTATAAAACCATAGTAATCAAAACAGTCTGGTACTGGCACAAGAACAGACATACAGATCAATGGAACAGAATAGATAGCCCAGAAATAAACCCAGAACTCTATGGTCAACTTCCATTTCTCATTCTCATGCTCTCTGCTTTGGATGTTTCATTTTTTACCTAAGTGGACCACAATGGGGCTATCTGTTCTTATTAGGATAATTTATTATATTTTAGTAGATTGAGGGAGATTATGGGTCTAAGAAATCTTTCAATGTACAATAATATTTGTACAGAAATGGTATTAAACTTGATACCTTTACCCAATAATACATTTCTGGCTTCAACACTAAAAAGTTACTCTATATAGAGCAATTGACCTAATTTAATCCTATTAACACTGAGTTGAAACTGATCATGTTTTATTTTTCATTTTGGTGCATAGGATATTTACAGGCAGATATACAGAAATGTGTATATTTTTCCTGTAACCTTGTAATTTGTTTCACTTAATTTTTCAACCATTATTTTTTCTCTTTCTAATGCCCTGGTTTCTTTTTAATTCTAAGTCTGGATTATTGTGCAAGGTACCGAATATTATTTTTAGAATGAAGTAGGTTAAAAATAATGCAATATTTTTTATTTTAAAAATGCATGTTTAAAATAATTTTTAAAATGTTTTCTACTAATTTAAAATATGAGTGTATATCTTAATATCAGAAATATATAAGAAAAAGTATGTTTTTTATATTTGCCCAACTTTTATATCACTTCATTTTTATTTCATATTTATTTTTCATTCTCCTAGCTCTTATTTGTTATATTATTTATTATATGCTATGAAACATATTGTTTGTATCATGTTAAATATATGTAAACTGTATGCAATTTTTTCAAAATATCTAATTTTTAAGTAATAATACTGCAGCTTTATAGAATTGATTTAATCACTATCTTAATTAACTTACTCTCACCAGAAAAGATGTCAAAAAGTTATGCTTTAATTTTCCTGCTGTAGATTATGAAATTGTCCTTCACATTGAAGCATATTCAATAGCTGTCTTATATCAGAAAAGACCATACATTATAACCTCTGCCACCTCAGAGTAACAAGGGAGAAAAGATATGTGTAAGAATAAACATGTGTATTTCATGTCTACATAACTTTCACCTTTGGGTTTTTAAGTGATGTTACTGCTACTATTTTCAACACTAAAATCAAAGCTGTTTGCTTGACTTATATTGAACTTATTTTGATAACTGTGATTCTGCTATACCTTTCAAATGCCATCATTGTCACCTCCTCATTTAAATTGGTCCCATGATATGAAACTCCCCAGAAAAGCCAAGCATATAATATACAAAAGTTGAACAATCAATAATTCTATACAACTGAGCAACTAATGATGATAAGTACAAAGGCAAGTCCACACATGCTTCAGTTTGACAAATGGTTTATGAGCAGAGACTCATTAGCCAATTAGGACTTGAATATTTTTTATCTTTCTACAGAAGTTGACATAACATGCTTGGGCCACTACTTAGTGGAACCAAAGAACAAAGCTAAATTCTTGCTGTGGTGGCTTCCATTGAGGCAGAAGATATATTTGGAAGTCTGCTTTAGCAAACAGTAACTTGGAAGAAAAGTTTTGTTTGAAAGTGAATTCTCAGAAATTTTGTAGAAAGAAAATCTGAACATCCATTTTATGCAAAAGAATAAAGTTTACAAATGTGCTAGTCACAAAGAGGTTGTCAATAATCACCTTTTTAGTTCAATACATCCTGCTGGATTATGATCAATGTAAATGATATCATCTTCAACAAATCAAGGTATGGTGGGTGGTATGTGCACAGATATGCATTTAGGTCTCCACCAATAATCTATTTTATTACCCCTTGTAACTCTTAAATATTTAAAAACAGCCCAATAGAATGTTATTATTCCTACTTTATTGATAAAGGAAACTGACTTTAGTAAGGACCAGTTAAAGTTTAGTATGGGTGTGAAATAGCAGGCTTAAAGAAGCCCAAAAAATAATGCAAGACATAAAAAAGTCAAGAAAATAATAGATGAACAAAATGGAAATGTCAATAAAAAGGTAGGAAACCTAAAAAAATAAAATCTGAAGCTGAAAAGAACAATAACTAAATTTACTAGATGAATACAAAGGCAGATTTGAATAGGCAAAAGATCAATTATTTGAAAACAGAAAAATTGAAATTATTGAGTCTGGAGGCCAGGAAAAACAAGCTTAAAGAAATGTGGACAGAGCCTAGGTAATCTGTAGGACACCATCAAACACAATTATACACAAAGGAGTGGAAGTTCCAGAAAGCGAAAAGTGAGAAAACAAAAAGAGAAGACGTTTAAAGAAATAAAAGCTGAATATTTCCCAAATATATTAGATTTAAATATAAACATATAAAAACCTTAACAAATCCTAAAATAAACTCAAAGAGAACCACACTGAGACTCATTATAATTAAACTGTTAAAAAACATGAAGAAAATCTTTAAAGTAACAAAAAGAGAAACAACTCATCACATACAAATGATCCTTAATAAGACTTTCAGGAAATCTCTTCAGAAACTTTCTAAGCCAGAAGACAGTGGGCTGATATATTAAAAAAAAAAAAAGAAAAAAAAAAAAGCCAAATAAGAATCCTAGTTTTGGAAAAAATGGTCTTTCTTCATAAATGAGGAAGAAATTTAAAAATTCTCAAATAAACAAAAGTGAAAAGAATGAGACCTGCCCTGTAAGAAATCTTAAAAAAGAGTTCTTCAGGTTGAAATAAAAAGACTCTAGGAAATAACGTAAAGCTATATAAAAAATACAAATTACAATTAAATACATTAAAATAAAAAATTCTAGTTATAATACAATTTTTTGTAACTCCATATTTTTCTACATAAATGTGCATTTATTTTAGTTAAGCTGGTTTAAATTCAACTAGAATGTTACAACTTTGGGATGTAAAATGATAACCACAAAAATAGGTATAGAACAGTAATTATCAACTTTTTCATCTCATGGCATACATAAACTAATTACTAAAATGCTGTGACACACCAAAAAATATACTATATTTTTTGCCAATCTGGTAAAAATAAGTAATTTTGGTTCATTCTTATCAGGCTATTACATCTTTTGTTGTCATTTTTTTATTCGATAATCTAAGGGAAAAGAGGTCAGTTCCCCTGACTAAATAGATATCACACATTTTAAAAATTCTTGTGACACACTAGTTGAAAAGTCACTGGTAAATAATATACACAAAAGAAAATGAGAAGAAAAATAAAACAGGCTACAAAACATCAACTAAACACATAAGTAAATATCGACAAAATAAGAGACAAGAAAGTTATAGGGCATATGGAACAAAATTATCTAAAAAGGAACACATTATATATTAGTAAAAGTTTAATGTAGCAAGAGCGTATATCAATATTAAACATTTACACACAGATTCTCAAAATATATGAAGCAATAGTGACAGAATGGAAGGAAAATATAGACAATTCTATTCCACTTCAATAATGAGTAAGAAAATAGAGGTCCTGAGCAAAAATAAAGCAACTAGACAAAACACCCTACCAACAGGAATAGAATACAGAATTGGAGAGAAGATGGTGACAGAGTAGAGAGCAGTGCTGATGGTGTTCTCGAGTACCAAAGTAGCTAGAGGACAAGATAGGGAGCGTGAGACATCTTCAGGACCCTAGGAATTGGAACGGGCAGCATCTGGACACAGGGGAGCACAGCCCAGAGGCAGAGGAGGCCAGCAGGTCAGTAGGTGAGGCGGTTCCTGACCAACCGGCCGGCGGGCCGAGGTTGGCTCTGGGCAGTGGTGGCTCTGCCCAGAGGGGTGCGTTTGACTGAGGCAGCTCTGGGCTCCCTGGTGACTGGAAGTCTCAACAGTGAAGTGCGGGCGGCGAGGGCAAACACCAAAGGGAACACGAAATTGAACTCTTGCAGGGGAGGGACTGTGTGAGACACTCACTCTGGCAACAGGGAGAGGAGGCTCCTCGCGGGGCTGTGGGAAGCCGGAGTGGGGGAGTGCACCGGCCAGGGCGGTAAGAGGGCCGAGAGGGCCGAAAAAGGTGCTGCTGGGCCACCGGGGAAACAGCAGCTAGAAGCCCCTGCAAGGGGGGAGGCCCAGCCCTGCGCAACCACACAGGCCCCCAGGCTCCATGGAAACTCCAGACGGCAAGCCGGCGAGCCGGGAACTAGTAGCGGAGGCCACTGACCCGCCATTTCTGGAGACAAAGGTCGCACCACCCACGCCTGGGAGGGGCTCATCACAGAGGCTGGGTAAAGGACTCCACGAAGAGTTGGTTGGCTTGGAGGAGTGGTGCCCACCCCGGAAGGGCGGGACAGTGTAGGCGGACCCTGGACAGTGTTGACTGACAGGCCCGGTCTCCTCTCGGAACTGTCGGGGCGGGGCCAGTCATCACAGGGACCAGCAAAGTTGCGGGCTGCCCTGCAGGGGTGCTGGGTGCTCATCCCTGGCAGGAACCTACACCAGGAGTGGGAGGGGGGACCCTGAGGGCTCCAGAATACCGGCAGCCCTAAAACCCAGCCAGGCTGAGGAAGGCCCAGCCTACCTGGGGAGCGGACACTCAGAATCAGCCCTGACTGTGACAATCAGGGGCCCTGCTACATGCCAAGACCGGCTAGAATATAGACTATAGACTGTAAAGTCCTGACCAAGAAAAAGAGGCAGCCTCAGGAAAGGGATTGCTGCTAATCTGAAGCACCTGAGTTATACCGAGAGCAATATGAACTATTAATCCCCAACATATCCTTTGCAAAAGTTACTTCTCACATATTCTTAATCCCCCCCATACCTCAATCCACCTAAATACCCAAGACCCTCCCCCTACTCTCGAATTAAAGTCTACTCACTCTGTGGCTAGAATGCATTCCCAGTCCTCAATCTAAGTATTCCTCCCTTCCCCAGCCACCTAAACCCTTTATTCTTTTCTTCCTTCCTCTTTTTTTTTTTTTTTTTTTTTAATTTTTCCTTTTCCTTTTCTTCCTGGTAAAGCCCACAGGTTCTGGCTCCACCTGGACCAATCAGAAATCATAAAGGGTGAACAGACACCTAAAATCTTTCTTTATTAATATTGATTTCTCTTTGTCTTATGACTTTCTCCCACTTTTTCTTCCTTCCTTCCTTCCTTCCTTCCTTTCTTTCTTTCTTTCTTTCTTTCTTTCCTTCCTTCCTTCCTTCCTTCCTTCCTTCCTTCCTTCCTTCCTTCCTTCCTTCTTTCTTTCTTTCTTTCTTTCTTTCTTTCTTTCTTTCTTTCTTTCTCTCTTTTCTTT